>JBBGZY010000633.1:4225000-4636903 GCA_037952925.1 Lithobates clamitans
CAAACCTGCAGGAAAGCTGCAAGTACACTGCACCCGTGGTGTGGGTAAACATCAGTACATCAGTGTAAAAGCAGCCTTATATTATGCACAGTGTATTGCTTCACACTGACCTGAAGACTTCTTCTTTCCTGCTGCTGGCACCACTCTGGAGACCGCTAGCTTAGATAAGAGGTGGAGTGCAGTTAGTATCACTCCACATGGGACAGGGGCCAGCACTACAGGGGAGGCATTGGCTTATGCGGCTCTTGCTCCCTACTACAGCTCCAACTTTACAAGTAGTCCGTCTGCATTGCACTCTGTTCATGTCAGGGCTGGGCTCAGCCCTTCCTTCTCTGAGCTGGCCCCTCAGCTGTCGACTAATTGCCAGCTCCCATCTCTCTCCACAGTTACTCAGCTGTTGTTGATATCCTGCTCGTCAGTCCTGCCTACTTAAGCCATCCAGTCCAGAGGAGCTCTGCCTTCACCTTGGTCAACATCACAAGAAACATCTCCTGCGTTCCTATTTAAAGACTGGCTTTGCTGACATCCCTTCTGGCTCCAGATCCTGCTTGCTGTTCCACTACTTTGATCCCTGACTACTGGCTTGGCTGACTATCTGTTCTGGTTATTGAACTTTGGTTATGTTTTGACTACGTTTGTTCTTTTTACTTTTATTATTAAATAAGTGTGATTTAACTGTGTGTCTCTGTCTGATTTCATGGTTTCTGACAGTTTGATCCTCTGGGATTGAGCGTCAGCACGCCTAGACCTTGATTTACCAGTCACCTGGCTGCGATCTACAGGTTGCTGACCACCACTGTAGAGGATATTTGTCCAGTTTCGGTAGTACAGAAATTTGGGCTCTGGTTATGTCTGGAGGTATAGTATGACCATTCAAAATGGCGTTAAATGCCTCTAGGAAGTAAGAAGTGATCTGTGAAAGAAAGAATTTAAACTAGGCCATCGAGTGGTCATTTGGGCCCGGTGCTGCAGCTGATAGTTCCTCCTAAATGATCAGTTTAGCTAGATCTGCCTGTTTGGCTGTAGTTAAGGTAGACAAAACTGCAGATGACAGGTTGGAGTTTATGTCCTAACCAATTTGTGGTTAGGTGATGAGTGGTGGTCTCTCATGTGTGAATGTGACATTTATGGGAAGCCCAGAGTTTGAGTGGGTTGAGTCCTTGTTTAGGTTGAGGAAAGTACCTAGTTCTGACATCAGATCTGCATGTATTTCAGGCTTTTGTAAAAGAGACTCATTAGGATGCCAAATAGTAGTCTTAGGAGGCAATAAAGAGGTTTGAGTGTTCCATTTAAAAAAACAAAACTAAATTGTTATACTTACCTGTCCTGTGCAATAGTTTTGCACAGAGCAGCCCCGATCCTCCCCTTCTCGGGTCCCCCGCTGGCACTCCTGCCCCCCCCCTGTTGGGTGCATCCCATAGCAAGCTGCTTGTCTATAAGGCACACAGAGCATGGCTCAGCCCCACCTCCACTCTCTCCTCACTGGCTGTTATTGACAGTAGCGGAAACAAATGGCTCCCGCTGCTGTGCTCAGCCAATGAGAAAGCAGAGACCTGAGAGAAATTCTGCTTATTGCTGGACCGGGATTGGGCTCAGGTGAGTATAAGGGGGGGCCTAAGGGAGGGAGCTGCACACCGAAGATTCTTTTACCTTTATGCAAAAAATGCATGAAGGTAAATAATCTACAGCCTTTACAACCATTTTGGCTGTTACTTGTCTATTTATGGGAGCTGCGATGTGCTCTGCGTGCCCCCTCTCCACCACCCTACCCACTGCCCCCTTGGTAGGGCGGATGCGTGGGGGGATTCCTTGGTGCACACAGTGCATTGGCGCCACGCCTACTGCTTCACCTGTGACGTCATGCTTGGTGTCACAACGTGGAGCGTGTGTCTTACCATCTTCGGTCAGGCATCTGGGGAATATGGGTGTTCCCTGCTGGCGGTGTACACCATCTGCGTCAGGACGCCTTCCTCCTTTTTGCCAGACCCAGCGTGACGCTGGTGGCGGACGGCGTGCGCATGCTTTGGGCGGCTATATCTAGCCTCCCCTGACACAGTCCTGACGTTATATCCTTGGATGTCACAACTCATCTCCACATCTTATCTTTTTCCTTTTGGGACCCTAGGACGCCACTTGCAGGTTAACATACACCCTTTACCCTTAGTATCTTCTATCTGCCTGGATTAATTATTCTTGGTGGATAATTAATACGATACAATGATATTATTTTTTCTAGACTCCTTTTGGCTGCCTCCATTGGCTCACCATCTGGTCCCATCAAGAACTTCAGTACTCTGCGTCCTGTGTCCTTGTATGGGGGGGCTTTGTGTATGCGCCCTGCTGGCGTGTGGCCTCATGCCACCTCAGCTCCCATGATAGGCAAAATTCTGGCTCTGGCTCCACACTCACCACATCTCATCGCAGTATTTCCATGTAAGTACTCAAGGTGGGCTTTTTTGTCCCTCCTTTGATATATTGCACCACAACCAGACCTAAAAATTACACTCCCTTATATTCTGTAGATATCCCAGAAGCACCTGCCCCTGATGAGTGTTCCCAATATACGAAACGCGTCAGGCAACAGGGATGCAGATATATGCATTGATTTCCACTTCTTAGCATCTATTTTTATCCATCATGGTCCTTATGGTTTTATACATCCTTATTGTTTCTGCAATGTTGTTCAGATGATCCATGTACATATATTAATTAATTTCATGTCATAACCTATTTATTCAGACCACTATGTGGCGCTTGGTTGGTATGCACTGTTGTACCCTTGATGCCTGTATTGAATGTGCGCATACTCATGTGCGTGTTAATACTTATAGAATCACATTTATTACAATGTCCTTATTGCATGTGGTTTTCTGTTTTTTTAGATGTATTATGAATTTATGATTAATAAAGCTGTACCTCCATTTAACTGACCTTCACAATGTTCACTGCCTCAACCAAAGTCCCAAGACCCCTCCTCTCAGTCTTACAACCATTTTAACCCCTTCCCGCTGCTGCCTCCCAGCGCTTTAAGAGCTTCTAAATGCCAGTAGGTGGAGGTGGGCTGTCACAGCAGTCACATGATTGGAAAGCTCTTGGTCACAAGTATGCATTGGGAGGTTTCCGGTCACCATTGGTGGTTGTGCTGGGAGCACAAGGGCGTGTGCTTTTAGCACAGAAAAGTGTTTACATAGGGCCTACAAAAACACTTTTTGCTATGTTGTCCAAGTGTGACCAGGCGATAAGATTAGAACAGAGAAACTAAACACACGTTCTGAATATTGTGCTTTGAAGTTGGTGCTGCCTCCACTTCCCCTTCTAAATTGGTAATGAAAGCCTTGTGGTAAATCTCCTTGGAGAAAGACTGCAATGATGAAAACTTATGCTGAGGTCAACTCTGTTCATGCACTGAAACTGACGCACCATTCTAGTAAAATATTTATTTCCCATGCTTGCTGGCTTTTTTTCCCAGGCCAAATTGAATGTCACTGCATTGCTGGTGATACTGTTCATCTTCTTTAAAGCCAAACTGGTGAAAGCATTGTTCAATGAGAAAGGGATGCTGATGTGGCCGGCGTTGAAAATAATCTAATTACACATTGAAGTTTCTTAATTGACAGCCCCTCTATTCAGTCCCAGAAAGTGAATCCTCCAATGCCAGTGCAAGCAATAGCTATTTTAGAAATGTCAAATATTTCTTTAAACATTAAATATAGGTTGAATAAGACTATTTGGCTCAGATCATATGTATTACTCCTGCAGTAATATTGCACATTTACTGCAACACACCAAAGTTTAATGTTACAATAATATTTACAAATATTTGCTGCAAAATATTATAAATTAACTTAAAATGGAACATTTTTTCTTACTAATAAAATGTTAAATGGCTGAGAATTACATATAACACGTGTTTCAAATTTAATAACAATGGTCCAGTTTTGTTGGCACTCATCAATAATGATTTTTTTTAAAACCACATGTAAAGATTGTTTAAATGAGTCTGCTGATTCTATAATTTATACAAAATGCATGTTTTGTCATTGATATTAACAAATTAATGAGTAATGATCCTGTACAGCCACAAGAGTAAAAAATTCTTTCATATGAAATCAATAATCTGCCTGTAGTAATGTACAAATTACATTAATATTAACCATCAACAGTTTAAAGTTTACATTTTCTCTTTATATCTTCATAGAGATTTTTCCTTCAACATTCTGTGCAGACACCCAACACCATACGCAGTTCCGGGCTAAAGACTTGCTGTACAGGATCATAATAATAATAATAATAATAATAATATTATAAAAAGGCTACACCCAGAGTTGGACTATGATAAAACTACATCTTAGACTCTGGACCACCCAAACAAGTCCACTTCAATATATGTACCCTGTATACATATTCCAATAATATAGGAAAAATAGCATAGGTTTGTTGCTTACCATCAAAGCATACTGTACATTTTCTGAAAGTAGAATAAAATGATGGTAGTCCCACTGTTGTGTGTTGCACAGTGTTTGGGTAATGCTAATAAAATCTGTTCTTTCAGCCAAAAAAAAAAAAAACTTTAGTGCATAAAACACAACATAATATTCAATTTTACTATAGAGTAAAAAAGAAATTACTGTATTGAGTTAATAAATACTATATACGTATATAGATATATTCTATCTATCTATCTATCTATCTATCTATCTATCTATCTATCTATCTATCTATCTATCTATCTATCTATCTATCTATCTATCTATCTATCTATCTATCTATCTATCTATCTATCTATCTATCTATCTATCTATCTATCTATCTATCTATCTATCTATCTATCTATCTATCTATCTATAAAGAATAAAGGAGACCATGAGCATTGATAATGTGTAGAACGTTGCCAACATCCTTACTTAAATGTCAAAGAACAAAATGTGCATGAAATGCACATGTAGGTCACCCCTTAGGACTTTAAGGCAACAATGGAGTACTAAAGAGTAATTATGTATACAATGCACAAAAGTGCTACTTTTATTAGATTCATAGAAAAGGTATAAAAATTACAAAAAATACAAATAAATGCAGTTGACAATATACATGTGTGTTTACAATACACAAACAAAGTAGATATATCAACCCAGTGCTTACACCCTATAGCCTATATTGTAAAGGTCAAACGGATGATTTTACAGCACGTATCCTGACATGTTTCGGAAATTGGTATGTATTATTCCTTCATCAAGGGGTTTATAGTTGGGTGATCAATCTTTATCTGCAATATAGATTTAAGCATGATGAAATAGTAGCATACTATATGAGACTGCTACAATATATTAATTACTTCAAAAACTCTTTTTTAAATATTTGGGCAATTATACTTACACAGCAGGTTCATAGAGATTAAAACAAAACAGAAGACAAGCAAATAGTATGGAACAGGCTGGCCTGGAAAGTCCGCAGGCAAGCGGGGTGGGCAGCTTCGGGTGCAGGGCTGAATACTGACACACATTGACAAGTGGCGCCTGATCAAAGTCTGCATAGTAAAAAGGTAAAAAAGGGGAGTATGTAAATATATCCTGATTACAGCTGAAGTAGTCGAGCTGGGATACAAGGACATAGGGATATCAAATCCCATCAGGATCAATAGCGGTAATTAAGTTACCTGTGTGCTTGACATGTTTCAACAAGACGCAGATCTCTGGGCAGCAGTTCCACAACTGACAAGTGCCCAGTGAGTGTCTGCGTCTTGTAGATGGCCCTGACAGGCAACAGCCTATCAGAGCCGTGCCCCAGTTAATCAGCTGTATCGATGACAGCTGTGAATGGGGCTCAGAGCGTCTCCCTGGCGATGAGGCGCGCGGCGTGATGACGTCACGTGCCGCCGCGTCACCGGTGGAAATCGTATCCCAGCATAGGCTGACACTGAGTATGCTCCCCCCGCATAGAGAGGCATAGGGGGTCACGCATAATCGACGCCCTCCAGCCAAAAGCGGGCGGAGCCTACCCGCCGGGTGTCTGTGTGCAGACAGACAGCCCGCACACCAAAAGCTGCGCCATCTAGTGGATGAGAACATTACAGCCAATCCGTTGTACATAAATACAAAAAATATAATACACAAAGTATATCATATCGATGAATAATGGTTTAAGCATTGTAGATACATATGTAAAGATGGACCAGAAAAAGGGGAAAGGGAAAGAGGAAAAAAGAAAGAAAGAGAAAAAAGAAAAAGAGAAAAAAAGGGGAAAAAGAACAAAGAAAAGAAAAAGAAGAAAAGGAAAAAGAAAAGAAAACGAAAAACCAGGCAGCACATGGTGATACCATGAGGCAATATACAAGAGGGCACACAAGGAATATAGTATATATACATATTTGCACAGTAGATAGCTTACAAAATCACATTGGTTACATGAAAAACATACAAAATCATGTATGGCAAGTAAAAAATGACAATGCATAATTCACAGGAGGAAGCAGTGCCCTGTATAGATGTATAGTTATTTATCTATTTATACAACATGATTGTATATAAAATCAGGGTAATCACTGGATGGACTTCATGTCCAAATTGCATGATGAATTTGAGAAAAAAGAGTCCCTTGATTCTGAATTATCATCAACATTTTTGAATCTTCCCCAAATGTTAGAGAAAAAATCTCTCCTGTATTGGCATATCAGGTCCTTTGAAGACTATATTGCAGAAAATCTTAACCCTTTCGGACTCAGGGTACAAATTTTCCCCACATTTGACAACATAGATCCCGACTTTAAAATCGCATGGGAGAACAATTTAAAAGAGTGCTCTAAAAAGATGATGGTGTTGTTAATTGATAAATACCGCAAACGCATGACCAACATAGACGGTAAATTGGAAAAACTGCAAAACCAATTATCATCTCTAAGAATCCAATGCATCTTTTGCCGAGTCAGAGGACAAATTGAAATGTCATTTAGAACAATTCAACAAAAATATTCTAATTAAAAAGGACAAAAAACTACAAAGAGACAGGAGGGCGTTCGAGGATAGGAGGGCATACAAATGGCAATCCAATGCAAGCAGCAATTCTGCCAAAGCACCACATAAAAGCAAATATACGAATGCATATGAACCCCCTGTACGTTCACCTGTCTCTTCTTCTTTACAGTGTCCGGTTTATAACAAGGGTCGGAGACGACCAAAACGCCGTTGCCAAGGTAGTAATTCACATGATGAATCCTCACACATAGAGAGTTCCTCTCCACGGGCAGGTAAAGAGACTCATTCACGTCATTACACCAACAGTGATATGTCAGAGATGCTTACTCCGGCCAGCTGTTCCGGATCATCTCTAAATATATACTCTAACACCTCTGCTACTCCACAGTCCCAATCTTTGCCCCTCTGAACTTTTTTAGACCAAATGAGGGGTCGGATACAAACCCACCAAAAGAAAGAAAAAATACACCCTTCCAAAATTCACAAGACCAACAAACATCAATCACGTTAAACATAGTCAACTTGTCCTCATACCAACTCAATATACATGAGATGGCTGTCCTTGGTCGTGGCCTCACTTTCTGCCCAGACACCCATCTGGACAGATTTGGTGCCATTAAGGACATCCATCTATTCATTCGCAAAGTCGTACTCAAAAGTCTTTATGCGAA
Organism: Lithobates clamitans; assembly: GCA_037952925.1. Lineage (NCBI taxonomy): Eukaryota > Metazoa > Chordata > Amphibia > Anura > Ranidae > Lithobates > Lithobates clamitans. The sequence goes on from JBBGZY010000633.1 coordinate 4,232,640, forward strand.
AAAACCTAATCCAGAATCTGGACTCACCAAACAGGAAAGTCAGGCTTTGAACGACATGATTTTCTTGTTGGAAGAGAATGAATTTGAGAACCCCTCGATCACTGTGGACGCTGTAGACCTCGACGCAACCACTGATACCACACCCACTCCGCAGATACACCCCTCGGACCTCCTACTAAAAAATAAATCCACCATTTATACCTCACCTAGCTCCAATTCCAACGCATCAGCTTTTCTAAAGCTGGTGTCAACTGATATCAGAAACATGAAAAACTTTTCTAACCCTCACGCCAATCTCAATCGAGACGAGCAAACTGCATTGGAAGCGCTGTCCTGTAACCACGGCATTGTAATCAAACCCTCTGACAAGGGTGGCAACGTCGTGGTTATGGACAATGCCCAATACATAGAGATGTGTATGGCCATACTAAACAACTCGGATTGGTATCGACCTATCTCCAGGTCGGTAATTGACAAATTCACTCAAGATTTTTATTTATTGATCGACACTGCATTTCACCATAATGTAGTGTTGAAACAAGTATGGGAATATATTTCGACTACTCATCCCAGGGAGGCTACCTTCTATGCGTTACCAAAACTGCATAAACACAAACAAAAACCACCTGGTAGACCGATTACCTCGGGATGTGGCAGTTTAACTCAGAATCTAAGTCGCGTGGTAGACAATCATCTTAAACCTTTAGTTGCATGTCTATCATCCTATGTACGCGATACTATCCATTTTTTGCAAATAATCCAGGATCTATACATTGAGGATGGCACGTTATTGGTAGCTATTGATGTAGAATCCCTTTACTACACTATTCTTCATGCCAAGGGCTTGGCGGCCATATGGCATGTGCTGTCCCAATATAGTGATTGTGAACCCAATTACACTGAATTTATTTTGGCTTCCTTTGATTTCATACTCCATCACAATGCCTTTTGCTTTGACGGTTCCCACTACCTCCAGGTACAGGGTGTTGTGATGGGGACATGTTGTGCCCCATCATACGCCAATCTGTACCTGGGGGAGTGGGAACACTCACTGCTTGTTTGTGAATCATTGTCTATGTATATGTGCCATGTACTAACATGGTGACGATACATAGATGACATATTCCTTATCTGGGACGGATCGATCGATTTACTACATCAGTTTTTGAACTCACTCAATCAGAATGAGTTCAATTTAAAATTTACGATGACATATAGCCCCAGTGAAATTACCTTCTTAGATGTGTCTGTAAAGAGATTGCCTAATGGCAACCTCTCTAGTGAACTGTACCGTAAGCCTACAGCAGGCAACTCTTTACTCCACGCGACTAGTTTCCATCCCAAACCACTTCTTGCCTCCATACCATACAGTTAGTATTTAAGAGCTCGCCGTAACTGCTCTGACAATACTGGCTTCAAAACTGAAGCCAACATCCTAAAAAAGAGACTCCTCGAAAGAGGATACTCAAGTACCTGTCTCAAAAAAGCATATAGACGAGCCCTTAACAAATCGCGCCATGACTTGCTGAACACACAGAAACAACATTCCAATGATGAAACAACACGAATCATTACAACATATTCATCACAACACCAGCAAGTCAAACAGATTATAAACAGATATTGGCATCTGTTGACCATGGATCCCACTCTGGCCCCTTTTGTGCCCAGTTTTCAAGCTATTACATTCAGGAGAGCATCTTCTATAGGTGGCAAACTGGTCAGCAGTGAGTATAGATCACACAAAGGTGATAAAGGTAAAAATTTGGGGACTTTCGCATGTGGGGGATGTCATTATTGCCAGTACATGGACAGACGCAACAATATCACACTACCAAATGGTCAACTCTTTTTCCCGAAACACTATGTAAATTGCAAAACCTCTGGAATTGTGTATCTGCTAATGTGTGAATGCGGTTGCTATTATGTTGGCAAAACCATCAATGAGTTTTGGGAAAGGATATACCAACATCTTGGCACCATACGCAAACGCGACCCTGAGGTACCTATTGGCCGTCACATGGCCAAAGTCCATCTAGTATCCATTCCCAAGATTTATTTTTTGGCTCTCGATCGTGTCCATTTCAATCCCAGGGGCGGCGATTTCAATAAACGTCTGCTCCGATGTGAATTGGGGTGGATATACAACTTAAGGGCCAACTTTCCACCTGGCCTCAACGGGGCTTTCAACTTCAGACCATTTCTCCCCGGTTTCACATCAGGGGTCTGTGAGTTAAACCTATAGGGGCTTTTCTCTGTTATTTTCTTTTGCATATATACTCTTTCTTTCTTTTTCTTTTCTTTTTAATTTTATTTTTTATATTTATTTTTCTTTATCTTCTATATATGCTGAATGGGTGAATTATATACAATCATGATGTATAAATAGACAAATAAATAACTATACAGCTATAGAGGGCACTGCTTCCTCCTGTGAATTATGCATTGTCATTTTTTACCTAACATACATGATTTTGTAAGTTTTTCATGTAACCAATATGATTTTGTAAGCTATCTACTGTGCAAATATGTATATATATTATATTCCTTGAGTGCCCTCTTGTATATTGCCTCATGGTATCACCAGATGTGCTGCCTGGTTTTTCGTTTTCTTTTCTTTTTCCTTTTCTTCTTCTCTATCTACAATGCTTAAACCATTATTCATCGATATGATATACTTTGTGTATTATATTTTTTGTATTTATGTACAACGGATTGGCTGTAATGTTCTCATCCACTAGATGGCGCGGCTTTTGGTGTGCGGGCTGTCTGTCTGTACACAGACACCCAGCGGGTAGGCTCCGCCCGCTTTTGGTTTGACCTTTACAATATAGGCTATAGGGTGTAAGCACTGGGTTGATATATCTACTTTGTATGTGTATTGTAAATGCACATGTATATTGTCAACTGCATTTATTTGTATTTTTTGTAATTTTTATACCTTTTCTATGAATCTAATAAAAGTAGCACTTTTGTGCATTTTATACATAATTACTCTTTAGTACTCCATTGTTGCCTTAAAGTCCTAAGGGGCGACCTACATGTGCATTTAATGCACATTTTGTTGTTTGATATCTATCTATCTATCTATCTATCTATCTATCTATCTATCTATCTATCTATCTATCTATCTATCTATCTATCTATCTATCTATCTAGCATCTAAATTATAAACTCTTACAAAAGTGGTAAAACCTAGCAATAAATAGGTAATGTATCAAAAATGAAAATGGTGGTTCTAAATCTCTTCATCTTCCTCTGCTATCTGTAGGGACAGTTGCTATGTTTCGCATAATAGGTGGTTAAAGAGTAACTTAACTCTTTACAAGCATCAAACCAAAATTTAAATTTTTGTTGCAGAGGGTGCCTAAAGTCTGACTTGTATCTAGAAGAAAAGACTTCTGGGAAAATCAGTGCGCCAATGATATTTCTGGAGGGATTCATACTCCAACTGTGTAGAACACATCCAAGTTGCCATATTCCATTTACATTTACAGAAAATTACAGCACTTCATATTGAAAAGGAAAGGAAAGGACATTTTTTTTTTTTTTTTTTTTTTTTTTTTTTTTTTTAATCAATAATTTTTATTAATTTTCACATATTATACATTGTACAATTGAACATTGTACGTCGTGCAACGACGTAAAAGTGGACAATGCATTTGAAAACAGCTCCACATTGGGTAGAGTAAAACTTTGTCCATACACAATGAATTAATGCATTGAGTACATAATAACCAGTATCTCTAGCATCGGTATATTGTAGTCGTTGTTGATCCACTTCACTAGTGTGACCCCCCAAGTGGGATCTCTAGAGTCACAGGAGTGAAGCGGACCATCTGTGTTAATGCATTCCAAAGAAAGAAGAAAGAAAAAGGAAAATGTTCTGGAAGGTTATTAGCTGAAAATATACATGTAAACATATTCTATTCATAGTATTGCTCGGTCAAGAAGAAAGGATTTTAATGCAGCAGCTTAGACGGGGATTGCGCAGACTCTAATCCAGGTGGTCCATGGTTGCCAGCTGGATTGTAATTTTTTATATTGGTTTGTGTCAGAAGCAGATGTGTGCTCATAACTGTAATGTAATGATACCAAATCTACGACTTGGGTTAGGGTTAAGGGTGTGTCTGACTTCCAATGCCTAGCTATGTTAAGTTTAGCTGCCATCAGGATGTGGGTGGTCACTATTCTAAAGGGGTGAGGAAGATCCTCAATAGTAAGATTCAGGATCGCAAGTGCTGGGGAGGGGGGAGTTTTGATGTGTGTGATGTTTGAGATTAGCTGAAAGATACTATCCCAGTACGTTTTAAGAAGGTGGCATGACCAGAAGATATGGAGAAGATCCCCTGGGGAAGAGTTACATCTCCAGCAGATATTGGGGACTTGAGGATTAATGGACGTGATTCTGGCTGGGGTCATGTACCAACGCAGAGAGATTTTTTGCGCCAGTTCCCAAAGGGCCGCGCATTTCGTGGCCTTGTATGTGGACTGGAGTGCTTGATGCCATTGATTGTCTGTGAATTCGTGATTCAGATCCATTTCCCATTTCTTGTGAGGCTTTAGTTTGGTGAAGGTTTGTTTTTGGTGTAGGGAGTTGTAGAAGTATGAGATTCCTCTGAGATTTGTGTTGGGGTTGGTGAGATAATCCCAAGTCTTGGGGTGGATGTTGTACAGAGGAAGGGGGACCGTTTTGAGGCAATGTTGTATACGGAGGTAGGTGAAATGTTCAGATGTGGGTATTGTAAATTCGGATTGCAATTGGGAGAATGGTTTGAGGGAGTTGTCTTGTAGTAGATGTTGTAGGGGCCCTACGCCTTTGTGTGTCCATGAGGTTACTGGTATTTCAGGTGCTATATGTCTCAAGGAGGCCAGAGGGATGTGTGTTTGTGGTTCATGGGGGGTATGGTTCATTGAGATGGATAATTTTTTCCAGGCTTGCGCTGATGCTTTAATAGTTGGGGATAGGGATTTTGGGATCAGTGAGCCCAGGGGGGTGCTTAGTAGCCAGGTTTTCAGGTCTGTTCTTGTAATTGAGGAGCATTCAATTTGCCCCCATAGGGTAGTTGGAGTTGGATGGAACCAGCAGGGTAGTTGGGCCAGGATGGCTGCTATATGGTAGTCTTCAAAATCTATAGAGCTCGAGCCCCCCACTTGTTTGTGTTTAGTCAGTTGTTGATGAGCACACCTGGGACGTTTACCGTTCCACAGGAGTTTGTTGTATATTGTGCGTAAGGATCTAAAAAATGTAGCAGGTAGTGGAATTGGTAGGGTTCTAAAATAATAAAGTATTTGGGGTAGGCAGACCATTTTAAAGGCCGCAAGCCTTCCTGTCCAAGATAACTCTTGTTTTGCTATTTGTTGCGACGTTTGCTGTATAGTCTGGAGTAGTGGGGGGAAATTGCTTGAATAGAGGTTGTTAGTGTTTCTTGGGAGTTTAATGCCCAGGTAGGCAATATCAGTGTCTGCCCATACAAAGGGATATTGTAGCTGTAGAAGATTTTTCATGGTGGCGTTTATATTTATGTCTAGGATGCAGGATTTGGATGTGTTCACCTTGTAGTAGGAGATCGAACTAAACCACTGGAGCATATGGTGTACCTCAGCCAGGGAAACAGTCGGGTCGGATAGGATAAGGATGATGTCATCCGCAAATAGGCTGATCTTATGGTGCGTAGTTCCAATGTGTAAGCCCGAGATGTTGGGATGAGAACGGATACTTTCTGCCAGGGGCTCCATGAGCATATTAAATATGAGGGGAGATAGAGGGCAGCCTTGACGGGTGCCATTGGTTATGGGGAATGGGCAGGAGAGCATGCCTTCTGTGTAAACCTGAGCTTCGGGGTTGGAGTATAGTGCCATGATGGCTCTAAGAATCAGACCCTGGAATCCAAACTTTTGGAGTACCTTTTCTAGGTAGGTCCAGTGTACCCTATCGAACGCCTTCTCTGCATCCAAGGATAGGAGCAGAGAAGGCGTTCCGGTGGATTCAGCATGGTGGATCAGGTTTATCATCCGTCTGGTGGCGTCAGATGATTGTCTACCTTTCGTGAACCCCGTCTGGTCATGATGTATAAGGGTGGGCATAATTTTGATCAATCTTGTTGCTATGGTTTTTGCGTAAATTTTTAGGTCGAGATTAAGTAGAGAGATTGGGCGGAAATTTTGAGGTATATTCGACTGTTTCCCTGGTTTCGGCAATGTTATTACCAACGCGTTCAAGTATTCTTTAGAGAAAGCAGAAGAGGAGGCAACGTGGTTGTATAATTCCGTTAAGTAAGGGGTCAAATGGGGTGAGAATTGCTTGTAGTATTCCCCAGTTAATCCGTCAGGGCCTGGGGCTTTGCCACTAGGTAGTGAGGTAATAGTCTTCTGTATTTCTATTTCTGTGAAGGGGGCATTCAAGTTATTCAGTTGGTCTATCGTCAGTGTGGGTAGCTTGACTTTTCTGAGAAAGTGGTCAATGTCGTCTGGGGTGGGTTGGGGAGTGAGCGGGTCTTGTTTTAGATTATATAAGTCTTCATAGTAGGCACTGAAGGCATTAGCTATGTCTTGGGGGTTGCTCAGCGGGGTTTTGGTATGAGGGTGGATAAGTTGAGAGATTTTGGCTTTGGTTCGTCTGCCTTTTAGTCTTTGTGCTAGTTTCTTCCCTGCTTTGTTAGAGGTAGAATACGATGTAGCCTTAAATTTTTTCTGGAGGAATTCATAAGAGTGAAGGAGTAGTGATCTAAGTTCCTGTCTAAGGGTCAATAGGTGATTTGTCAGTTGGTCTCGGGTGTCAGATTTGTGTTTCGATTCTAGGGTTGCTATTTGGGTTGTTAGTTCGTTTATACGTTGCGTCCTCTTTTTCTTATGGTGGGAACTTAATTTAATTAACATGCCTCTCATGTATGCTTTGTGCGCACTCCACACCACGGCAGGGTCGGGCACCGAGCCTTTGTTTAGTGAAAAGAAATCGGTTATTTGTTCTGCAATAGATGGCGCATATTGATTGTGTTGAATGATGTGGTTGTTTACTCGCCATATAAATGTATTTTTTTGTAAGTTAGAGTCTTGGATCGTGATAGAGATTGGGGCATGGTCCGACCATGTCGTGGTGTGGATTGTGGAGGCAGATACATTTTGTAGAATAAACTTATCGGTTAAGAACAGGTCTATTCTTGAATAGGAGCGATGCCTGGAAGAAAAAAAAGTATAGTCCCGTTCGGAGCCGTGGTGACAGCGCCAAACGTCGTAGAGGTCTTGAGAGGAGATGAATCTTTTCAGAGGTGAGACTCTTCTGGTTGCCGATGATGTTGAGTCGATGGATATTTCAGGGACGAGATTAAAGTCTCCACATAATATTAGGTGACCTTTTTGGATGTGTTTGGCTTTACGCAGGACCTTGTGAAGGAATTTAGTTTGGCCAGAGTTCGGGGCATAGAGGTTGATTATGGTATAGGTCACTTTGTTGATTTTGCAAGTAAGTATGAGATAACGGCCTTCGGGGTCTTTTTCGATATCCAAAGGTAGGAAGTCCAGTGAGTCTCTGATTGCAATCATGACCCCTCTGGTTTTAGTTGAATGGGTGGCGTGGAACACCTGGGGATAGCAGTTGTTCTTGCATAGGGGTGTATCATTTGTGAGCAGATGTGTTTCCTGGACACAAAGGACGTCGCTGTGAAGATCTGTAGCGGATCTCCACAGTGAGTGTCTCTTGGCAGGATGATTGAGGCCGTTGGTATTTAAGGAGAGTATAGTGAATGGCATTTTGTGTCCGTGGGGGTGTTGGGTGTTGAGTGCAACACTTACGGTTCGTTGCTGGGAGATGAGTCCGAAGGCAGGTGGGGTCGGCTGCTTTGATCCTGAGGCGGAAGTCCGATTGCAGATGTGTTGAGGCACTGGTATAGGGATGGTGATGCTTCTGTTTGCAGATGAATCTAGGAGCTAGAGCGCTGTGGTGTTCCAGTGGCAATCCAAGGGTCTGAAATAGAGGTGGACTAGAGTGCTGCGGATAGAGCAATACGTCAGTAACCAATAGAGAAATGCATTGACAGAATACTGGTATAAAGTATAGAAACTAGTGGAAAGGGAACTCGGGTTTTCGGTGCGCAGTTGCTGGATATGATGTTGCTGTATGATTCAGCTAGCGCGAAGATTAGAGGGGGTGTTGGACACCGTTAAATCCTCTACGTGGGGGTAAACAGAGTCAGTGTCACCGGAGGTAAGAGTTAAGGTGTCAGACTGTCAGAGCTCAGGGGATCTGTGGGATGAGTTGTCGGCCATTGTTGTGGAGATGCGAACATCCTCAGGTGAGAATATGATTTTGTTGTCTACGAGGAGGTAAGGCACCGTTGGTTAGTGCGGTAGGGGTAGCCATATCAGGAATTATGCTCCAGGAGTGGAGGAGCTTCAGGCCTTTATCTAGGTCTCCTATTGCATGCGTCTGGCCATTGCGGACAACAAGGATGGTAGCTGGGTGGCGCCATTTGTATGGTACTTTATGGTTCTGCAGACCTTTGGTTATCGGGTTCAGTTGCCGTCGCAGTTGGAGGGTGTACTTGGACAGGTCAGGGAAAAGTTGTATCCCAGTATAGGGGCTGGGTAGTGGAGATTTTGCTCTAAGGCCCATAAGGAGCTTTTCTTTGGTTTGATAGAAGTGAACCCTCATCAATACATCTCTAGGGACTGAGGCTGCCAGGTGGGACGGTTTGGCAATTCTGTGTATTCTGTCAATAATGGCGTCTCTGGGGGAAGCTTCAGGTATCACTAGATGTATTAATTCTTTTGCGTAGCGTGGTAAGTCCACCGGGAGTATGGACTCCGGGACTCCCCTCAGTTTAATGTTGTTCCTGCGTGACCTGTCTTCTAAATCCGCCATTTTGGCGCGCATCCATGCCTGTTCCTCCTTGATATTGTCATAAGAATCAATCACTTCATTTACTGTGGAAGTACAGGCCTGTATTCCTCTCTCAGCATTAGTTATCCTGTCATCTAGCTTGTGAATGTCAGAGGTGACTCTGTGGAACATGGATGAAAGATCATTCATGAGGGAGGATTGAAGGGACAGAAGCATGTCCTTCAGAGTAGTGTCCATGACTGGCTGCCCTGATGTGGGGAAGGAGGCCATGGAGGAGTGCAGGGCCTGGTCTATGGAGAAGGGGATGGGAGCCTGGGCCTCAATTAGCTGGCGCTGTGTGTGCAGCGTCAGTGTATCTAGCCTCATCCGAGCTTTTGCTGGGCTGCTGGGGAGAGGGTCACTCTCTGGGGCTTGGTACTTGTCAGGAATCGTACCTGTGGAGTGCTGTGCGTCCTGGAGATCATCCGGGAGGTCCGTGTATGGTTCGGGCGGCGCGGCCTGGTCGGCGCCATCTTGGGAGTCCCAGCCCGCCGGCTTGTAGGCGAATTCTGTTAATTTTTGGGGCTTGTGCTCCGTTAATCTTTTCCTGGATGGCTGCATCTTCGTCTCCTGAGTGCCTGGAGCGAGGATGGGTGCGGATGGAGTCGTGGTGTGGGCCGATTACGCTGGATTGTGTCCCCTGGCTGCTGAGCTATTCAGTTAAGCGTCCATCTTCAGCTCCGGTTGGCCACGCCCCCAGGAAAGGACATTTTTAACAACATGCAGTTACAATATTGCTTGTGTTGCAATTGTATTTGTTTTTTTTTTCATTTGCTATATTTTTCTACATAAGTGGAGTTACCCTTTAAGTATGTTCATGTGTCCTAAGTTTGTATATTTTAAACTATATACCTATTTATGTGTGTGTCCGCCACTCTCCTTCCTGAAGTGGTCAACTATGCTCCTGCACTCACATATTATGTGTGTGAGTGCTGGAGCTAGGAGGAAGGAGCCTATCACACTGTCCACATGTAGATGTCATCTGGTGGTACACAGACTTTCTCATCAGTTCTACATCATTTAGTATAGCAGTCTCCGTCAGATACCCTTTGGTCAGCCTCAGTCAGGTGGGACTGAGCCCTTGCCTTGACCATTTGGTAGGAAATCCTACTACACCTCAACTTAGGTGTGCATTTTTTATGTAGCAGACAAGTTTAGGGGGGTCTCTCTGTACTGCTGAAAATATTTGTTTATAATTTCCCATTTCAGTGGTTTCAACCATTTGCCAGGGATAACCAAACACAATTAGTATGGAGTTCTTTTGCTAGCCCATAAACATGTTTTAACAAAAGTCTGAGAACCTCTCTTCCTGTCAAACTGTAGGTAATCTATGTTATTATTATACAGGATTTATATAGTGCCAACAGTGTGAGCAATGTTTTATAATAAAGGGAGCCAATACAATTACAATACATTACAATACAGAAGGAATAGGGGGGCCCTGTTCACAGAGCTTATAATCTAAAGCACGCTACACAGAATGAGGTTTGTTGTATAATATTAGCACAATGTTTTACCACAAAAATGTTTTTATATTTGGCTGGTGAGTAAAGGTACATTCAGACACATTACATACATATAAAAAGCAATAACTCTAAGGAGCTAAGGTATGGTAATTTTTTTACTTGGAAAGGTAATGTAACAAAAACAGTACATTGCTTGCACCACAGGATACACCTGGTCTTGTAAATGTACTTCATATTTGTTGTCCATTATATGATCATGCAGAGCAATCATCAGCCTTAATGATTACCACTAAGGATGAGCCGAACACCCCCCAGTTCAGTTCACATCAGAACATGCGAACAGGCAAAAAATTAATTTGAACGCACGAACACTGTTAAAGTCTATGGGACACGAGCATGAATAATCAAAAGTGCTCATTATAAAGACTTGTATACAAGTTATTGTCATAAAAAGTGTTTGGGGACCGGGGTCCTGCCCCAGGGTACGTGTATCAATGCAAAAAGAAGTTTTAAAAACGGCCGTTTTTTCGGGAGCAGTGATTTTAAAAATGCTTAAAGTGAAACAATAAAAGTGTAATATTCCTTAAAATTTCATATCTAGGGGGCGTCTATAGTATGCATGTAAAGGGGCACATGTTTCCTGTGTTTAAAACAGTCTGACAGCAAAATGACATTTCAAAGGAAAAAAGTCATTTAAAACTACTTGCGGCTATAATGAATTGTCGGTCCGACAATACACATAAAAATTTATTGATAAAAACAGCATGGGATTTCCCCACAGGGGAACCCCTAACCAAAATAATAAAAAAATGGCCCTTTAGATCTGGTATGGATATTAAGGGGAACCCTGCACCAAAATTTTTTTAAAAAATGGCGTGGGGGTCCCCCTAAATTCCATACAAGGCCCTTCAGGTCTGGTATGGATTTCAAGGGGAACCCCGCATCAAAATTTTAAAAAAATGGCGAGGGTTCCCCCCAAAAATCCATACCAGATCCTTATCTGAACAAACAACCTGGCAGGCCACAGGAAAAGAGGGGGGACGAGAGAGCACCCCCCCTCCTGAACTGTACCAGGCCACATGCCCTCAACATTGGGAGGGTGCTTTGAGGTAGCCCCCCAAAGCACCTTGCCCCCATGTTGTTGGGGAGAAGGGCCTCATCCATCCCCACAACCCTTGCCCGGTGGTTGTGGGGGTCTGTGGGTGGGGGGCTTATCGGAATCTTGAAGCCCCCTTTAACAAGGGGACCTCCCGATCCCGGCCCCCCCTGTGTGAATTGGTAATGGGGTACAAATGTACCCCTACCATTTCACAAAAAAGTGTCAAAAAGGTTAAAAAACACAAGAGACGTTTTTTTAAAGTCCTTTATTAATTTCTTCTTCTTTCGGCTTCTTCTTCCATCTTCTTTCTTCTGGTGTTCTTTTGGTGTTCTTCTTCTTCCTCCATCTTCTTCTTCATGTTCTTCTTCTCCATCTTCTTCTTCCTCCGCTCTTCTCGTCCCGCATCTTCCTCCGGGCTTCTTCTCCGATCCGTCCGCACGATCGCACGGTGACCCCGCCCTCCTCTGACGCACAGGGAATTCATGGGACTTCCTTGAGGCTTTCTCCATGTTGTCAGAGAGGGGCGGGGTCACGTAACTTTTTTTCCTTTGAAATGTCATTTTGCTGTCAGACTGTTCTAAACATGGGAAACATGTGCCCCTTTACAGGCATACTATAGACACCCCCCAGGTAGGAAATTTAAAGGAATATTACACTTTTATTGTTTCACTTTAAGCATTATTAAAATCACTGCTCCCGAAAAAATGGCCATTTTTAAAACTTCTTTATGAATTGATACATGTCCCTTGGGGCAGGACCCAGGTCCCCAAACACTTTTTATGACAATACCATGCATATACGCCTTAAAAATTAGCACTTTTGATTTCTCCCATAGACTTTTAAAGGGTGTTCAGCGACCTTCGAATTTGCAGCGAACACCCCAAATTGTTCGCTGTTCGGCTAACTGGCGAACAGCTGATGTTCGTGTCGAACATGAGTGACCCAAACTCAAAGCTCATCCCTAATTACCACTGATAGTGGCCCATACCAATTTGCACCACAAAGGCAGCCAATATTCTGGGTTGAAGGCATCCTTCACCTTTTTCCATGCTTGTGTTTGTCTGGATGTAAGGGCATGGTGTATTGCTTTTTAGATTCAGGTTTTATGCCCTTATTTGGATACATTTAGCTACTATTTGGGGTCCATCCATTTCATCAATGGGTTTCAGCTTGAATCCTTTTTGCCAGTATAGTCTGTCAATGTTATAAATGTTCAGCCACTACTTTTGAGACTGTTCCCCTTACCATGTTGACATACATGCTTTTGTAGGGTAGTCTTTTTACCTGAAGTACCTTCATTTTGAGCACATGTTTGACTCATTTTAAACTCCTTTTAATCTGCTTTCTGTTGATTGAAAATACACATATCAAAGTACTAATCAATTTCTTTTCCATGCAGTGTTTCTGTTATTTTTGTCTACAGCCTATTTCAAACACAACAAAACTGAATGGTTCCACACAGAACTTTAGAATTGTATTGCTGCTTATGTTAATTATTCATTGCTCAGAAATAGATTAAAAAGTGTTGTCTAATGTCTTTCTTTAAAGATTTTGCAATTAACTGATCAATTTGCAATTAGTGATGTAGGGTAATGTAACTATTAAAATGTCTTTTTTAATCATTGCAAACCAGTAGTTGTAACTCTTTACTGGATACATTAAATTAACATTTTTTTAAAGTACAATTGAAAACATTATACTAAACAAATAAAACCTAAATAGGTATTAAGTAACCACAACAGAATTTACAAAAATTTCCAAAGTGAAGACAAACCTTCTATGTCTGTGGTATGTGCCAAATCATAATTGCTCTAACTATAGATGCAATAGAAGGTTGTAGACTAGAGCATTCATAGATTCATGTCATTAATTAAAATGTTTGCAACTATACATAGAATATGTAATTTAACATTAATAGAAAAACACTTAGGCCCCTTTCACCTCCGTGAAGCAGGATCCGCTTGCTCAGCGGGTGATCTCTCGGCTGATCTTGCTAAGCAGGCGGATGACAGGGCCATGTCCACACCGCTATGCAGAGTGGACACGGAGACACAATCACACTCCATTCTATGAAGCAATTGGATTGAAATGGACCACCTGTCTGTTTCTATCCGATGCCATCTGATCTTATCCACCATCCGTTTGTTTTTGGTGGACAGGATTGGATGCCGGCGGGTGTCAGTGGACATGTGTCCGCTGACATCCGCCACTCCATAGAAGAGACTGGAAGGTCTGATAAGGTCTGCCTGAAAACCTGACAGGTGGACCTGATCGGATTGCCGTGTGAAAGGGGCCCTATACAATTGGTAACATGTAACAATATCTGAAAGGTTGTATCTGTGTTCTTTGTAAATCATTTTTAATCAGAGTAGGAGTTATATGTTAAATAATACATAAAACTTTCACAAAATGTAATTTAATCCAAAACCTTAAAGTCCAATTGAACTTAAACCAGGTGTTTCTGACCTCTGTTTGGCTTTATTATGAGGTGTACCAAGCTGTAACAAGCTGAATTGTGATTACCTTTGGCTAGTATGTGACGAAAAGCACATATCCTTATATTGCACAAGCAAAACATTCAAATCTTTTTTTCCACATGAACATGTAGGAACGGATGCTAAAAATGTACACACCTTGCATAGTTTACATTGGAAGTATTGGAGAGATCCTTCAGGCAATAAAGTCTTATTGGTTAATAGCCTTAGTAAAATGTCAGCTTAAACAGCTAAATATTATTCAAAGACAGCAAAAATTGTACAAGGTCTTACAGTGTATTTTCTTTACAAATCAGCCACAACCTAAGTAGAAAAGTCTTTACTCAGAAAGCTAGCACCCTAGCTTTCTTGCAGAAGACCGACATGCCCCTTGCTGAGTTAAACCTATAGCTCTTGCTGAAGCCACTATGCGCTTATAAGCAGAGTAGAAAATGTAGCGGATGTAAGGCATACCGAAATGGCAAGCTGTAAGCAGTTCAACTGTATGTCTCACATCAGTGACAGTGAAAGGGTTAAGAATGACTTACCCAGGACAAACATTCATCCAGTGAAGTCATATCTCCTGTTGAGCATAATTGTTGCAGATTTGAAGCTATTGGACCAGTATAACAGAGAGGCAATTAGCATTTTTCAGAAGGAGTCAGAAGTGTCAGCCTATGTATTTTTCTCAGTACAGGTTTCCTATAAGGAGTTAAGAATTTGGTATGAGCTACACTGCCACACTTTTCTACTGCATAATGAGTAAATAATAGGATCGCTTATGGCATTGGTAATAAATAGACCAGTTATAGCCAAAGTTTTTCTTTTTTCTAAAAATAAAACAGCATTACATTTATCTTTCTTTTAGCTCTTTATACAATAATGAAAAAAAAAAAATAGTATACAATTTCTGTGACAGGGATCACTTACAGTATGAATTTTAATTTGTGCCAAATAACACAAAATATATTCACAAAGGAGCCCCACTGATTTCAGTCTTTTTGGAACAACAAAGGGAGAATAAAAAAATAACACAAATTACAGCTGAAACAAATCATCAGCATCACCATTTTCAAATTATTACATTTCAGGGGAATTTCAGTCCGTTACATGAAACAAGAAAATGCCAGATTCAATGGAGCTTTGATAGTCAGGTTATGTTAATAATAGGGACTCATGTAAAATGCATAAGGTATACCTTACAGATGAAGAAGATTGCTCATAATTATTCTGCTTGCTAGGAGTATAGCTCTTTCTGAACTGATACATAAAGGCCCTTAACATCCTGGCCTAATTACTTATAGACAGTTGAGCACAAAATTACTTTCATCTGTCTGAATATACGGGGGATAAAGATTAGAGCGATTCCTTCTTACACAGCTGCTTGGCTTGTAAACTGGAAAAAAACATATTTCTCCTGATTGAATAAAGTGTATTTTCTTGTAATTATGTCTTCCAATGCAGGGCCACTGAATTTAACTTATAGATTAATGGCTAAAAAGTTCAATCAAAACATCTGATGTGAGAATAGTATTTATGCTTGCAGTAACCATTATTTTGTTGGCAGTTAAAGTTAAGAATAGAGTTAAAGGTAATGCTCTCTAAATAAATAGGTGGCACGTTTAGGGATGCAAATATAGAACAGAACTTGTGTCATTATTAAAGTGCCCTGTAATCCATGTGTTAATCTATCTAAGATTTTCTTGTGTCCTGGTTTAAATAACAAGAAAAAGAATAGTACTGCCATTTAGTTTTCCAATAATGAAGAATTTAATGTATTTTGTAAAAGTAATGTTAAAATTCACCTCCTTTACTAGTTTAACGCCACTCCTTACTGCTTTTGTAAATGTATAATTCAGTGGCGTACCCAGCACATCTGGCCCCCAGGGCCACTCATTACTTTACACAGCCCCCCCCCCTCAAAAAAATGGTCTGAAGAAATAAAGCAATGCAAATAGAGAGCCATAGTGCATTGTGGGTGTGGTCAGATTGGGGTCGATTGACTAAAACTGGAGAGTGCAAAATCTGGTGCAGCTCTGCATAGAAACCAGCTTCCAGTTTTTTTGTCAAAGCTTAATTGAACAAGTTTATTCAAATTTAACCCCCTCCCTGCCTAGGCTAACTTTTAGCTTTTAGCGCTGTCACACTTTAAATGACAATTGCACAGTCATGCAATACTGTACCCAAATGAAATTTTTCAAAATTTTTTTACACAAATAGAATTTTCTTTTGGTGGTATTTAATCACTGCTGGGTTTTTTATTTTTTTGTCCAAAAAACAAAAAAAGTACAAAAATTTTGAAAAAATGCTAAATTTGTCCTTCGTTTCTGTCAGTAAATTCTGTAAAAAAGTAATTTTTCTCCTTCACTGATGTTCACTGATGAAGCGGCACTTATGGGCACTGATGAGGTAGCACTTATGGGCACTGATGAGGCGGCACTGAAGGGCACTGATTAGGTGGCACTAATGAGCACTGATAGGTGGCACTGATGGGCACTGATAGGTGGTACTGATGGGCACTGATAGGCGGCACTAGTGGGAAATGATAGGTGGCACTAATGGACAGTACTGATGGGGGACGCTGATGGGTACTAATGAGTGGCACTGATGAGCAGGCACTGATGGGCACTGAAAAGCAGCACTAACTGGCATCACTAATGGGCACTGATTGGTGTCACTGATGGGCACTGCTTTGGGCTGTACTGTAATCAGGGCACTGATGATCAGTGCACTGATTACCTGTACAGGTCTCCCCTGTGAGGAGATGCCACTGCTTGGCTCTCCTCGTCACACACTCTGTCAGTGTGAGCCGAGGAGAGCCGATAAACGTCACTTCTTTGTTTACATGTGACCAGCTGTGATTGGGCACAGTCGATAACATGGGTAAAAAGCCACATCATCGGCTCGCGCATCGGGGAAATTCTGTGCTGGCCGTGTCCCTTGAACACAGCCAGTATCAGATCACTGTAAACGGCCAATCACAGCGGCCCTTTACAGAGCAATTGGTGGTGCCAATGAGAGATGATCTCAAATGTAAACATATGAGATCATCTCTCATTTCCGGCTCTCCCTCCTCACACAGAGGCCGCGTGTGAGGAGGGAGAGCGACCTGTGCTTCAGTCAGTGAGATTGTGAGTGCAAACACATACAAAGTGCCCACAGCACCAGTATCAGTGCCATCTGCCAGTCCCATCTGCCAGTGCCATCTGTCAGTCCCATCTGCCAGTGCCATCTGCCAGTCCCAGTGCCATCTGCCAGTGCCACCCGCCAGTCCATCTGCCAGTGCCATCTGCCAGTCCATCTGCCAGTCCATCTGCCAGTCCCAGTGCCATCTGCCAGTGCCATCTGCCAGTCCATCTGCCAGTGCCATCTGCCAGTCCATCTGCCAGTCCATCTGCCAGTGCCATCTGCCAGTCCATCTGCCAGTCCCATCTGCCAGTGTCATCTGCCAGTGCCAGTGCCATCTGCCATCAGTGTCACCTGTCAGTGCCATCTGTAATCAGTGCCACCTGTCAGTGCCATCTGCCAGTGCAACCTGTCAGCACCATCTGTCATCAGTGCCACCTGTCAGTACCATCTGTCATCAGTGCCACCTGTCAGTACCATCTGTCATCAGTGCCACCTGTCAGTGCCACATGCCATTTGTTATTAGTGTCACCAGTGCCACGTATCAGTGTCACGTGTCATCAGTGCCATGTAAGAGTGCCATCTAGCATCTATCATCAGTGTCACGTGTCATCAGTGCCATGTAAGAGTGCCATCTATCATCTATCATCATTGTCACGTGTCATCAGTTCCATGTAAGAGTGCCATCTATCATCAGTGTCACATGTCATCAGTGCCTTCTGTCATCACCAACAATGGCTAGAAGATTATATTCAGCCAAGGAGGCGTACAATATTCTTGCGGGTGACGAGAGCAACGGGGAGCTCTCTGCTTCGGATTCCTCCTCATATTCAGATTCTGAGTCTGACGTGGACTACGAGCCTGTCCTAACCAGTTGTACATTGACAGCCTCAGAGGAGGAGGATGAGAGTCCACCTGCCAGACAAAGATGTACTGGTGAGGAGGCAGTGCCATCCACCAGCACTGCAGTGCCATCCACCAGCACCACAGAGCCATCCACCAGCATCGCAGTACCTCAGCAAAGGCCACGTACCAGTGGGGTGTCACCTCAGTCCCAAAGGGTTAGGTCCCATGCCAGCCTTCCCTATTCCCTTCAGAACCCCTTGTGGCTTCCTCCTAATTCAGGAGAAGCTAACATTCCCCCTTTCACTGCCCAGCCAGGAGTCCAGGTGGACACAGAAAATGTTTCCCCGATAGACTTTTTCCATTTAATTTTTACTGAGGACATGCTTGCATCGATTGTGGCCCAGTGCAACCTGTTTGCACAACAATTTATAGCAAGTACCCCAACGCCCTCGTATGCACGTCCCTACGAGTGGAGATCCATAACAGTGGAGGAGTTTAACATTTTTTGGGGCCTCACATTCTGTATGGGACTAAACAGAAAAAATGAATTACGTTCATATTGGTCTACCCTCCCCATCTACCACATGCCCATCTTTTCCTCAGTAATGCCCAGGACCAGATATCTCATGATTATGAGATTCCTTCACTATAACGACAATACCCAGTGCCCTCCCTGAAATCACCCAAATTTTGACAAGCTTTATAAAATTCGGTCGCTAATAAATTATTTTTCTGAAATCTTCCCCCAGTTTTTTACCCCAGACCAACACATATGTGTGGATGAGTCCCTTATCAAATTTTCTGGCAGGCTGGGCTTAAAACAATTTATTCCCACCAAAAGGGACCGCTATGGGGTGAAGATGTACAAATTGTGTGATCGAGCTACAGGGTATACCTATGCCTTCATGGTACACGAAGGGAAGGACACCCAGCTACATCCTCCTAATTGCCCAGAATGCATTGGATCAAGTGGAAAAGTCGTTTGGGAACCCATAAACCCACTCCTGGAGAAAGGCTATCATTTGTATGTGGACAATTTTTATTCTAGTTTGCCCCTGTTCCGCAACCTTCACAGAAAGAAGACTCCAGCATGGGGCACCGTAAGGATGAACCGGAAGGGCTTTCCTCAAAGCCTCGTCAACAAGAAGTTAAGAAGAGGGGAGGCGGCGAGCTTACGGAATGAGGAAATTCTGGCTATGAAGTGGAGGGACAGAAGGGATGTCTACATGCTTTGATCCACAACAATACATTCATTGAGATCACCAGGAGTAGGGAGGAGCTTTGAGTTCGAGTCGAACTCATGTTCGACTCGAACATTGGCTGTTCGAAAGTTCACTGAACAGCGAACAATTTGGGGTGTTCGCGGCAAATTCGAATGCCGCGGAACACCCTTGAAAAGTCTATGGGAGAAATCAAAAGTGCTAATTTTAAAGGCTTATATGCAAGTTATTGTCATAAAAAATTTTGGGGACCCGGGTCCTGCCCCAGGGGACATGGATCAATGCAAAAAAAAGTTTTAAAAACGGACGATTTTTCAGGAGCAGTGATTTTAATAATGCTTAAAGTCAAACAATAAAAGTGTAATATCCCTTTAAATGTCGTAGCTGGGGGTGTCTATAGTATACCTGTAAAAGGGTGCATGTTTCCAGTGTTTAGAACAGTCTGACAGCAAAATGACATTTCGAAGGAAAAAACCCATTTAAAACTACTCGCGGCTATTGCATTGCCGACAATACACATAGAAGTTCATTGATAAAAATGGCATGGGAACTCCCCACAGGGGAACCCCGAACCAAAATTTAAAAAAAAAAATGATGTGGGAGTCCCCCTAAATTTCATACCAGGCCCTTCAGGTCTGGTATGGATATTAAGGGGAACCCCGGCCAAAATAAAAAAAAAAAATGACGTGGGGTTCCCCCTAAATTCCATACCAGACCCTTCAGGTCTGGTATGGATTTTAAGGGGAACCCCATGCCAAAAAAAAACAAAAAAAACGGAGTGGGGTCCCCCCAAAAATCCATACCAGACCCTTATCCGAGCACGCAACCTGACAGGCTGCAGGAAAAGAGGGGGGGACGAGAGTGCGCCCCCCCTCCTGAACCGTACCAGGCCACATGCCCTCAACATTGGGAGGGTGCTTTGGGGTAGCCCCCCAAAACACCTTGTCCCCATGTTGATGAGGACAAGGGCCTCATCCCCACAACCCTGGCCGGTGGTTGTGGGGGTCTGCGGGCGGGGGGCTTATCAGAATCTGGAAGCCCCCTTTAACAAGGGAACCCCCAGATCCTGCCCCCCACTGTGTGAAATGGTAAGGGGGTACTTACCCCTACCATTTCACTAAAAAACTGTCAAAAATGTTAAAAATGACAAGAGACAGTTTTTGACAATTCCTTTATTTAAATGATTCTTCTTTCTTCTATCTTCTTTCATCTTCTGGTTCTTCTGGTTCTTCCTCTGGCGTTCTCGTCCAGCATCTCCTCTGCGGGGTCTTCTATCTTCTTCTCCTCGGGCCACTCCGCACCCATGGCATGGGGGGAGGCTCCCGCTCTTCTCTTCATCTTCTTCTTCATCTTCTTCTCTTCTTCCTTCTTCTCTTCTTCTCTTTTTCATTTTCTTCTCCGGGCAGCTCCGCATCCATGCTGGCATGGAGGGAGGCTCCCGCTGTGTGACGGCGTCTCCTTGTCTGACGGTTCTTAAATAATGGGGGGCAGGGCCACCCGGTGACCCCGCCCCCCTCTGACGCACGTGACATGACGGGACTTCCCTGTGGCATTCCCCGTGACATCACAAGAAAGTCCCGTCAAGTCACCGTGCGTCAGAGGGGGGCGGGGTCACCGGGAGGCCCCGCCCCCGTTATTTTAAGGACCATCAGATGAGGAGACGCCGTCACACAGTGGGAGCCTCCCTCCATGCCAGCATGGGTGCAGAGCGGCCCAGGGGAGAAAATGAAGAAGAGAAGAAGAGAAGAAAAGAAGAGAAGAGCGGGAGCCTCCCCCAATGCCATGGGTGCAGAGCGGCCCGAGGAGAAGAAGATAGAAGATGCCGCGGAGGAGATGCTGGACGAGAACGCCAGAGGAAGAACCAGAAGAGCCAGAAGAACCAGAAGAAGAAGATGAAGGAAGATAGAAGAAAGAAGAAGCATTTAAATAAAGGAATTGTCAAAAACTGTCTCTTGTCATTTTTAACATTTTTGACAGTTTTTTAGTGAAATGGTAGGGGTAAGTTCCCCCTTTACCATTTCACATGGGGGGCGGGATCTGGGGGGCCCCTTGTTAAAGGGGGCTTCCAGATTCCGATAAGCCCCCCTCCCGCAGACCCCCACAACCACCGGCCAGGGTTGTGGGGATGAGGCCCCTGTCCTCATCAACATGGAGACAAGGTGTTTTGGGGGGCTACCCCAAAGCACCCTCCCAATGTTGAGGGCATGTGGCCTGGTACAGTTCAGGAGGGTGGGGGCCGCACTCTTATCCCCCCCTCTTTTCCTGTGGCCTGCCAGGTTGCATGCTCGGAAAAGGGTCTGGTATGGATTTTTGGGGAGACTCCACGCCGTTTTTTTTTTGGCGCGGGGTGCCCCTCAAAATCCATACCAGACCTGATGGGTCTGGTATGGAATTTAGGGGAACCCCACGTCATTTTTTTAAAAAATTTTGGCCGGGGTTCCCCTTAATATCCATACCAGACCTGAAGGGCCTGGTATGAAATTTAGGGGGACTCCCACGTCATTTTTTAAAAAAATTTTGGTTTGGGGTTCCCCTGTGGGGAATTCCAATGCCGTTTTTATCAATGAACTTCTATGTGTATTGTCAGCAATGCAATAGCCGCGAGTAGTTTTAAATGGGTTTTTTCCTTCGAAATGTCATTTTGCTGTCAGACTGTTCTAAACACGGGAAACATGCGCCCCTTTACAGGCATACTATAGACACCCCCAGCTACGAAATTTAAAGGGATATTACACTTTTATTGTTTGACTTTAAGCATTATTAAAATCACTGCTCCTGAAAAAACGTCCGTTTTTAAAACTTTTTTTGCATTGATCCATGTCCCCTGGGGCAGGACCCAGGTCCCCAAACTCTTTTTATGCCAATAACTTGCCTATAAGCCTTTAAAATTAGCACTTTTGATTATTCATGTTTGTGTCCCATAGACTTTAACGGTGTTCGCGTGTTTGAACGAACTTTTTTCCTGTTCGCATGTTCTGGTGCGAACCGAACAGGGGGGTGTTCGGCTCATCCCTAACCAGGAGGAGTGGCCCAATCCAAAAGCCAACATGTATCCACGAATACAACATGTTCATGGGGGGTGTCAACTTCAACGACCAGATGCTCGAACCCTACCTTTCCACTAGAAGAACATAGCAGTGGTATAAAAAAGTTTCAATTTATTTGTTTAATTTGGCCATATACAACACCTATTTAATCTATCGCAACTCCTCTGAAAGACCCAAACCCTTCCTTGGCTACCAGGAGGAAATCACCACTGCCCTTATATACCCGAACGGCCCACCAGAAAACATTAGATCCAATGTGATTAGCAGACTCTCTGAACGCCACTTTCCCCATAAAATCCCTCCCAGACCAACAGGCCAAAAACGTCAGAAAAAATGCCGGGTGTGCTCCAAACGAGGAGTGAGAAGAGACACCACTTATCATTGTCCCCAATGTCCTTCCCAACCAGGCCTCTGCATAGTTAACTGTTTCCGTCGTTACCATACTTATAAACATAACCCTCTCTTCCTGCCATTTACCTTTACACCCCTTATGCCTCTGCTTGCTCTGTAGCTGACCCTGGCTTGTTATTCGACCATGCTTCTGCCTACCGATTCTGTTTATACCTCTCCCTGATCTGGAACTGACCCTGGACTGTTATTCGACCACACTTCTGCCTACCGATTCTGTGTATACCTCTGCATGATCTGGAACTGACCCTGGATTGTTTGACCATGCCTCTTGCCTGCCTCTTGGACTGATCTTGTACCCTGCCAGTGGACTAGTGGGATTCAGAACACAGGGGTCTCACATATGTGAGGGGCTCCAGAATTGTTTTTCTGCATGAAGAAAACAATTTTATTTGTTTTCTCATTCCTAGATTAGGGTCTGGAGACTCGGAGGCTTCAAAGAGATTTGGGTGGGAGAAGCCTCTACCCCTGTCCCCATTCTGTCCTGAACGAGGCCCTACTTCTGCCTGCTGCCTGTAGAACCTATGCCATCATGCCTCTGCCTGTTGCATGAACTGACCACACCACATGGACCTGCGTACTACCAGGACCAATATTTTGGCACTGCTGACAACCTCTGCCTGCGCTGACCCTGCACTGTATATGGACAGTATCCCTGCCTGCTGCCTGTACTGACTATGGACAGTATTCCTGCCTGTTGCCTGGAAAATTGTGTTTGCTTTTGCTGACCAAGTCCCTGCCTGCTACCTGGACCAGCGCTATCCTCCTGTGTACAACTGTGCTACTACAAACACAGGTAATCTTTTGTTTACTCTTTGCTCAGCATAATGTATTTTGGGGTGTAATGGTATGTGCATGCTATGTGTCCCTAAAACACCTGATGGTGTTCCTTGCATGTTGGGCCTCTGTATGTGGCCAGGCTGTATAAAAGTCTCACACATGTGGTATCGCCATACTCAGGAGGAGGGGGCGTGACCGGATGTGGGAGTGAGAGGGTGTGTGTGTGATCTCCTCTCCCCCAGCTCTAACTGGCAAGCATACAGCTGAGGAAATGCTAGCCGACCCGGCAGCAGGAGAAAGCAGCTGACTTCAGCCCTAGAGACAGACACCTTCACCAGCACAAGTACATACCTAGTCCCGGTGAGAGTGGAGTCCCGGAGGACAGCGGAGAGCGTGAGAGGGGGGGCGTGAGAGGTCTCCCAGATCTGCCGGCGCTCGGCGAGAAAACCGGCTTTAAGACCAACAACAGCGCCGGTGTGAGGGACGGAGCGAACGCTTGGTGAGAGGAACCAGAGGGGTAGCGTGAAAGGCTCCCATTTGAGACATCAGCAGCTGAGTAACGAATTGGCCTCAGTAACTGGGGCTGTGGAGAGTGAAGCGGTGAGCGGTTGTTAAGAACATAAGGTAATGCTGAAAACCAACAGACATGTGTGAAGACGTCTGATGCAGGTGAAAGTTTTTCCTATTTGTCTCGAATCACATATCTGTCACATATGCTTATTTAAGCTTAGCCCATAGCAGAAGAAACATAAATATAAATTTATTGCACTCTCACTTGGAACCTTCTCTGAGCTGAATCTACTGCTTAGCGGTTGTTACTAAAGACTCTATACATATAAAAGTCATAAGGTAACGTTGGAGATTGACTATCATGTGTGAAGACGTCTGATGCAGGTGAAAGCTCTTCCTACTGTTTTCAACCTACATATCTGCCATATATGTTTGTTTATCCTGAATGTATAGCTGAAACTAATAGAAACTTTCAGCTGGAACTGGGGCTGAGCTGAATCCATTGCTGCCTTTCTTTATTTAACCCTTGCCATCAAAGACATTATATCTGCGATTCAGAAAGATGCAATTCTAGTCCCGGGTGTGAGACAGAAGGGGAGCAGGCTGGGGAGGCCAACTAAACCAAACAGTAATAGTACAAATCAATATAAATAGAGGAATGGTGTTTAAAAGCTGGCTATTATGACTAAAGTGGCAATTTAAAGTGCAGTATTTCACCGCCTACTATTTAATCTCAGGCTCAGTTGAGCGGGATGACATTGTAAACTCTGGACATATGTAAAGGGACAGTGTTTTTCCTTTTTGTTTTGTCATTCTTTTTGAGTCCAACAGGAATTAACAGGGTGAAATAACAAGTGATGATGCAACACTGGGCAATGCTTTGAAACTGCTTAATCCTTAAAGGAGAAGGAGAAAGGAGGAAAACAACATGGTGAGGAAACGAGCTGCTGAGGAGAAAGTAAACCAGCCACAACAGCCGCAACAAGAAGGATCCCAAGTCACACGCTCTACAAAAAATCAGACAAATCAAGCAAAAGCTGCAGCAGCAACTGCAGTTGCAGCAGCAACCAAGCTAGAGCGATTTGCTAGGACATCTCTTTCACCAGCTAAATCTACACAACTAACTCACACAGTTCCATCAGGGACTAGGAAAAGTTCAAACAGCGGACCAGTGCCGGTGGTGCCAAGCCAGACGACTGCCTTGGATATAAAGGAACAAGAAGCAGGGAAAGTGGATACCTCAAGCGGTGACAGAGCAACTAGAAAGCTCTCTAACATAACAGAGGCAGATATGGAGGGAGAACAAAGGGGAAGAGCAGAAGAACCCACAATGAGGGACCTCCTATATGCGATAATCGCATGTAAGGAATCAATCGCAGGGGTGGATGCCCAATTGAAAGGCATAAAGGAGGAAATCGCAGTGATAGGCGGCAAGCTGAAGGAGATGGAGGAAAGAACAACGGCTTTAGAAGAAAGATTAAGTGCAGTAGAAGACACGTTATCTCCACTCAAACAGGAAGTCATTGAGATGAAAAAACGCATAAAAGAACAAGCAGCCAAAATGGACGAATTAGAAAATAGAAATCGAAGAAACAACGTAAGAATAATTGGCATGCCTGAGCGGAGTGAGGGGTCTAACCCCATAGAGTTCTTGGAGGAATGGGCCAAAGAAATATTTGGGGCTGCGACTTTTTCTCCTTTTTTTGGCATTGAGCGTGCACAATCCCCTCTAGACCTCGTCAGGGAAAAGAATATCCAAGGCCCATAATCATAAAATTGTTCAACTTTAGAGATAAAATATCGTTGCTCCGGAAGGCAAGAGAAATGAGAGAGATTCTATACAAGGGGGCCAAAATTTTATTATTTCAGGACTAAAATAAAATAAAAATAAAAATTAAATAAATGTTTAGTGTTGGCAAGTAAAACATTAGGGGGGGGATTAGAATGTAATAAAATAGTGGAAGATTGATATATTAATTAGATTAAAATGGGGCTGATATGAGTATTTACCTTCACAAACACAAAAGTCATCGCACAGGAGTGGCACTAAAAAAGGTTGGAGAGGGGGGGGGGGGAGGTAAGTCCCCGTAGAACAGGGGGATACAGAGATGTATGGTATGGAAAAGATGGGAGGGAGTATGTTGGGGAGTGAGTATAGGTGGCAGGTCAAGATACAAGCCCCTAGGGTAGGCCCAGTTGGGCGGGAGGGGGGGAGAAGAAGGGTGGGAAGGTTGGGGAGGGAGTGGGGTGGAGAGGAGGGAGGGGAGGGGGGTAGGGTAGGCACGAGAAGGGGCAGATTTATGCAATTAAGAAAGGGAAGTTATCACAAATATAAGTTTTGCCACAAATATTTTTTGTATCACACAACTGACAAATGGGAGGAAAAAATAAAGTTATGTAGAAACGTATTGTATGCTGGCAGGGTCCTTGGAATGGTAAAACCCAGAAGGCCAACGGTGTTATGATTTACTATTTATGTAGCTGTTTTCGATTCTATGAGTGCAGAAAATAGAGAGCTATCATGTATGAGTAAAGGGGGGGGAAAAAAGGGTATTTTATTAATGACATGGAATGTAAGGGGGCTGGGGGATAGGGATAAGAGAAGTGCAATGTTTAAATATTTTGATAAAATGAAACCCCAGATAATTTGTTTGCAAGAAACACATATGCGGCCTGACTCTGTACATTTATAGCGCTCAAGGAGATACCCGATACAGTTTAATTCTATGCATACCTCATATTCAAGGGGGGTTAGTATTGTGATCTCCTCGGATATCTCCTTTGAGTGCTTGCAACAGAGAGTGGATAAGGAGGGAAAGTTTGTTTTTCTACTATGTAAGCTTAATGGACTAACGTGTATAATAGCTTCCATATACATTCCTCCGCCTTTTTCAGCAGTTCCCCTTGGGTGCCTATCGCAGTTCATGGCTCTGCATCCGGGGGTCCCGGTGTTAGCAGTAGGAGACTACAATAATATTTTGGATAATTCCCTGGACAGAATGTCTTTGACATCCAAAAATATGAGACATACCTCTGGAAGGATGGCTTTTGCCGCCCTCCTCGAGGAATTGGGACTTAGGGATGTATGGAGGGAGAGACATGACAAGGATAGATGTTACTCCTGTTACTCTGCAACACATGATGGTTTCTCACATATTGATTTGGGCCTGGGGAATGAGTCACTTTTTCAGTGGGTAGAGGACTCTTCATATGAGCCGCGCCTTCTGTCTGACCACTCCCCATTTTGGGTACGGCTGGGCATTATTGGTACCTCGAGACAACCACTGTGGAAAATGAACCCATATTGGTTGACCCTGCTTCCACAGGCAGATAGAACGGGACAGGTTTTATGGGAATTTTTACAATTAAATGGGGGCTCAGCCAGTAAAGCGGTAGTCTGGGATACACTCAAAGCATTCTTGATGGGTTGCCTCATTAAAGAAATTGCGGGTGTTAAATCCCGATCCAGAGAGTTGGAAACCAGGGTACGGGAAGAACTGAAAGAAAGGGAGCAGGCCTTAATAATTGACCCATCACAATCCAATCAAGAGCTATGGAGAGAGGCGCAGGCAGTACACAATGCGGTGTGGCTATCTGCAGCAGAGAAGAGAAGATATTTTCAGCAACAAAGTTATTTCGAAGAGGGGGAAAATACTGGCCACCTATTAGCTCTAATAGCTAGAGAGCAACGGGAATCTACAAATATCCTAGCTATAGGGACTGAAACTGGAGAGAAGTTAACTCTCAGCTCAGACATAGTAAATAGTTTTCAGCAGTTCTACAGGGATTTGTACTCTAGTAAAACCAGGTATAAACCATCGGACTTGGAACAGTTCCTACAAACCTGTCCTTTTCCGCGGTTAACGGAGGAGGAGAGGGAAACTCTGAATTCCCCAATTTCACTGGCTGAATTAACGGAAGCATTAGAGGGGGCAATGCGTCATAAATCCCCAGGCCCAGATGGAATACCGGCAGAGGTATATTCCCATTATAGGGAGGTCCTCTTAACGTCATTGTTGCAGACAATAGAGGAGGCTGGGGAAGTGGGAAGGTTACCAGATAGTATGCAAGAAGCAATAATTACAGTTCTTTTGAAACCAGGAAAAGATAGACTTCTAATGGATTCATACCGTCCAATTTCGTTATTGAATGCAGACGTTAAGTTGCTGGCCAGTGTTTTGGCTAAGAGGCTTTCTCAGGTAATTGGCAAACTGGTTCATTGTGACCAGTCTGGCTTTATACCAACGCGCTCTACGTCTGATAATATAAGGAGGTTATACATGAATTTGCAGATGCCAGTGGACAATCCGGGGGGTAGGGCCATTCTGTCACTTGACGCGACTAAGGCGTTTGATAGTGTGGAGTGGCCCTACCTCATGGAAATACTGGAAAGATTCGGAGTGGGAGGTAAATTCATATCCTGGGTAAGAGTACTGTATTCCAAACCTAGAGCCAGGTTGCGCATCAATGGGATCCTCTCCCCCCATTTGGATTATATAGGGGGACTAGACAGGGCTGCCCGCTGTCTCCATTACTGTTAGCCTTGGCGATTGAACCCCTGGCTATACTGATCCAGAAAAAATAATAAAGGGTTGCGCTAATACTGATGAAGCATAATGAATAATTTGCAATGAAGAAAAATTCATATGGTGATCATAAATAAATCAATGTGCAAAACTTAGTGAAAAAAAGAAGTCCATAAATCAAAACATCAATTAAGTGTTGTAAAAAATCCGAATCACCAACAATAAGCAAAAAAGTCCAAGTGATAAAAATGAAGATCTGTGACAGCAAGGAAGGGTCCACCACCAGGTATGAAAGGGGTTGCTCCTTACCAGAAGGCCATGACCCCCCACCACAGAGGATCACAGCAAGCAGAGATCTTTAAAGCCAAAATGGGAACTATCAGCGGTGTCCACCAGAGGTCATCTCGTCAGCATCAACTCCAACGACCCAGGGCATAGATATGGCTGGATCATCCCTCGATCCCGCAATGGACAGAGGGGCAGGGAAGCTTGGATCTGTTTGTCTCTGTTGGTAAATCCTTGAGCAGTTGTAGTCAATACAATCTATCCAAGGAAAGATGCGTTTCTTCCACACACTCGATCCCGCTCTCACACTGCACAGAAAGAATCGTTGACATACATCACTGCTCTTCTCCGTTGGCTGAACGGAGAAGAGCAGTGATGTATGTCAACGATTCTTTCTGTGCAGTGTGAGAGCGGGATCGAGTGTGTGGAAGAAACGCATCTTTCCTTGGATAGATTGTATTGACTACAACTGCTCAAGGATTTACCAACAGAGACAAACAGATCCAAGCTTCCCTGCCCCTCTGTCCATTGCGGGATCGAGGGATGATCCAGCCATATCTATGCCCCGGGTCGTTGGAGTTGATGCTGACGAGATGACCTCTGGTGGACACCGCTGATAGTTCCCATTTTGGCTTTAAAGATCTCTGCTTGCTGTGATCCTCTGTGGTGGGGGGTCATGGCCTTCTGGTAAGGAGCAACCCCTTTCATACCTGGTGGTGGACCCTTCCTTGCTGTCACAGATCTTCATTTTTATCACTTGGACTTTTTTGCTTATTGTTGGTGATTCGGATTTTTTACAACACTTAATTGATGTTTTATTTCATGGACTTTTCACAACACTTAACTGATGTTTTATTTTATGGACTTCTTTTTTTCACTAAGTTTTGCACATTGATTTATTTATGATCACCATATGAATTTTTCTTCATTGCAAATTATTCATTATGCTTCATCAGTATTAGCGCAACCCTTTATTATTTTTTATGCTTTTTTACAATTGATGTTTTTGTGAGGATTGCTGCTTTTCACAGTATCTTATTTGCACCTGGTTTTAAGCGCAGTTTTTTCCACCATTTTTCTATATTTATACTGATCCAGAACTCACCTGAGGTAGTGGGGTTCCGCAGATTTCAGAGAGAGGATATCCTTACATGCAGATGATGCACTTATATATCTAGGGGATATGTCCTCTTCTTTGCGGGCAGTGATGGAGATAGTGGGAAACTTTGGCAGCTTTTCGGGCTTTGCAATTAATTGGTCGAAATCAACTATAATGCCATTAGATCAGACGAGGGAGGGACTCCCAGAGGGGGCTGAACAAATTGCTATTGTTAACTGCTTTAAATATTTGGGAGTGTTGGTGTCCCCAGAGCCAGCCGAGTATCTTCGACTAAATTTGGGGCCATTGCTCACCAGACAGAAAGAAAAATGTAACAGTTGGTGTAGGCTCCCCTTGTCAGTCGTAGGGCGGGCAAATCTAGTAAAGATGATCTGGGCCCCACAGCAATTCTATATCCTCCACAATTCACCAATATGGATTTCAAAGAAGTGGTTCAGACGACTAGACACATTAATGAGAGAATTGATATGGAAAAAAAAGGTGCCTAGAATTAGCTTGGAAACACTGCAATATGAAAAAGATAAAGGAGGGCTGTCAATACCCCACCCCAGGTTATATTTCTTGGCATCACAGTTGCAACAAATGGCAGGATGGGGTAGAGTGAGAAATGAGGACCCTATATGTAGATTGGTGACCATCTCATAACCCACATTGGCGGCGGCCTCCCATTTAGAAATGGATCTACCAAGTATGAAGGGATTAGAACCTATGAGTTCTCTTTTTAAAAGGGTTTGGGAGGAAACTCGGAAAATATTGAAAATAATGGGCGTGCTCCCATTCACACCAATATGGCATAATAAAAGATATACTGGGGTTCAGGAGTTGCGAGGTTTCTCACACTGGAAGGAAAGGGGGATTTGGTTCTTCTCACAAATCTATGAGGGGGATGTATTAAAGTCATATGAACAACTATGTAGGGAATTCCATTTGCACCCTAGGGGCTTCTACCAATATCTTCAAATCCGCCATGCGCTACAGGCACAACAAACAACCCACTCCTTAGGAGTAAAAACAGTCCCAATACTGAATGAAGTTTTAAAAGCAGACACAAGGAAAGGACTAATAACAAAAATATACAGGGAATTATTGATTAGGACCCAAGATCATACATCATTAAAGTGTCGGAAAAAATGGGTAGAGGATGTAGGAGAGATAAACGATAATCAGTGGGAAGCGGCACTCAAAGCTATCCCAGTGGTCTCCTTATCTGCATCACAAAGGTTATCACAATTATTTATTTTACACAGGGCCTACAGGACACCAGTGCAACTCCACAGGTGGGGAGGTAGGGATTCTTCTGCGTGCCCCAAGTGAAGGAGTGCACAGGGGGGACTTTATTCACCTAATGTGGAGGTGCCCAAAGCTGCATAGGTACTGGGAAGAGGTATCCAGACGCATTTCTGGGTTGGTGCAAATCCATATTCCCTTGAATCCGACAGTTTATTTGCTTGGCGCCATTGAGGCAGAAATGTTCCCTGGAGGAAAGTATCTTATGATAACTAGATTGA
This sequence comes from Lithobates clamitans, assembly GCA_037952925.1. Lineage (NCBI taxonomy): Eukaryota > Metazoa > Chordata > Amphibia > Anura > Ranidae > Lithobates > Lithobates clamitans. The sequence goes on from JBBGZY010000633.1 coordinate 4,263,933, forward strand.
TGTATTTAGCTAGAAAACTTATCGCAAGATACTGGATGGCTCCTACTGTGCCCACTGGGAAGCAATGGATCTCATATGTAAACTCCCTCCTTCCAAGAGAAAGACTGGCCTACAACCGTAGAAACGACAAGGGAAAATTGGACAAAATATGGCAACCCTGGTTGAGGGAGGCGGAAGTGACCCCCCATCAACTGGTAGTGGAAAAGCTCCGGATGTAGAGCAGAGGGAATAGAAAGGAGAAAGGAAAGAACAGGCAAAAAAATAGTCAGAAAAGGAAGAAGCAAAAGGAGGGGAAAGGAAAGGGGAGAAGAAGGAGTAAGAGAGCGAGTGGACCCAAGGGGTGATAACTACACAACAAAGAATAGGTTGGGGGGGAAGCCAGGGGCAAATGAGGGAGTGGCAATTAAAATAAAATAAAGCAACCCTAAAGTGACGATTGACAGGTAGATGTGAGGGTGGGAGGGGGGAAGGCTTGGGGCGGGTAAGGGATAAGATATGATATTGAGAATATAATAGAGAATTTGTATAATTTTATAGAAATTGTATTATTATATATTATGTATAACTGCTTTGTGAAGTGTATGTATTAAATTAAAATAAAAAAAAAATTTTCTGATAAAAAAAAGAAAAAAAATACTCAGGAGGAGTAGCAGAATGTATTTTGGGGTGTAATTTTTGCTATTTACATGCTATATGTTGGAAATATCTTATAAATGGACAACTTTGCGTTAAAAAAATGCGGTTTCATTTTTTCCCACATTTTCCAAAAACGTCTGGAAAAAAATGAACCGTTCAAAAGACTCATTATGCCTCATAGATTATACATTGGGGTGTTAGCTTTCCAAAATGGGGTCACTTTGTGGGAGTTTCCATTGTCCTGGTGCTCCAGGGCCTTCAAAAGTGTAATAGGTGGTTGAGAAATGAGATGTGTAATTTATGCTCCTAGAACGCCTGATGGTGCTATTTCAATATTGGGCCTCTGTATGTGGCCAGGCTGTGTAAAAGTCTCACACATTTGGTATTGCCATACTCGGGAAGAGTAGCAGAATGTATTTTGGGGTGTCATTTTTGCTATGTACATGCTATGTGTTGGAAATATCTTATAAATGGACAACTTTGCGTGAAAAAAAATGCGTTTTCATTTTTTTCCACATTTTCGAAAAACTTCTGAAAAAAATGAACAGTTCAAAAGACTCATTATGCCTCATAGATTATACGTTGGGGTGTTAGCTTTCCAAAATGGGGTCACTTTGTGGGTGTTTCCATTGTCCTGGTGCTCCAGGGCCTTCAAATTGTAATAGGTGGGTGAGAAATGATATGTGCAATTTATGCTCCTAGAACGCCTGATGGTGCTATTTCAATATTGGGCCTCTATATGTGGCCAGGCTGTGAAAAAGTCCCACACATGTGGTATCAACATACTCAGGAGGAGTAGAAGAATGTATTTTGGGGTGTCATTTGTGGTATACACATGCCATGTGAGAGAAATAACCTATTACAATGACAATTTTGTGGAAAAAAAAAATCTTCATTTTGCAAAGAATTGTGGGGAAAAAATGACAACATCAAAAACCTCACCATGCATCTTACTAAATACCTTGGAATGTCTACTTTCAAAAAAGTGGTAATTTGGGGGGTATTTGTACTTTCCTGGTTTGTTCGGGTCGCAAGAAATGAGATAGGCCGTCAGTACATCAGGTGTGATTAATTTTTTATGATTTGCACCACAGCTTGTAGACTCTCTAACTTTCACACAGACCAAATAATATCCACTAGTTTGGGTTATTTTTACCAAAGATATGTAGCAGTATAAATTGTGGCCAAAATTTCTGAAGAAAAATTAATAATTTGCAAAATGTTATCACATAAACTAAGAAAAATGTGTTTTTTTTCAAAATTTTCCGTCTTTTTTCATTTATAGCGCAAAAAATAAAAAACCCATAGGTGATCAAATACCACCAAAAGAAAGCTCTATTTGTATGAAAAAAAGGACAAAAATTCATTTGGGTACAGTATTACATGACTGAGTAATTGTCATTCAAAATGTGACAGCGCTAAAAGCTGAAAATTGGTCTGGGCAGGAGGGGGATTTAAGTGCCCAGTAAGCAAGTGGTTAAGGGGGCATCGTTAAATATGCATGCACCCCCTGCTAACTCACACTTTCATTGCATACAGCACAAAAATGTAGCGGAATTGTTATCACCCTTGTTCCTAGAGGGTGCCTTTTGTTTGTGGACAACTTTTACACAAGTGTGACACTTTTTCAACATTTGTTCATTAAAGAAATTGGCTGCTGTGACACCATGTGACACAATCTCAGGGGCTTCCCTCAACAGCTCATCACCCCGCTTAGAAAAGGGAGAAAGCCTGCTTGCAGAATGATGAACTACTTGCAGTGAAGTGGAAGGGCAAATGGGATGTAATTATCCTGTCTTCTATTCACCCAGACATGACAGTCCAAATTAGCATGGAATCTGGTGTCATAGGGTAAGGCTGGGTAGACTTCAACAACTAAATGATGAAACCGTATTTAGTGTCTCATAGAGCTAGACACTGGTACAAATAAGTATCTATATATTTATTTCTATTGTCTCGAAAACATTTTTGTAATTTACAAAACAACTGGAAGAACTGGATCCTTCCTAAAATTTCAGGAAGTGATTATCACAGCCCTTTTGTATCCAGAAGGCTCTGTGGCCCAAAGCACAAATCCAGATGCAGTTAGTCAGATGTATGAGAGGCATTTTCCAGATGTCCTCTCAGGTACCCCAACCCAAAGGTAACCCCAAAAAAGATGTGTCTGTGGAAGACACGGAATAAGTTGTGACACCCATTTTTTTGTCCCACCTATCCTGGTCAACGTGGCCTCTGCATCAAGGACTGCTTTTGTCTCTACCACACACTAGTGGAGCATTACTTCAGGGCACAGCATAGCACAGTCTAGGGCACACTATTCTGCACAAGAATGGAGGAATCCCACAGGCTGAATGAAAAAAGGAACATTGTATGTATGTCCAACATTATAAGATTGGGTAGATGTGTTCCTAAAGCTTTGAATGGTGGGCATTCCATACACTTTTTCTGGCAGAGGTTTCTTCATCCACATCTATTGATGTGAATGGAGTAATCTGTTAGCTCCTTTTTTTAGTTTGTAATGTTTTTTGAGGTCCTAAAATGCCAGGACAGTTCAAACACCCCCCAAATGACTTTTTGTAAAGTAGATAGGTATTTGCTGAGAGGCATGTTGAATCTTTGAAAGAGCTTATTTTTTGCAAATAGTTTTAGATTTGAAAAATTGTTGTGACTTTACTGAACTATATCCCACACACATCATGGGTATACATGGCATTACACCCCAAAACACATTCTGCTACTTCTCTCAAAAGTAGGGATACCACATGTTTGAGACATTTTTTGGAGCCTACTCATGTACGGGGGGCCCAAAATCCAATAAACACCTTCAGGTTTACAAAGGGCGTAACATGCAAATTTTTTTCCTGACTATATGAAATGTCAGGATAGTACAAACAGCCTCCAAATCACCCCTTTTTGGAAAGTAGACACTCCAAGATATTTGATAAGAGGCATGGCGAGTATTTTTCAGATCTCATTTGTTGCCACAAGTTTTTGGAAAATTAAGAAATAAAACTGTTTTTTATTTACTTTTTTCATTTTTCCAAATTGTGTATGCAAAATACTGACCATGCCTTTAATAAAATACTTTGGAGTGTCTACTTTCCAAAAAGGGGTGTGGGGTGGTCTGAACTGACTGAACCCCCCAACACCAAAAGCCCCCCAGTACAAACTCCTCAGTACAGAAATATCCCCAATACAGACCCTTCAGTACAGATTGACCCTCCTAACTTTTCTACATCCCTTCCCTCTAGTACAGACACACTTCCTTCCTAGAACAGACACCCCTCCCCCTAGTACAGATGGCTCAGTATAGGCCACTTAGTACAGGAACTCCCTGTCTCGCTCCTCAGTATAGACAGCACCCCTCACTCAGGTACAGAACCCTCAGTACAGACATTGAGTACAAATACCCTCCTTCCTACACTCACTAGTTAGATGATCATATAGAGCGGGAGCCCAGGCTGAGGGGAAGTCTGGAGCAAAGAACTATTGGCAGAGTCAAAGATAATGCTCTATAAATAGGTGGCACATTTACAGTGGGGATGCAAGTATGGAGCAGCACATTTGTTATTATTAAAGTGTCCTTTATTCTACGTGTTAATATAGTTAAGATTTTATTGTGTCCTGGTTTAAGTATAGTACTGCCATTAGCGGGGTCATCACACTGCTGTAAGCTGCATTGTCACAGTCAAGTTCAGTTGTCACACTTAAATAGGGACATCAGCGATTACAATCAGGTTAGCAAGGTTCCATGAGACAGTTTGCTGTATACGTTTAAGCACTGTTTTTTTGCTATAAGACAAGTAAACAAATATAGGGAGGAAAATGTTAATTAAATATCACTGAGAAAAAAAAAAGTACATTAAATATTCTACAGGCTACAAAATGTGAACTCGAGCTTTAAGTCTGACTATAACAATGTGCATGCTGATCTGCAGATTCTCTGTGCCTAACCATGTCTATTGAGGCTTGAAACAGGTGTAAACTGTCACATGTGTGACATTTTATAGGGCTCCATACCATGTCATTTTATGATTGGCTGGATCAGCTGTTTATTATTAGGGATGAGCCGAACACCCCCCGGTTTGGTTTGCAGCAGAACAGGCAAAAAATTTTAGCGAACATGCGAACACCGTTAAGTCTATGGGATGCGAATGTGAAAAATCAAAAGTGCTCATTTTAAAGGCTTATATGCAAGTTATTTCCATAAAAAGTGTTTGGGGACCCGGGTGCTGCCCCAGGGAACATGTATCAATGCAAAAAAAAGTTTTAAAACGGCCATTTTTTTGGGGAGCAGTGATTTTAATAATGCTTAAAGTGAAACAATAAAATTTAAATACTCCTTTAAATATCATTCCTGGGGGTCTCCTTAGTCGGCCTGTAAAGTAGTGCATCTTTCCCATGTTTATAACAGTACCACAGCAAAATTACATTTCTAAAGGAAAAAATATCATTTAAAACTGTTTGCGGCTGTAATGTATTGTCGGATCCCGGTAATATAGATAAAAATCGTTGAAAAAACGGTGTGGGTCCCCCCGTGCATTACCAGGGCCTTTGGATTTGGTATGAATATTAAGGGGAACCCCGTGCCAAAGTTACAAAAAAAATGGCGTGGATGCCCCTCAAAATCCATACCAGGCCCTTCAGTTCTGGTTTTAGGTGTTGGTGGTGCCAGAACACTGTACCCCCTCACAGTTACTCTTGTTGGGCGCAGGAACGAGCCCTGTTGTTAAATATTACATCAAAAATTGTAATTAAATGGCCCTGCTAAACAGGGGCAGAAAAATTGGGCTTTTGGTTTTGGTGGTGCCAGAACACTGTAACCCCTCACAGTTACTCTTGTTGGGCGCAGGTACGGGCCCTGCTGTGAAATATTATAAAAAATTGTAATTACATGTCCATGTTAAACAGGGGCAGAAAAATTGGGCCTTGAGTGGTGGTGCTGGTGCCGCAACACTGTAACCCCTCACAGATACTCTTGTTGGGTGCAGGAACGGACCCTGCTGTGAAATATTGTATCAAAAATTGTAATTACATGCCCCTGTTAAACAGGGGCAGAAAAATTGGGCCTTGGGTGGTGGTGGTGTTGCCCTAAACCAAAAATATTGTTGGAAGCTAGCATCATCAAGATTGAGGAGGAATAGGATAGTCAGCATAGGCAGTCTCCAAGGGATTCCAGATCCATAGCAAATTCAATTAGTTACTGTACATCAGCATCAGGTGCTTGATAGCTGCTGATGTGGACAGGTGCACCGTTTGATCCATTACAAGCCCTCCAGCAGGACTGAATGTGAATGCAGGACAGGCCAGTAGCTCAATTGCATATTTAACAAGTTCTGGCCAGTGGTCCATCCTCAAGACCCAGTAAAACCAGTGGATGCTCTGTTGGAAAGGTCTCCAAGTCTGCTCTTGCCCCTAGATAATCCGGCACAATATAATGCAGATGCTGGCGATGGTTGCTTGAACTTATTAGACCTTGACGCTGAGGACTGAAAAATTGTTTAAAGGCATCGGTCAGCCGACCACCTTCTCCACTGCTCTTCCTCTGACTGAACGAAGCCTCAGCAACAAGTTGTCCAGCACCAGGAAATGGTAACCTCCCAGGGTCTGGAAATGCATTACACAAAACTTTCTTCAAGGCCTCCTGAAGATGTTTCATCCTTTGCTCCCTCTGCACAGGCAGGATGAGTTCTGCAACTTTACCCTTGTACCGTGGTCTAAGAAGGGTTGCCAGCCAGTAATGATCCCTCTCCTCGATACCACGAATCCTAGGGTTCTTTCACAGGCTTTGCAGAATCAGGGAGGCCATGTAGTGTAAGTTTGCAGAGGCATTCGATTTTAAGTCATCTGGGCCACTAAGGATCACATTATCCATAACTACCTCCTCCCAGCCATGTACAACTCCTTGGGTTTCTGGGGACTGAAAACCATCCCTTGAAGACTGCTGCTGAGTGTTATCTTCTACATCCATGCTGACACAATCCTCCTCCTCTACTTCCTGTGTGTTTGGCGGGCCCGCAGGAATGCTACCTGGATAAAGTGGGCCTTGACAGGAAAGGAAGTCCTCCATTTCCTCCTGCTGTTCTGTCTCAAGTGTCCTGTTCATGATTCCACCAAGCGTGTGCTCCAGCAGGAAGACTAGAGGGACAGTGTCACTGATACATACATTTTCGCTGCTCACCATCCTTGTGACCTCCTCAAATGGTGACAGGACATTGCATGCATCCTTGATCAGTAGCCACTGGCGTGATGAAAAGAAGCCAAGCTCCCCTGACCCGGTCCTCAAGCCATACTTGCACAGTTACTTATTGATGGCCCTCTGCTGTGTGTGCAGCTACTGCAGCATTGCCAACATTGAGTTCCACCTGGTGGGCATGTCACAAATGAGGCGGTTGGTGGGCAGGTTGCATTTCCTTTGAATGTCAGCCAGCCGAGCACTGGCATTGTATGACCGGCAGAAATTATCACAGACTTTTCTGGCCTGTCTCAGGAGATCTTGTAAGCCTGGGTACCTGGTCAATAACTGCTGCACCACCAAATTCAAGACGTGTGCCAAACATGGAACATGGGTCAAATGTCCCTGTCGGAGGGTGGAGAGAAGGTTGGTGCCATTGTTGCATACAACCATTCCTGGCTGAAGCTGGCATGGCTTCAACCACCTCTGGGCCTGCCCCTGCAGAGCTGACAGAATCTCTGCCCCAGTGTGGCTCCTGTCCTCTAGGCCAGTGGTTCTCAACTCCAGTCCTTGGGACCCACCAACAGGCCAGATTTTAAGAATTACCTTGGGGAGTTGCAGACTAGAATACTGCAATCACTGAGCAGCAAGTGATATCACCTGTGATGTATTTCAGCTATCTTGCAAACCTGGCCTGTTGGTGGGTCCTGAGGACTGGAGTTGAGAACCACTGCTCTAGGCAGACCAACTCAAGCACCACATGGCATCTTTTAGTCTGACTGCTTGTGTAGCCCCTTGAATGCTTACGGAGCACTGCTGGTTCAGAGGACAGATATGCAGAAGGCCATAGAGGAAGAAAAACTGGAGGGGGTGGAGGAGAGAGCTGTGGCAGAATCACCACTAGCATTTTGGAGGCGTTATCCAAAAAAGTGTGTCTGTTACCCTGTCCAACGAGGCCAAAACATTGCCTTCCACAAGCCGGTAAAGTGCCAGAATGGCCTTCCATGAAAAGAAATGGCGTCTTGGAACCTGCCACTGAGGTACAGCACATTCCACAAATTCACCAAAGGGGGCAGAGTCTACCAGCCAAAAGGCAGCAGTTGCAGTGCTAGAAATTTGGCAAAGCTAGTATTTAGACGCTGACATGTGGATGACTGGGACCGAATTTCTTTTTACAGTTAAGCAACTGGGGTAGGAAAATTTGCCTGCTAAAATCAATTGGTGGTGTACTGCTAGCAGATTGGCTGCAAGTATTTGGGACACTTATTGCTATACCTTCATTCCTCTCAGTGCAGGTTTTTGAGGGGACTGAAGGTATAGTAGGGTTGGAGATCCCAGATGAGGAGAAAGGAGAAGTCTGCCTTTTTCTATGATGTGGGTCTTGCAAGTGCTGTTGCCAATGGAATCTGCATGGCAGGTCATCATATGTCTGGTCAAGCATGTGGTGCCCAAGTGGCTGCTGTTCTGGCCATGCTTGATCCGCTTCAGACATAGGTTGCAAACAGCAATGGTGCAATCTGCTGCACACATGTTGAAAAAGGCCCACACCAAAGAACTTTTAAAAGTCATTGAAGAGTCAGCAACGCCCTGCACCTGCAGAGCTCTGCGGTGTGATGCAATAGGGTGGCTGCCCTTAAGCTGCCCCCTAGAAGACATACATCCTCCTCTCTTTCCTCCTCTCTTCTTTCAGGCACCCAAGTACAGGCAGTGACCTCATCATGCCCTCCCTCCTCATCACTAGAGCCACCTTGGCAGTGTGATGCAGCTGGGGGAACATGACTTCCAGTTTCTTGTCCTTCTGTGGCACCCCCTCTCTCTAGGCTCATGTTACTCCCTTCCTCAACCTTTGAACCAACATCAGAGTCTTCAGATTGCTGCACATCCTCCAGCAGTATATAATCAACACTGTGGTCGAATAATTCTGAGGACTCCGCCGTGCATGATGGTGGGGCTACAGAAAGAGTGACTGTGAACAAGGAGCCAGTGGAATAGGCCATTTTGGCAGCTGTGTTGGAAGGCAAACTACTCTGAGCCTGGGTGACAGAGGATGAGGAGGATAAGGACAGCATCGTTATCCACTCCACCAACTCTGCATGTTGTGGCTTAGTAACAAGGCCAGCAGCAGAAAAAAAGGACAAGTGTGCCCCACGTCCACCTGCAGAGGATGCACCATGTCCACGACCACCACTGTTGACTGTAGACACAGAAGTTGCTTGCCCTCTATTAGTGGCCCGTGAGTATCTGCCTCTCCTTGGTGGCCTTCCGGAACATGGTGTAGTTTTTGTTTTGCAACACCACACTACACTGTATTATATACTGTGTACACCGCCTGAAGTGTATTAGAAACTTTACACAATGGAATGCACTGTATATATAGGCTACACTGAATGCAGAGTATATAGAAGAGAAGAAGAGGATAAAGAAGATAATGAAGAGAAGAGCGGGAGCCTCCCCCCATGCCATGGGTGCGGAGCGGCCCGAGGAGAAGAAGATAGAAGACGCCGCGGAGGAGATGCTGGACGAGAACGCCGGAGGAAGAACCAGAAGGGCCAGAAGAACCAGAAGAAGATGAAGGAAGATAGAAGAAGCATTTAAATAAAGGAATTGTCAAAAACTGTCTCTTGTCATTTTTAACATTTTTGACAGTTTTTTAGTGAAATGGTAGGGGTAAGTACCACCTTACCATTTCACACAGGGGGGGGCCGGGATCTGGGGGTCCTCTTGTTAAATGGGGCTTCCAGGTTCCAATAAGCCCCCTGCCCGCAGACCCCCACAACCACCGGCCAGGGTTGTGGGGATGAGGCCCTTGTCCTCATCAACATGGCGACAAGGTGTTTTGGGGGGCTACCCCAAAGCACCCTCCCAATTTTGAGGGCATGTGGCCTGGTACGGTTCAGGAGGGGGGGTGCACTCTTGCCCCCCCTCTTTTCCTGCGGCCTGCCAAGTTGCGTGCTCGGATAAGGGTCTGGTATGGATTTTTGAGGGGACCCCACGCAGTTTTTTGGGTTTTTTTTGGCGCGGGGTTTCCCTTAAAATCCATACCAGACCTGAAGGGCTTGGTATGGAATTTAGGGGGACTCCCACATCATTTTTTTTTTTAAATTTTGGTTCGGGGTTTCCCTGTGTTGAATTCCCATGCCGTTTTTATCAATGAACTTCTATGTGTATTGTCGGCAATGCAATAGCCGCGGATAGTTTTAAATAGAATTTTTCCTTCGAAATGTCATTTTGCTGTCAGACTGTTCTAAACACGGGAAACATGCGCCCCTTTACAGGCATACTATAGACACCCCCCAGGTACGAAATTTAAATGGATATTACACTTTTATTGTTTGACTTTAAGCATTATTAAAATCACTGCTCCTGAAAAAACGTCCGTTTTTAAAACTTTTTTTTGCATTGATCCATGTCCCCTGGGGCAGGACCCGGGTCCCCAAACACTTTTTATGACAATAACTTGCATGTAAGCCTTCAAAAGTGAGTACACCCCTTACATAATATTTTATTATATTTTTTCATGTGACAACAGAGGAGGATACTACTAAAGTAGCCAAAAACTGGACTTTATGGGCATGGAAACAATGAAGAAGTAAAAAAAAAATGATCATATCATTTGTTTATTAGAAAAAATACATTATACAACCACAATGTTCAAAAAGAGATAAAAACATGAAAACGGATAAAGTCAGTACAGTGAGCCTTTGTGCGTCTACGCGTTTCGCCGTGAGGCTTCTTCAGGACACGATCAAGGTTCAAAGGCATAACAAAAGAAAAACAGAAAGCAAGTCTCACTGTCTTTGATTTGGTAGGCCTCGTGTACAAAAGCCCCGTAGTAGAAAATATAGGGTGTTAAATGTGAATATGTTGAACTTCCAGTGACCAGTATGAGAGAGTGAGAGTGATAACACCGAATTGAACACACCTGCTCCCCATTCACACCTGAAACCTTGTAACACTAATGAGTCACATGACACCCAGGAGGGAAACTGGCTAATTAGGCCCAATTTGGATATTTTCACTTAGGGGTGTATTCACTTTTGTTGCCAGCGCTTTAGACATTAATGGCTGTGTGTTGAGTTATTTTGAGGGGACTGCAAATTTACACTGTTATACAAGCTGTACACTCACTACTTTACATTGTAGCAAGTGTCATTTCTTCAATGTTGTCACATGAAAAGATATAATAAAATATTTACAAAAATGTGAGGGGGTGTACTCACTTTTGTGAGATACTATATATATAAATATATATATATATATATACATATAAATATATATATATATATATATATATATATATATATATATATACATATATATATACATATATATATATATATATATATATATATATACATATATATATATTTATATATATATATATATATATATATATATATATATATATATATATATATATATATATATATATACATATACTGAATTGTGTATATATATATATTTATATATATATATATATATATATATATATATATATATATTAACCACTTTCTGACCAGCTGCGCCATTTAACTGCGGCAGGTCGGCACAATACTGCGAACCGTCGCAGCTATATGTCGGCCCGCATGATCAGAATAGCAGGCGCGCCGCCGCACGACAAGGGTGCCTATGCTTGTGGCTAGGGATGAGCTTCAAGTTCGAGTCGAACTCATGTTCAACTCGAACATTGGCTGTTCGCAAGTTCGCCGAACAGCGAACAATTTGGGGTGTTCGTGGCAAATTCGAATGCCGCAGAACACCCTTTAAAAGTCTATGGGAGAAATCAAAAGTGCTAATTTTAAAGGCTTATATACAAATTATTGTCATAAAAAGTGTTTGGGGACCCGGGTCCTGCCCCAGGGGACATGGATCAATGCAAAAAAAAGTTTTAAAAATGGCCATTTTTTCAGGAGCAGTGATTTTAATAATGCTTAAAGTCAAACAATAAAAGTGTAATATCCCTTTAAATTTCGTACCTGGGGGGTGTCCATAGTATGCCTGTAAAAGAGCGCATGTTTCCCGTGTTTAGAACAGTCTGACAGCAAAATTACATTTCGAAGGAAAAATTCCATTTAAAACTACCCGCGGCTATTGCATTGCTGACAATACACATAGAAGTTCATTGATAAAAACGGCATGGGAATTCAACACAGGGAAACCCCGAACCAAAATTTAAAAAAAAAATGACGTGGGAGTCCCCCTAAATTCCATACCAGGCCCTTCAGGTCTGGTATGGATTATAAGGGGAACCCCGGCCAAAATTTAAAAAAAAAAACGACGTGGGGTTCCCCCTAAATTCCATACCAGACCCATCAGGTCTGGTATGGATTTTAAGGGGAACCCCGCGCCAAAAAAAAAAAAATGGCGTGGGGTCCCCCCAAAAATCCATACCAGACCCTTATCCGAGCACGCAACCTGGCAGGCCGCAGGAAAAGAGGGGGGACGAGAGTGCGCCCCCCCTCCTGAACCATACCAGGCCACATGCCCTCAACATTGGGAGGGTGCTTTGGGGTAGCCCCCCAAAACACCTTGTCCCCATGTTGATGAGGACAAGGGCCTCATCCCCACAACCCTGGCCGGTGGTTGTGGGGGTCTGCGGGCGGGGGGCTTATCAGAATCTGGAAGCCCCCTTTAACCAGGGAACCCCCAGATCCCGCCCCCCCCTGTGTGAAATGGTAAGGGGGTACTTACCCCTACCATTTCACTAAAAAACTGTCAAAAATGTTAAAAATGACAAGAGACAGTTTTTGACAATTCCTTTATTTAAATGCTTCCTCTTTCTTCTATCTTCCTTCATCTTCTTCTGGTTCTTCTGGTTCTTCCTCCGGCGTTCTCGTCCAGCATCTCCTCCGCGGCGTCTTCTATCTTCTTCTCCTCGGACCGCTCCGCACCCATGGCATGGGGGGAGGCTCCCGCTCTTCTCTTCATCTTCTTCTTCATCCTCTTCTCTTCTTCCTTCTTCTCTTCTTCTCTTCTTCATTTTGCTCTCCGGGCCGCTCCGCATCCATGCTGGCATGGAGGGAGGCTCCCGCTGTGTGACGGCATCTCCTCGTCTGATGGTTCTTAAATAAGGGGGACGGGGCCACCCGGTGACCCCGCCCCCTCTGACGCATGGGACATGACGGGACTTCCCTGTGGCATTCCCCTTGACGTCACAGGGAAGTCCCGTCAAGTCACCGTGCGTCAGAGGGGGGTGGGGTCACCGGGTGGCCCCACCCCCGTTATTTAAGAACCGTCAGACGAGGAGACTCTGTTACACAGCGGGAGCCTCCCTCCATGCCAGCATGGGTGCGGAGCAGCCCGGAGAAGAAAATGAAGAAGAGAAGAAGGAAGAAGAGAAGAGGATAAAGAAGAAGATGAAGAGAAGAGCGGGAGCCTCCCCCCATGCCATGGCTGCGGAGCGGCCCGAGGAGAAGAAGATAGAAGACGCCGCGGAGGAGATGCTGGACGAGAACGCCGGAGGAAGAACCAGAAGAGCCAGAAGAACCAGAAGAAGATGAAGGAAGATAGAAGAAGCATTTAAATAAAGGAATTGTCAAAAACTGTCTCTTGTCATTTTTAACATTTTTGACAGTTTTTTAGTGAAATGGTAGGGGTAAGTACCCCCTTACCATTTCACACAGGGGGGGGCCGGGATCTGGGGGTCCCCTTGTTAAATGGGGCTTCCAGATTCCGATAAGCCCCCGGCCCGCAGACCCCCACAACCACTGGCCAGGGTTGTGGGGATGAGGCCCTTGTCCTCATCAACATGAGGATAAGGTGTTTTGGGGGGCTACCCCAAAGCACCCTCCCAATGTTGAGGGCATGTGGCCTGGTACGGTTCAGGAGGGGGGGCGCACTCTCGCCCCCCTCTTTTCCTGCGGCCTGCCAAGTTGCGTGCTCAGATAAGGGTCTGGTATGGATTTTTGGGGGGACCCCACGCCATTTTTTTTTTTTTTTGGCGCGGGGTTCCCCTTAAAATCCATACCAGACCCTTCGGGTCTGGTATGGAATTTAGGGGGAACCCCACGTCATTTTTTTTTTATTTTGGCCGGGGTTCCCCTTAATATCCATACCAGACCTGAAGGGCCTTGTATGGAATTTAGGGGGACTCCCACATCATTTTTTTTTTTATTTTGGTTCGGGGTTTCCCTGTGTTGAATTCCCATGCCATTTTTATCAATGAACTTCTATGTGTATTGTCGGCAATGCAATAGCCGCGGGTAGTTTTAAATGGAATTTTTCCTTCGAAATGTCATTTTGCTGTCAGACTGTTCTAAACACAGGAAACATGCGCCCCTTTACAGGCATACTATAGACACCCCCCAGGTATGAAATTTAAAGGGATATTACACTTTTATTGTTTGACTTTAAGCATTATTAAAATCACTGCTCCTGAAAAAACGGCCGTTTTTAAAACTTTTTTTTGCATTGATCCATGTCCCCTGGGGCAGGACCCGGGTCCCCAAACACTTTTTATGACAATAACTTGCATATAAGCCTTTAAAATTAGCACTTTTGATTATTCATGTTCGTGTCCCATAGACTTTAACGGTGTCCGCGTGTTCGAGCAAACTTTTTTCCTGTTCGCATGTTCTGGTGCGAACCGAACAGGGGAGTGTTCGGCTCATCCCTACTTGTGGCTGACAGTCGTGATGACCACCAGCCACCAGCGATCATAAGCATGAAAGACAGAACAGGGATGAGTGTGTGTAAACAACACTTCCCTGTTCTTTTCTGAGAGGAGTGAAAGATCGTGTGTTCCTATTAGCTAGGAACCATGATCCATCACTTCCTCTAGTCAGTTCCCTCCCCCTTCAGTTAGAAACACGTAGCAGGGAACACAGTTAACCCCTTGATCACCCCTAGTGTTAACCCTTTCCCTGCCAGTGACATTTTTACAGCACTAATGGCTGTATAAATGCCAATGGTCCCAAAAATGTGTCAAAATTGTTTTATGCGTCTGCCATAATGTCGCAGTCCTGATAAAAATCGCAGATCGCCGCCATTATTAGTAAAAAAAAAATAATAAAAATGCTATAAATCTATCCCCTATTTTGTAGACGCTATAACTTTTGCACAAACCAATCAATATATGCTTATTGAGATTTTTTTTTTACCAAAAATATGTAGAAGAATACATATCAGCCTAAACAGAGAAAAAAAAGCTTTTTAAAAAAATGGGGATATTTATCATAGCAAAAAGTACAAAATATTGTGTTTTTTTTCAAAATTTCGCTCTCTTTTTGTTCATAGCGCAAAAAATAAAAACTGCAGAGGCGATCAAAATACCACCAAAAGAAAGCTCTATTTGTGGGTAAAAAAGGACATGAATTCAGCAGCCAAATCTTCCGGGGCTGAAGTGGTTAATACACTGCCTGCACTGACTGAATATAGAGTAAACACTGAATATAAAGACTATGCTAAATGCAGAGTATATATATATATATATATATATATATATATATATATATATATATATAGTATCTCACAAAAGTGAGGACACCCTCACATTTTCTGTAAATATTTTATTATTATTATTATTATTATATCTTTTCATGTGAGAAGACACTGAAGAAATTACACTTTGCTACAATGTAAAGTAGGGAGTGTACAACTTGTATCACAGTGTAAATTTTCTGTCCCCTCAAAATAACTCAAGACACAGCCATTAATGTCTAAACCGCTGACAACAAAAGTGAGTACACCCCTAAGTGATGAAAATGTCCAAATTGGGCCCAATTAGACATTTTCCCTTTCCCAGTGTCAAATGACTCATTAGTGTTACAAGGTCTCAGGTGTGAATGGGGAGCAGGTGTGTTAAATTTGGTGTTATCGCTCTCACTCTCTCATACTGGTCACTGGAAGTTCAACATGGCACCTCATGGCAATGAACTCTCTGAGGATCTGAAAAAAAAATTGTTGCTCTACATAAAGATGGCCTAGTCTATAAGAAGATTGCCAAGACCCTGAAACTGAGCTGCAGCATGATGACCAAGACCATACAGCGGTTAACAGGACAGGTTCCACTCTGAACAGGCCTCAACATGGTCGAACAAAGAAGTTGAGTGCATGTACTCAGTGTCATGTGCAGAAGTTGTCTTTGGGAAATAGACATATGCATGCTGCCAGCATTGCTGCAGAGGTTGAAGGGGTGGGGGGATCCGCCTGTCAGTGCTCAGACCATACGCCGCATATTGCATCAAATTGGTCTGCATGGCTGTTGTCCCAGAAGGAAGACTCTTCTAAAGATAATGTACAAGAAAGCCTGCAAACAGTTTGCTGAAGACAAGCAGACTAAGAATATGGATTACTGGAACCATGTCCTCTGGTCTGATGAGATAAACTTATTTGATTTAGATGGTGTCAAGCGTGTGTGGCAGCAACCAGGTGAGGAGTACAAAGACAAGTGCATCTTGCCTACAGTCAAGCATGGTGGTGGGAGTATCATGGTCTGGGGCTGCATGAGTGCTGCCGACACTGGGGAGCTACAGTTCATTGAGGGAACCATGAATGCCAACATGTACTGTGCCATACTGAAGCAGAGCATAATCACCTCCCTTCGGATACTTGGCCACAAGGCAGTATACCAACATGATAACACCACTGTCGTGCTAAAGAAGCTGAGGATAAAGGTGATGAACTGGCCAAGCATGTCTCCAGACCTAAACTCTATTGCACATCTGAGGAGCATCCTCAAATGGAAGGTGGAGGAGCGCAAGGTCTCTAACATCCACCAGCTCCGTGATGTCATCATGGAGGAGTGGAAGAGGACTCCAGTGGCAAAATCTGAAGCTCTGGTGAACTCCATGCCCAAGAGGGTTAAGACAGTGCTGGAAAATAATGGTGGTCACATAAAATATTGACACGTTGGGCCCAGTTTGGACATTTTCACTTAGGGGTGTACTCCCTTTTGTTGCCAGGAGTTTAGACATTGATGGCTGTGTGTTGAGTTATTTTAAGGGGACAGCAAATTTACACTGTTATACAAGCCATATACTCACTGCTTTACATTGTAGCAAAGTGTCATTTCTTTAGTGTTGTCACATGAAAAGATATAATAAAATATTTACAAAAATGTGAGGGGTGAACTCACTTTTGTGAGATACTGTATATATACTAGACTGTATGTATGTATATATACATATATATAATATACAGTGTATCTCAAATATACTGCCACTAATTGAATAACCTGCCTGCTTAACCATTTGCCTACCAGGCACTTACACCCTCTTCCTGCCCAAACCATTTTCAACTTTCAGCGCTGTCGCACTTTGAATGACAATTGCGTGGTCGTGCTACACTGTACCCAAACAATTTTTTTATAATTTTCTTCACACAAATAGAGCTATTTTTTGGTGGTATTTAATCACTGCTGAGTTTTTTTACAACAAAAAAGGGCAAAAATTTTGAACAAAAAATGTTTTTTTACTTTTTTCTGATGAGCACTGATAGGCGGCGCTGATGGGCACTGTTAGATGGCACTGATGGTCACTAATAGGCAGCACTGGTGTGCACTGATGGGCACCGATAGGCGGCACTGGTGAGCACTGATAGGTGGCACCGGTGGGCACTGATAGGCAGCATGGATAGGTGGCATGGATAGGTGGTACTGATGGGCACTGATGGGCATTGATGGGTGGCACTGATGGGCCACACTGATGGGCATTGATAGACAGCAGTGATGGGCATTGATGGGCAGCACTGATAGGAGACATTGATTGCCAGCACTGACTGGCATCACTAATGGGCACTGATTGGTGGCACTTGTGGGCACTGATTGCTCCCACTGGTGAGCACTGATTGCTGGCATTGGTGGGCACTATATGGTGACACTGTTTTACTGTACTGTAATCAGGGCACTGATGATCTGTGCCCTGATTACATTCCTACATGACCCCCTGCATGGAGATGCCGCTGATCGGCTCTTCTCACCACACACTCTGTCTGTGTGAGGCGAGAAGCACAGATTACCGGCACCTCCTTGTTTACATGTGACTGGCTGTGGTTGGACACAGCTGATCACATGGTTAAAGAGCCGCAGACGTGGCTCTTTACAGGGATTGTAGTCGCGCTGTGTCCTAGCAACATGGCATTTCTTGAGGTGCTAAAATGGCAGGGCAGTACAAACCCCCCCAAAGGACCCCTATTTTGGAAAGTAGACACCCCAAGGAAATTGCTGAGAGGCATGTTGAGCCCATTGAATATTTATTTTTTTTGTCCCAAGTGATTGAATAATAACAAAAAAAAAATTACAAAAAGTTGTCACTAAATGATATATTGCTCACACAGGCCATGGGCATATGTGGAATTGAACCCAAAATACATTCAGCTGCTTCTCATGACTACAGGGATACCACATGTGTGGGACTTTTTGGGAGCCTAGCCGCGTACGGGGCCCCGAAAACCAATCACCGCCTTCAGGATTTCTAAGGGCGTAAATTTTTGATTTCACTCCTCACTACCTATCACAGTTTTGAAGGCCATAAAATGCCCAGATGACACCCCCCCAAATGACCCCATTTTGGAAAGTAGACACCCCAAGATATTTGCTGAGAGGCATGTTGAGTCCATGGAATATTTTATATTTTGACAAAAGTTGTGGGAAAGTGACAATTTTTTTTTTTTTTGCACAAAGTTGTCACTAAATAAAATTTTGCTCACACAGGCCATGGGCATATGTGGAATTGCACCCCAAAATACATTTATCTGCTTCTCCTGAGTATGGGGATACCACATGTGTGGGACTTTTTGGGAGCCTAGCCGCGTACGGGGCCCCGAAAACCAATCACCGCCTTCAGGATTTCTAAGGGTGTAAATTTTTGATTTCACTCTTCACTGCCTATCACAGTTTCGGAGGCCATGGAATGCCCAGGTGGCACAACCCCCCCCAAATGACCCCATTTTAGAAAGTAGACACCCCAAGCTATTTGCTGAGAGGCATGGTGAGTATTTTGCAGCTCTCATTTGTTTTTGAAAATGAAGAAAGACAAGAAAAAACATATTTTTTTCTTTTTTCAATTTTCAAAACTTTGTGACAAAAAGTGAGGTCTGCAAAATACTATACCTCTCAGCAAATAGCTTTGGGTGTCTACTTTCCAAAATAGGGTTATTTGGGGGGGGTTGTGCCACCTGGGCATTCCATGGCCTCCGAAACTGTGATAGGCAGTGAAGAGTGAAATAAAAAATTTACGCCCTTAGAAAGCCTGAAGGCGGTGCTTGGTTTTCGGAGTCCTGTACGCGGCTAGGCTCCCAAAAAGTCTCACACATGTGATATCCCCGTACTCAGGAGAAGCAACAGAATGTATTTTGGGGTGTAATTTCATATATTCCCATGGCATGTTTGAGCAATATATCATTTAGTGACAACTTTGTGCAAAAAAAAAAAAAAGTCTCTTTCCCTCAACTTGTGTCACAATTTAAAATATTCCATGGACTCGACATGCCTCTCAGCAAATAGCTTGGGGTGTCTACTTTCCAAAATGGGGTCATTTGGGGGGGTTTTGAACTGTCCTGGCATTTTATGCACAACATTTAGAAGCTTATGTCACACATCACCCACTCTTCTAACCACTTGAACACAAAGCCCTTTCTGACACTTTTTGTTTACATGAAAAAATTATTTTTTTTTGAAGAAAATTACATTGAACCCCCAAACATTATATATTTTTTTAAGCAAATGCCCTACAGATTAAAATGGTGGGTGTTTCATTTTTTTTTTTTTCACACAGTATTTACGCAGCAATTTTTCAAATGCATTTTTTGGGGAAAAAACACACTCTTTTAAATTTTAATGCACTAAAACACACTATATTGCCCAAATGTTTGATGAAATAAAAAAGATGACCTTAGGCTGAGTACATGGATACCAAACATGACATGCTTTAAAATTGCACACAAACGTGCAGTGGCAACAAAATAAATACATTTTTAAAAGCCTTTAAAAGCCTTTACAGGTTACCACTTTAGATTTACAGAGGGGGTCTACTGCTAAAATTACTGCCCTCCATCTGACCTTCATGGTGATACCTCACATGCATGGTGCAATTGCTGTTTACATTTGACGCCAGACTGATGCTTGCGTTTGCCTTAGCGCGAGAGCAGGGGGGAACAGGGGTGTTTTTTTTTTCTTTATTATTTTTTTGCTTTTTTATCTTATTTTTAAACTGTTCCTTTCATTTTTTTTTAATTCATTTTTATTGTTATCTCAGGGAATGTAAATATCCCCCATGATAGCAATAGGTAGTGACAGGTAATCTTTTTTGAAAAAATTGGGGTCTATTAGACCCTAGATCTCTCCTCTGCCCTCAAAGCATCTGACCACACCAAGATTGGCGCTGCTTACATCCGGCGAAATCTAAGTCATGAAATGCTCGTAGCTTCCGGTTTCTTAGGCCATAGAGATGTTTGGAGTCACTCTGGTCTCTGATCAGCTCTATGGTCAGCTGGCTGAATCACCGGCTGCATTTTCAGGTTCCCTGTTGAGACAGGAGAGCCAGAGAAAAACACAGAAGACGGTGGGGGGCATTCCCTCCCACTGCTTGTAAAAGCAGTCTAGAGGCTAATTAGCCGCTAGGATTGCTTTTACATGAAAGCCGACCACTGGCTGAAAAGAATGATACCAAGATGATACCTAAACCTGCAGGCATCATTCTGGTATAACCACTCAAAGTCGTGAATTGCGTACCTGAAGACAAAAAAATGGTTAACAATAAAACAGAGTAAACGGTAAAGTATAAAAAATTGCATATAGTAAAGAAGAGCAGGTTCTGATCCAGTAATGCCTGCAAAAACAGCTTCTAGATGCGTTTCACTAAAAGGTTAGCTTCTACAGGACAGATGCTGGGTATGAGCTGGTAAACTTGTGGCTCAAGGTGGGGAGAACTTGACCAAACTGACAAATAACCGAAAAAACAAAATTGCATATGTGGGTCTAGAGTAGTGGGATACACATAAATCACGTCCAAATCGATTGATGTGAATGGAGGAATCTGTTAGGTTCTTTTTTTTCGTTCAGCCCATGGGCTGAATGAAAAAAAAAGAACAGTGCATGTATGCCCATTATTAGAAGTGGGTGGATTCAGGGCGGTATTCTAATGGTGGGCATACCACACACTTTTTCGATTTCATATTGATCAATGTGAATGGAGGAATCTCTTTTTTTGTTCAGCCCACAGGCTGCATGAAAAAAAAGAACATTACAATATATGCCCATCAAGGACCAGCAACGTACTGAGTGGTTATACTGAAATGATGCCTGCAGGTTAAGGCATCATCTTGGTATCGTTTTCTTCAGCTGACAGTCGGCTTTCATGTAAAAGCAATCCTAGCAGATAATTAGCCACTAGACTGCTTTTACAAGCAGTGGGAGGGGATATCCCCCCCGCCGCCTTCCATGGTTTCCTCATACTCTGCAGTCCCACCGGGGAACCCGAGAATGCAGCCAGTGGTTCCGAAAGCTGACCATAGAGCCGATCAAAGACCAGAATGACTCCAATCATCTCTATGGCCTAAGAAACCGGAAGCTACAAGCATTTCATCACTTTGGTTTCATGGGATATAAATAACACCATTTTTAAATTGGGAAAGCATCTTATCACACTGGATAAATAATGAAGAAACTCCTGCGCTGTCAGAAATACCTATGCTAAGGGGCACTGCTGCAACACCTAAATGGCTGATCCAAACAGACAAAAGTGGTAGTAAGTGGTGATTGCGCTGTGATGAAAGGTTTTTTCTTTTCTTTTGTTTCAGTATTTACATTATTTTTTATGTGCTAGTATGATACTAGCCCTCATGCTCATTATACGTTTATATTTTGTATAATTTTTTCATTTTTCATTCACCTCTCTATACATTTGAGCTAGCCCCTTCCTCTTCCCCCCTTCCCCTTTCATCACAGCACAATCACCACTTACTTTACTCATCTTATCACACTGATCTTGGTGTAGTCAGATGCTTTAAGGGCAGAGGAGAGATCTAGAGTCTAATAGACCCCATTTTTTTAAAAGAGTACCTGTGACTACCTATTGCTATCATAGGGGATATTTACATTCCCTGTGATAACAATAAAAGTGATTAAAAAAATGGAGGGACAGTGTAGAAATAAAATAAAAAAGCAAACAAAATAATAAAAAATAAGAATAAAAAACATGAAATCACCTTTGTCCTCCCATACTTACGCGTAAAAGTGAATGCAAGCATTGGTCTTGTGTCTTATGTAAACAGCAATTGCACCATGAATGTGAGTTATCATTATCAGATCGAGGACAGTAATTCTAGTAAATCTAAAGTGGTAACCTGTAAAGGCTTATAAAAATGTATGCAGTTTGTCGCTTGTGCACGGGCGTGCGCAATTTTGAAGCATGTCGTGTTTGGTATCTATGTACTCGGCATAAGATTATCTTCTATATTTTACCAAACATTTGGGCAATATAGTGTGTTTTGTGCATTACAATTCAAAACAGTGTTTTTTTTTTTAAAAATTGCTTTTGGAAAATTGTTGCGCAAATACTGTGTGAAAAAAAAATGGCAACACCCACCATTTTACCATTTTATTCCTTAGGGCCTTTGCTTTAAAAAAAGTATATACTGTTTGGGGTTCAAACTAATTTCATATCAAAAAATAATATTTCCATGTAAACAAAAGGTGTCAGAAAATACTCACCATGTCTCTTAGCAAATACTTTGGGGTGTCTTCTTTCTGAAAGGGGGTCATTTGGGGGGGGGGTGTGCTATCTTGGCATTTTAATGGCCTCTGAAACTGTGATAAGTAGTGAGGAAGTGAAATGAGCAATTTACGCCCTTAGAAAGCCTGAAGGCGTGATTGGTTTTCGGGGTCCTGTACGTGGCTAGACTGCCAAAAAGTCTCACAAATGTGGTATCCCCGTACAGAGAAGCAGCAGAATGTATTTTGGGGTGTAATTTCACATATATTTGAACAATATATCATTTAAGTGACAACTTTATGTAACATTGTTTTTTTTTGTAATTTTTCAATCACTTTTGTTATATTCAATGGGCTCAACATGCCTCTCAACAAATTCCTTGGGGTGTCTACTTTCCAAAAAGGGGTAATTTGGGGGGGAAGGGGTAATTTGGGGGGTTGTACTGCCCTGCCATTTTAGCACCTCAGGAAATGAGATAAGTAGTCCGAAAGTAAAAGCTGCATAAATTCCAGTAAAGATCCCATAGTTTACAGACGCTATAACTTTTGCACAAACCAATAAATATACACTTATTGAAATTTCTTTACCAAAGACATGTGACTGAATACATTTTGGCCTAAATGTATTACAAAAATTGAGGTTGTTGAATATTTTTTGTAACAAAAAGTAGAAAATATCATTTTTTTAAAAAAAAGTCAGTCTTTTTTTTACTATCGCAACAAATAAAAATCCCAGAGGTGATCCAATACCACCAAAAGAAAGCTTTATTTGTGGGAAAAAAAGGACACAAATTTTGTTTGGATACAGTGTTGCATGACTGCACAATTACTAGTTAAAACAGCGCGGGGCAAAATTGCAAAAAGTGTTTTGGTCTGGAAGGGGGTAAAACCTTCCAGGGCAGAAGTGATTTAAAAACACAGACTTGAAATGTTATTTAGCTACATGCAGTGGCCCATCAACACTGTTTATATGTGGGTTGGTCTCACTCTACAGAACCCTTGGAACCGCAAAATAATGAGTGGGGAATGTTTACACAATTTTCCTGCAGCTGCCATGGTTGGGTTTTTAAGAAATTGGCCAACTATGATTTTATTTTATTAGCTAGATAGTGTATTTTTGTTCTAGGTTATATGTGTTTAATAAAGTAAATTTTCTTAATTATTACATGTGTCAGGCAACTTTACTGGGTTTCCTATTAGGGACGGGTGAAAGGTTCAGCCCGAGCATGAGTTTGGGCCGAACATTGGCTGTTCGCACGTGCCCGCCAAATGACCACAATGCACTACGCCAGCGCACAGTGCATTGAAAGCCCTAATTGGCTGAAGCAATGAAAGCTTTGCCCAAACAGGACAATGAGCACTGTCAGAGCCATGATTGGACACTGTCATGATGATTCTATCCAATCATGGCTCATTGCTGTTAGCCCTGCCCCACACTATTAAAGTATTCTTTCAATAGCGTACATTTTCAGTGTAATATCGGCGTGGAGAGAGATAGAACAGGGCTCTGTTCAGTGTAATTAGACAGTTATTGTGCTATAGCGTGCTATTCTGATTCTATTGTCAGTGTAGAATATCAGTTTAGTGTGAATCTAGGGATAGTTCAGTGTGAGTGTAGTGTGATCATTCATCTTTACATTAATGTGACTGTAGGGATAGTTCAGTCAGTGTGAGTGTAGTGCAACCAACATTTATCTTTACATTGGTGTGAATGTAGGTATAGTTCAGTCAGTGTGAGTGCAGTGACCGTTTAACACATCATATTTCATTGCGTCACTACAAGTTTAATGCCATATATTTCAGTGCATTATGTGCCGTTTAACACAGTACATTTCTGTGCGTTACTGCAACTTAACGCAGTATATTTGAGTGCATTACTGCAAGTTTAACACTGTACAGTTCAGTGCATTACTGCAAGTTTAATGTCGTATATTTCAGTGCGTTACATGCCGTTTAATGCAGTACATTTCTGTGCATTACTGCATGCTTAACGCAGTATATTTCAGTGCATTACTGCAAATTTAACGCCGTATAGATCAGTGCGTTACTGCAAGCTTAATGCCATATATTTCAGTGCGTTATCTTCCGTTTAATGCAGTACAGTTCAATGCGTTACTGCAAGTTTAACATCATATATTTCAGTGCATTATCTTCCATTTAATGCAGTACAGTTCAGTGCGCTACTGCAAGTTTTACCTTGTATATTTCAGTGCGTTACATGCCGTTTAACATTTACATGCCGTTGTTACATTTCTGTGCATTAGTGCACACTTAATGCAGTATATTTCAATGCGTTATCTTCCATTTAACGCAGTACAGTTCAGTGCATTACTGCAAGTTTAACGTTGTATATTTCAGTGCATTACATGCCATTT
This sequence comes from Lithobates clamitans, assembly GCA_037952925.1. NCBI lineage: Eukaryota > Metazoa > Chordata > Amphibia > Anura > Ranidae > Lithobates > Lithobates clamitans. The sequence continues at coordinate 4,288,768 of JBBGZY010000633.1, forward strand.
AATGCAGTACATTTTGGTGCGTTAGTGCATGTGTAATGCAATATATTTCAGTGCGTTATCTTCTGTTTAATGCAGTGCAGTTCAGTGAGTTACTGCAAGTTTAAAACTGTATATTTCAGTGCATTATCTTCCATTTAATGCAGTACAGTTCAGTGTGTTACTGCAAGTTTAACGCTGTATATTTCAGTGTGTTATCTTCCGTTTAATGCAGTACAATTCAGTGTGTTACTGCAAGTTTAATGCAGTATATTTCAATGCAATATGAGCCGTTTAATGCAGTACATTTCTGTGCATTAGTGCATGCTTAACGCAGAATATTTCAGTGTGTTATCTTCCATTTAACGCCATACATTTCAGTGCATTACGTGCCGTTTAACGCAGTACATTTCTTGCGTTAGTGCAAGCTTAACGGATTATATTTCAATGCATTATCTTCATTTTAACGCAGTACAATTCAGTGCATTACTGCAAGTTTAACACTGTATTTTTCAGTGCGTTATCTTCCATTTAACACAGTACAGTTCAGTCCGTTAATGCAAGTTTCACTCCATATATTTCAGTGCATTGTCTTCTGTTTAACGCAGTACAGTTCAGTGTGTTACTGCAGATTTAACGCGGTATATTTCAATGTGTTATCTTCCATTTAACGCAGTACAGTTCAGTGCGTTACTGCAAGTTTACCGTTGTATATTTCAGTGCATTACATGCCATTTAATGCAGTACATTTCTGTGCGTTAGTGCATGTGTAATGCAGTATATTTCAGTGCGTTAACTTCTGTTTAACGCAGTACAGTTCAGTGCGTTACTGCAAGTTTAACGTTGTATATTTCAGTGCAATACATGCTGTTTAAGGCAGTACATTTCTGTGCATTAGTGCATGTGTAATGCAGTATATTTCAGTGCGTTATCTTCTGTTTAACACAGTACAGTTCAGTGCGTTACTGCAAGTTTAACACTGTATATTTCAGTGCATTATCTTCCATTTAACGGAGTACATTTCGGTGCATTACTGCAAGTTTAACGCTGTATATTTCAGTGCGTTATCTTCCATTTAACACAGTACAGTTCAGTCCATTACTGCACGTTTAACTCCATATTTTTCAGTGCATCATCTTCTGTTTAATGCAGTACAGTTCAGTGCACTACTGCAGTTTAACATTGTATATTTCAGTGCGTTATCTTCTGTTTAACGCAGTACAGTTTAGTGTGTTACTGCAAGTTTAACGCAGTATATTCTAGTGCGATACATGCCGTTTATTGCAGTATATTTCTGTGCGTTAGTGCATGCTTAATGCAGAATATGTCAGTGCGTTATCTTCCATTTAATGCCATATTTTGCAGTGCATTACCTTCCATTTAACGCAGTACAGTTCAGTGCGCTATTGCAAGTTTAACGCTGTATATTTCAGTGCATTATCTTCCGTTTAACGCAGCACAGTTCAGTGCATTACTGCAAGTTTAACGCCATATATTTCAGTGCGTTATTTTCTGTTTAACGCAGTACAGTTCAGTGCATTACTGTAAGTTTAATGTTGTATATTTCAGAGCATTAGCTTCCATTTAACGTTGTACAGTTCAGTGCATTACTGCAAGTTTAACGTTGTATATGTCAGTGCGTTACCTTCCGTTTAATGCAGTACAGTTTAGTGCATTACTGCAAGTTTAACGCCTTATAATTCAGTGCGTTACCTTCCATTTAATGCAGTACATTTCTGTGCCTTAGCGCACGTTGATGCAGTACATTGAAGTGCATCAGTGAAGTTTAACTGCAGTATAATAAAATGTGTATCAGTGGAGTGTGTCTGTGTAGCAGTGAGTACTCAAGTTAAAGTGCACCAAACACCACTTTCCATTGATTAGAGTGCATCCAAGTACACATTTCCACATCTATATTACATTGTGTTAATTAGGGATGGGCCAAACACCCCCAGTTGGGTTCACACCAGAACATACCGAACAGGCAAAAAATTTGGCAGAACACACGAACACCGTTAAAGTCTATGAGACACGAACATAAATAATCAAAAGTGCTCATTTTCAAGGCTTATATGCAAGTTATTGTCATAAAAAGTGTTTGGGGACCCGGGTCCTGCCCCAGGAGACATGTATCAATGCAAAAAAAGTTTTAAAAACTGCCTTTTTTTCAGGAGCAGTGATTTTAATAACGTGTAATAATAATATGTAATAACTTTAAATAATAAGCCTTTAAAATGAACACTTTTGATTTTTCATGTTAATGTCCCGTAGACTTTAACGGTGTTCCACAGCATTTGAATTTGCCCTGAACACCGCATATTGTTCGGTTCTCTGCAGAACATCCGAACAACCAAAGTTCGACCCGAACTTATGCTCGGGCCAAACCGTTCGCCCATCCCTAGAGTTAATAAGCACCCCCATCATGTCTGGGAGGACAACAAGGAGAGGTAGATGTTCCTGTGGCACTGTGAGGGGGCCAGCAGCATATGTGTCCATAGGCAAAGGTGGTCGTGGTCAGTCCTCAGGCAGGGCATAATTTCCCCTGTTTAGCGATATTGCCCATGCTATCCAGCCACAGCATGCAGAGGAGTGGGTGGACTGGCTTACTAAACCATCCTCATCCTCCATCACCCAAGCAGAAACTGGTGCACAGTCCACTGCAGCTGCCAGAGTGGCTAAACCTGTCTGCTTGTCCACAGCTATTCCTGCCATAGCCCCAGCATAAGGCATGGAGGAGTCAGCTGAGTTGTTTGAACACAGCATCAGCCACTTCCTCCTTGATGATTTACAGCCATTACTTAATTCAGATGTTGGTTCTGAGGTTGAAGTTGAGGAAGGCTGGAACATGAGCCTACAGAGAGGGGAAAACACTGGTACACAAATTGTCAGTCATGTTCCTCCAGCCGCAGCGTATTGCCAAGTTGTCTCCAGTGGTAATGAGGATGGAGGAGATGATGATGATGAGGTCACTGATGTGACTTGGGTGCCAGATAGAGCACAGGAGGAAAGTGAGGGTGAGGCACAACCCCAACAAGGCAGCCATCATACAAAAGTAGAGAGCAGCCACCCTATTCCATCACATTGTGGACTTGTTTTCTCCAGGCCCACTTCCAACAGCTCAGCTGTCTGGGCCTTTTTTAGCACATGTGTAGCTGATCGCACTGTTGCAATTTGTAAACTTTGTCTCAAGCATATCAAGCGTGGCAAAAACACCAGCCATTTGGGTACAACATGCTTGACAAGGCATTTACCCTCCCTCTACTCAGCCCATTGGAAAGAGCACCTTAAAGCCACACATAAGATGCACAAATCTGTTCCTCCTCCTTACTCACCTCAGTCTGCCCCTGCCATACCTCATTACCTCTCACCAGCCTTCACTGACATGGATGATGGTATAATGCAGGCTGTCCCAGGTCCTTGAAGCACATCTACCAGCAGCACACCACCAGCTGTTGACTATAGCAGACAAATTTCTCTGCCCCATCTGCTGCAGCGAAAAAAAAATACAGTCACTGCCACTCACATTCCCAGTGTCTAAATGCAAGCTTGTCAAGGCTGATGGCTCTCCAACTTCTGCCTTTCCGTCTGGTGGATTCTGCCCCCTTCCGTGAATGTGCTGTACCACAATGACAGGTTTCCAGTCACAATTTCTTTTAAAGTAAGGTCATTCCAGCTCTGTTTCATCACGTGGAAGGCAATGTTGTGGCATTGTTGGGCAAGGCAATCAACCGCAAAGTCCATGTTACTTCTGGCACGTGGTCCAGCAAGCATGGTCAGGAACTATATAATTCGTTCACAGCACACTGGGTAACTTTGCTTGCAACTTGGAAGGATGCAGGACAGGGCTCAGTGCTGCAGCTTGTTGTGCCCCCATGTCTCCATACAGCTAGTGGTGATAATGCTAGATTTGTCAGTTCTACCCCTCCTCCTTCTCCTCCGCTTCCATGCCCTCCTCTGCTGAATCGTCCTATGAACCACAAGTACCCCCTAACCGTTCAAGGTCCTATTCAATGAGTCAGGCTAAAAGGTGCCATGCAGTGCTTCAGTTGGTGTGTCTATGGGACAGGAACACCCCTGGAGCAGAGATTCTTGCAGCTCTGCAGAGACAGGCCCAGAGATGGTTCATGCCATACCAGCTGGAGCCAGGAATGGTGGTGTGTGAAAATGGCACAAACCTCCTGTCTGCCCTTATGCCCCGTACACACGGTCAGATTTTCCGATGGAAAATGTCCGATCGGAGCGTGTTGTCAGACATTCCGACCGTGTGTGGGCTCCATCGGACATTTTCCATCGGATTTTCCGACACACAAAGTTTGAGAGCAGGCTATAAAATTTTCCGACAACAAAATCCGATCGCGTCAATTCCGACCATGTGTGGCCTGTTCCGACGCACAAAGTGCTCAGAAGAAATTCTGACACGGAACAGCTCGGTCTGGTAAAATTAGCGTTCGCAATGGATACAGCACTTTCGTCACGCTGCAATGTTAAAAATGGTTTAATACAGCGCACTTTCTTCTTCTTTAGAATGTGACAAGAATTAAGTATTTTTGCTGCTCATATTCACACAGACTTCTGACAAACTTATTTCTTTACTATTTATCGGGATTCCCTCAATATATTTTGATTTGTCACATCTGACAACATTATTTTGGTGTTTTTTTTTGGTTTTAAGGCCGATTATTTTTTTTGGTTTGTATTTTTTTCAGGCTGATTTTCTTTTTTGGGGGGGGTTTATTTTTACTCCAGAAAATTTTGATGTGTGTTTTTGGAGTCAAGTTACCACAACACCATTGATATGTTGTTCTATTTAATCTGTAGGAGATTGTTTGATGTTGTTGTCCCTTGTTAGTTTCACATTTTATGTTAGAAATGTACCTGAATCGTCACCAACAAACTGTCCTTTTTGGATGAAAACACACAGGAGAGTATAATTTCCCAAAAGAAAACTTTTATTAAGGGCTCACAACTAAACAAAGAGGGAGGCAACGCTGGAGAAACAGCAGAGATTGGCAAAGCCTTGGACCACCAGGGCAGACATCAACTATTTTCAAGCAAAATTGGTGGCCTGAGGAGTCCATATCTAAGGGAGTGCAGTCTGGTCCAAAAGTCCCAGAGATCCGGAAAGCAGCAGATGACATCTGTGTCCCCAGGCTGTGGTCATACGAGAGACTGCAGCTTTTGTCAGACCAGACTGAACCCAGGGCAATCATTCTCTGGCCTTCCATGCTTCCTTCCACGCTGTGGCTCTGGTGGTGGAGTTGTGGCAGCAGGAGGAGGAGGATGGTCCAACTCAATCACGTCGGTCTTGGGTGTTAGTTCCCCACTCACCCCCTTAGTTAGGACTTTATAAATAAGTTGCTCACACAGGAGGCGTTGACCCTCCTGCATGCCCTGCAGTTTGGTGGCAGCCATGCAGGCAAAGGCCTCTTCAGGAGTGGGTAAGGCTCGGAGGGACGCAGAAGCCTCTTGAATGAGCCTGAGCGCAGAATCCTGCATGGGAGTCGTCTTCCTCGCTCTTTTGTATGGAAGGTGGAGGGGAGGAACTTGCGATTCAGTCAGGCTGCGACTTGTCCCAGGCTTCTCTTGGCTGAGACTTAGCCCCGCCTCCTCCTGGCTGCCACTAATCCCCGCCTCCTCCTGACTGCCAAATTCCACAGCCTCCTCCTGGCTGAGGTCTTGTATGTGTATGAAAAAGGGACATAGTTTTAGTTTTTTATTCATCAATCACACACAATTTTCACCTCATGACTGTTGCAAATTGAATGTTAACAAATATAACAGACTATCATTCTGAGCCCAGCATTTTTCATTCTTGTCCCAATTTTGGGTGCCCACTACTGTCTATTGATATGTAAAACACTTTTTGCAAGCAGCAATTAGTGATCAATAATAACATCTAGTAAACATCATTTATTTATTGACCAGAAATCTGTAGAAGAATGCTATACCTGACTCCAGCTGGTCTCCTCCACTTCTTCCTGGCTGGAAGGCCCAGGTTGGACATCAGAAGCCTCAGCTGGGATGGAAGGAAGAGTGGAAGGAAGAGTGGAGAGGGATTCCCTGACTTCAGTGTGGTCTGACAGAAATCGCAGTCTCTCCTAGTACCACAGTCTGGGGACATAAACGTCATCTGCTGCAGCTCCGGACCTCTGGGAATCTGTGACCTTCTTGCGCTCCCTAAGATAAGTGCTCCTCAGGCCACCAATTTTGGTTTTTAAATAGGGGATGGTTGCTGTGGGGACCACCGGCTTCACCAACTCCAGCAGTTTCTCCAGAGCTACCTGCCTCTTTTGTTTATGGTTATAATGGGGATGTCTCACCTGCCACAGACAGGGCAGCTCCCTGTATTTGTCTATGAACAGGGGGAGGAAGTTGTGGTCATTGAAGCCATCCATTTTCTCTGCAAGACACAACACAAGGCAAACCCTAATGTCAGGCCAAACTCCCCTAATCTTGTTACAATATAGGCTTCCATTTCGAAGCAGTATAGGCGCAAGTTTAGATCTTACCTTCGTTATCACGATCGGCGTCTCCGATGCTCCTTCCTCCGCTCACAGATCGTACATAATACGCACGCGTGTTACTCTTTATACACACTGCGCATGCGTGTAATTCCGCCCGCCCCTGACGTTTTTTCTAGTCTATTCCCCGCCCCTTTTCATTCTGCCCAGTGGGGGAAGAGCACATGGCGGATACACAGCAGGTGCGTGCTAATTATATCAACGAGGAGGAGGGGGAGAAAAGCCCGGAGCCTGAAACGTCACGATCTAGAAGGAGACGATTTAAGGCCTCAAATATGTCCTTTGGGGAGATGTTGGAGATGGTGGACATCCTGAAGAAGGCCGACTATGATGGAAAGTATGGACCTTACCCCAACCCCAATGTCAGAAAGGCCAAGATAATAGCAAAAGTGGTCAAGAGTCTGCACCGGAAATTCAGGGTACGACGATTGAAAGATCAGCTCAGGAAACGGTGGTCAGACCTGAAATTACAAGAACATGAGCAGTACAGAAAGATCCGGAGAGTGCAGCAAAAAGTAAGTAGTTGTCCTGTGTTCTTATTTTTTATGTTTCTTACGTTCGTGCTGCTCCATGTGCTTTTCTTACAGGTGTACATTTTTAAATGGCAACTTTCATGTTCATGGGCACATTATTCGTTCGTATCAAACATTTTTCTTTCGGCCTACAAAACACCATTGTTTAGGCCATATGCATTTGGCCACAATTTTTACGCCCTACTTGTCTGGAACTAATTTGGTTGTGTAGATGGGTTTGTTACTAGAATGAAATGCAAACTAGATTCTGTGTAAGGAGAGGACACTCAGCAGCTGTTTTCACATCTGGACACTGGAGCACTAGTGTGGGACACAAGAACACCATTTTTATTATGGGGCCACACAGGTGCTCCAGTATATACTTTAGGGGGGCTACATCTGTGAAGCTTGTACCAAACAGGCAAAGTATTGAAGCTTGACAAAGGACACTGAAAATGCTACATTTTGGAACTCTGCCAAAATAGACAATTGTACCCCACTTCCAAGCAATGTTTCCTATTTATAGTTCTGCCATCAAATCTCTGTGTGCTAAGTATAGCATTTTTGTTTTACATAGGGGAGAAAAGACTCGGAGGACACCCCTCATCTGAGGAGACCACATACCCCCCACCTCTGGAAGAAGGGGAAATCCCACCAACCCAGGAAGAGCAGGAGGAAGAAGACATGGTGGAACTAATCACCACAACAGGTGAGTGTCTGCGACCACAGGCTCAGGTAAGAGATGGATGCCGGCATATTTTTGATACCTGTTTTTGTTTGGTTTCTCTCTTTTTAGGTGATCGTGATGTTGTGGATCCAGATCCTTTCACATCAGAAAGTGCACAGATCCTGATCGGGGAGATCATGGGGTGTAATTTACAATTGGAAAACCTCCAGAAAAACATCAATGATGTTATTCAAAAAAATAAAAACATCATTGATGTTTTGTAGCGAGTTTGAAACCCCTCCCAATCCCTTTGTTTTTTGGTGTGCTACAATATTCAAAATGTTTTAGCGATTTTTAGAAAAGCCTAATTTGGAGGATGCGCACAGTGTGCCAACATTTGCTATCTGCCATCACCGGAGATCAATGAACGCATTTTGGGGGTGCAACCCCTTCCTCAATAATAAAGTAGCTGAGAGGAAGGGGTTTCTCCCCCAAAACACGCCCCTTGATCCCCCGTGATGGCAGCTAGCACATGTTGACATTGGGAAATTTGTGTGCATCTTCCAAATTTGGCTTTTCCTAAATACTCATGTCTGATATTGCCTTCAAGTTCTACCTAATGTGAACCTTGTAAGTTCAAGATTTGTGTCTTTCTTGTTGGTTTTACACATGCCAGTTTTATCTTAAATGGACATTTCTATTTTTTCTAATGCTACCCCAAAAATTGTTATACAACAAACATGTTGGTTTGTTTGAAAAACCTTTTCTAAATGCACATATGATTGTGCTGGTATTAAAAAGATTGTTAAGCAAGAATGTGTGGATTATTGTGTCAACGCTAAAACACTTTGGTGGTGATGTAATTGGTGTTTTCAGTGAAAATGGGGGTTATTTCCTAAGCGCAAATCCTCTTTGCACTACAAGTGCAGTTTCAGTGCATTTTCAAGTGCACTTGTAGTGCAAAGTGTCTTTGCCTTTAGTAAATAACACCCAACAGTGCTTTGTATAAGGTTACACAATCACGCCATTTTCTGGACTCAACACATTTCTGTCAGGATCAGCTAAAACAAACACAAGCAGTAAATGTCCACAATGATTTTCTTTTTTTTCTTTTTTTATTTGATAAAGGCTTCACAAATTTGCTGGCATATTGATGGCCCCCCTACCCGCAAAGAACTCCAGGTATTGTAACCGGACATCACGGGCACTCAGGGAGGGCAAGCCAGGGCGGCCACTTTCAAGCGCCGTCAGTGTGGTTTGATGTATCATTCCGGCCTCAGGCCCAACTGAGCCAGCATAGTTGGCCGAATGTTTGCGTAAAAAGTTATGGAGAATACAGCACGCCAGGATTATATGATTAAGTTTATACTCCGCCATATGGATGGGTGTCAGAAATAGGCGGAACCGGCTGGCCAGGATTCCAATTGTGTTCTCCACCACTCTTCTGGCTCTGGCCAGCCGGTAATTAAAAACCCTCTGTTCCGGGGTGAGGGTCCTCATAGGGAATGGCCGCATAAGATGGTCCCCCAGCGCAAATGCTTCATCAGCAACGAAGACGAATGGGAGTCCTTCCACATTGTCCTTTGGAGATGGCAAGTCCAAGCTGCCATTCTGGAGACACCTGTAAAACTCCGTCTGGGTGATGACTCCACCATCGGACATCCGGCCATTCTTCCCCACGTCCACATACAAGAAGTCGTAATTAGCCGACACCACCGCCAACATCACAATACTATTTAACCCCTTATAGTTGAAATAGTACGACCCCAAGTTGGGTGGTGGGACGATGTGGACGTGTTTCCCATCAATTGCCCCTCCGCAGTTAGGAAAGTCCCACCGCTGGGCAAAGTGGGAGGCCACAGTCTGCCATTCCTGTGGCGTGGAAGGAAACTGTTGATGAAAACAAAAATAAAATTACTATTTTTGCACATAAACATGGCAAGCAGATTAGACACAAACATTCATGGCCAACCTCCAGATAGCATTTATTAAGGGGAATTTAACAACACCAAAGTATAAGGTACACCTATCATATTCCCCCCCCTCTCATGGGCCATTTCTAACATTATGGGGGGGGGGATCTTGGACAGGTAACCCTCTCCACTTCATTGAGAGATGAATGCCTAAATACAGGGTATTACTTGGAACAGCCCCTCCTTAGTTACACTATTGGCAGCCCACTGCACAGGTATGAAGTGTCATAATACAAAGATATAAATACACACTGTACACATTTAAGCACATTTGGACTCTCTGCTATTACCTGTCAAGATAATAATAGGATACAAAAACTTTAAACAGTACCATTGGAAAGTATACAGGCAGGCCCTTGTACTACATGCTTTGGGTAATTCATCCATAAATCTGACCACAAAAGAGATGGGTATAGTGTGTATGGGTTTGGCAAAGTCAGCAGATAGATGATTGAGGATAGATAAAGAATTAGGATCAGCCTCTGGCACTCTGCCTGAATTTAAAGCACAAATCACATTTCTAAACATTTTAGGGGGTGTTTGGGGTAAAGCACTACTATGGAGCTGATAAAATACATTGTTAAGTGACTACAAGAGGTGAATATAGGGGCAAGAGAACATGCTGGGGAGGTTATTGAAGGCCAATCTGTATGAAGGACTAAAAAATTAATTACAGAAAAATCCAGTATGCATGAGGACAAAGGGGACATTTACAGCATATTCCAATCATGGTAATTAGGGAATGAGGAAAGAAATACAAGATATTAGCAAACATTATATACAATAAAATGTGATATTAAAGGATAAAAATCTTACCTTCATATACGCCTTCTGCAGGACCTGGACGATGGCAGAACAGGTCTCTGGGATAATGATCCCCAGAGCCTGGGGGGAGATGCCTGTCGAGAACTTCAAGTCCTGCAGACTTCTCCCTGTCGCCAAGTACCGCAGGGTAGCGACGAGCCTCTGCTCCGGAGTGATGGCTTGCCTCATGCAGGTATCCTGCCTGCTAATATAAGGGGTCAGCGAAGCCAACAAGCGGTGAAATACAGGGTCCGTCATCCTGAGAAAGTTCCTGAAGTCATCAGGATTATTCTCACAGATCTCACGGAGCAAAGGCATATGAGAGAACTGGTCACGCTGAAGCAACCAATTCTTGGTCCATGAACTCCTCCCCACCCTGTGCATGGACTGGACTTGTGTCAAGGTCAGGACCCCAACACCAAGCCCCCGCACAGCACGAACTCTACGAGGAGTACGTATACGCAACATGGCTAGAAAACGGTCGGCTGCTCAGAACGAAGTAACAGAACGCACTGAAGAACAGCAAGGCCTGTGAAGAGCAACCTGAAAAACAGTAACGAACGCACAAGAACACAATGACTAAGTCACGCGGAACTTGCTTGCATGCACTGAAGAGCAGATACAAACCCACAAGCACAAACTGAACCGCAGAAAACGATCTGAAAACCACGAGTTTGAAAAAGCGCAAATCGTCTCTCACCAAACTTTTACTAACACGAGATTAGCAAAAGGAGCCCAAAGGGTGCCGCGCTTGGTTCTGAACTGGCCTTTTCTAGTCTCGTCGTACGTGGTTGACGTCACCGCGTTGTTGGCGATCGGAAATTCCGACAACTTGGTGCAACCATGTGTACGCAAAACAAGTTTGAGCCAACATCCGTCGGAAAAAAATCAGAGGATTTTGTTGTCGGAATGTCCGATCAATGTCCGAACGTGTGTACAGGGCATTAGACAGGGAAAGTTGACAAATGTGCCATGCATGGCACATGTCCTCAATTTGGTGGTGCAGCATTTCCTAAATAGGTACCCAGGGTTGGAAGATCTGCTAAAGCTGGCCAGAAGATTCTGTAGCCATTTTCAGACAGTCATACACAGCCAGTTCTCATTTGGCTGAAATTTAGCGGGAATTCCACCTGCTCATTTGAGGAGGCCACAAGGATGGTGGGCTGTGACAATGCTTGCATCAGTGACACAATCCCTGTTGTGATCCTGCTTGGGCAGACTCTGCGTGGCATTATAGACAGGGCACTCAAGGCAGAGCAGCGGGAGGAAGAGGAGGACTTCCTTTCCTCTCAAGGCCCACTTTATGCAGACACCATTGTTCCTGTGCCACAGAACACACAAGAAGAGAGGGAGGAGGAGGATTCTGGCAGTATTGGAGGCATTGACGCAGAGGAAGACATACGTCAAACAGTAAGAGATGGCTTTCCATCCACAGAACCCTTGGGATTAGTATGTGGCTGGGAGGAGGCAGTTTCAGATACTATAATCCTCAGTGACCCCAAGGGAGGTGCATGGGCTCCCTCATGCTTCAAAGCCTGTGAAAGGACCCAAGAATACGTGCCGTAAAGGAGAAGGATCACTATTGGTTGGCAACCCTCCTTGACCACCGATACAAGGGGAAAGTCTCAGAACTCATCCCATCCCAACAGAGAGTGCAGAATATGAAATCTCTTAAGGACACCTTAAAGAGGAGTTTATCTAATGGTTTTCCTGACTCTAGTAGGTTACAGTGTCGTGGAAAACATGGTTTTTAGGCTTCTGTTGGTCAAGAGAGGAGCGGTGGAGAAGGCTGCCACCTAAGTGATGCATTTCACAATTTTATTTAGTCCTCTATGCCCAGGGCTGTCAGCTTCCACATCCCATCGGCAGCGTTTGCATCACACGGTGGACGATAATCTAGGGGCCAAAACAGAGATTGAGAGCTTTCCAGTCGATTATCCACTGGCTTACTGGGTTATGTGAATAGACCACTGGCCAGAACTTGCCCAGTATGCAATTGAATTGCTGGGCTGTCCTGCATCCAGCATGCTTTCTGAATGGGCATTCAGTGCTGCTGGAGGATTTGTTACTGATAATAGAACGTGTCTGTCCACAGACTCGGTGGCCCATCTGACATTTATAAAAATTAATCAGTCCTGGATTACCAGCAGCTATGAAGCCCCTGATGCCAATTTTGCTGATTAAGTGTTTTTGGGATGTGGAATGTCTGCAGGACTTCTATTCTGCCTAGCGCTGTGGATGTTGATTTCATCTGGAAGAATTTTTTTGGTGTAGGTTTTATGGGCACAATTAACACCCAAAGAAAGACCAATTTTTCCACACGTGTTTGGCAGGTGAATATCATTTAAATTTTTGACAGCAAGGCCAATTCTTGCTTTCATCAAGAGCACCTCTATAGAGTTACGGTGTGAAGGCACCAACGACACCCAAAGTCCGATTTTTCCCTACCTGCTTGACAAGTGCATATTATTGCAATTTTTGACAGCAAGGCCAATTCTTGCTTTCATCAAAAGTACCTCTTTAAGGTTACGGTGTGAAGGCGCCTCCGACACCCAACAAAAAAAATTTCCACACCTGTTTGACAAGTGCATAGCATTGCAATTTTTGACAGCAAGGCCAATTCTTGCTTCCATCAAGAGTACCTCTATAAGGTTACGGTGTGAAGGCACTACCAACACCCAAAGACCATCTGTTTGACAAGTGCATATCATTGTAATTTTTGACAGCAAGGCCAACTCTTGCTTTCATCAAGAGTACCTTTAGAAGGTTACGGTGTGAAGGCGCCACCAACACCCAAAGACCAATTTTTCAGCACCTGTTACTTCTATCCAAAGTCTGTGGAAGAGACACCAGAATTGATCCAACAAATCTCTAATCTTTTTCCCAGTGCACTACATTGTAACCTCATCATAGAGACTGGCTCCGCAAGCCATTGCTTACAAAATAAAGAAAGCTTGCAGGGAAAATGTAATTTTTTTGGCTTTATAAATGCAATTATTTTTGCAGCAGCTTCTATACACAGAACAGATGTGCCACTAGACTAACGGGACCCCCCAGGCACTTAATGAAAGGATTTTTTCACTTTTATGCTTTCACTTTAAGCATCAATAAATCATTAATACACATCCTCCAGGGCAGTACCTGGACCCCCATAACAATTGTATGCCCAATTACTTGCATACATGCCTTCAAAATGGGTACTTTTGATTTTTCACGTTCGAGTCCGTCCCATAGACTTTAATGGGGTCGTTATTCGGTTCCGAACTTTCGCTATGTTTGAAGGTTCTGGTACGAACCGAACTGGGGGTCGTTTGGCCCATCCGTATTTCCTATATATATATATATATATACATCCATTTAGGGACACATTATACTTTTGCATATTGAGGTTGAGCTCAGTCTGGTTTTTATTTTCTCTTCTTTCATGTATGCATGCACCGACAGTTCTTTTATAATATAATCCAATTTAAGTTATTATTTTTTTTCTGTCTTGAGGATGCATTTTATCATTTTTTCTGGACATAGCCTTTTACTGGGGTAAGTGTAAGCAAACAACAGCCCTATTGAACTTTTTATGTTATTGAAAATTTCTGGGGTTATTGAGCCACTTCATTTACTATTGTCAATTCAGGTTAACTAAAAGTTTTCTGTTTTAATAAAGTCAATTTATCACCTTCAGGGTGGTGGTGTATTGTCGGGTATTGTTACAGGGTGGGCATCACCGGAAATGATAGGTGAATCCAAGATTTCCAGCAGCTCTTTCGGGGGGTCATTGCCAGGGCCGCTGATAAGCCAGTACAACTGGCCCTGTTGTACTGGGCCTAGCCACCAGGGGGGCCCAGGCAATCTGAACAGAGTGCAGAAAAAAAGTCTTTCTCCAACTCCACCCTCCTTCGTTCCTCCCTCAGCAGCTGTTCAGCCACTCACAATGAGCACTCACTCCAGGCTAAACATCTCAGAGGAGGAGCCTGACTGTGAGATCCTGTAGTTTGAATGGATGGGAGGGGGTGTGGACAGCTTCGAGGATGATCGTTCCCAGCTTCTTCTGGTGTGCACACATGAGCTGCATTAACAATATGCTGGCAGTGAACCTGGATTCTGAAAGGACTGCAGATTAGCCCAGTCACATAAACTGCAATATAAAGTCTAACGTCTGTTTTTTCATGTAGCACAGCTGTCCTGACTGTGAGAAATTGGGTATAAAACTAGACTGCCCAATTTCTCACAGCAGTGCTACATAAAAAAAGGAGATGCCATCAATGTCAGTAAACCCCACTTGGGGGCGTGGCTTGAAGAGCTATGGAGTAGGACGTCTGCAAAGAGAGCTCCTCTGCCCAAACTCCTATTACAGCCATCCTGCCTTTATCCTAATAATCCTGCCAAGCAAACATCCCCAACAAAGTTACCCCAGTACCTGCAAGGATTTTGGTGCGACTGGATTGCCTAGAACCCTGCCCGAGGCCGCGAAAAACCGGATCGCTCCGCTCTGGGGCTTGAAACTAGGATAGTCCCCGGCTTCGGCCTAGTGCCTGGAGCGGCGGCCATTTTGCTCCACCCGGCGGCGGCTCCGGTTCATCCCACGGGCGCACTGTGACCCCCAGAAGCTGATCCTTGCCTACAGCGGCCCCCGGACTGCCTGTGGCCCCCAGCACTGAGCCCCTGTGCCATATACCTGCCTGTGGAACGGCCCGCGATTCCGGCCTAGCCCTGAGAACGGCGGCCATATTGCTACACCCAAAAACGGCTCCGGTCCACCCCACGGACGCACTGAGACCCCCCGAAGCTAGCCCTTGCCTGCATCGGCCCCCGGACTGCCTGTGGCCCCCGGCACTGAGCCCTTGTGCCCTATACCAGCCTGTGAAACGGCCCGCGGTTCCAGCCTGGACCTGAGAGTGGCGGCCATATTGATACACCCAGAAACGGCCCTATTAGTCCTCCTGGCCTGCCTGGCTCCCCCTAAAAGACAGATCCACACGAACCTAGACCCCAGGATATCCTTAAGGGGTGCAGCACCTGGGGGGAGACCTGGCATGTGTTGAAGTGAGACCCTGCACACAAAATCCCAAAAAGAGATCCTGCGGAGCGCTTCACCGGAGTACTCCATCCCACAGACTCCCCCCTTTTATCCCGGGTTAGAGGCAGACTATGTCCCCACCGAGACGGAACACTGGAACGGCAGACAAGCTCGCCCAATACCGCCGCCAGGAAAAAGACATGCAACAGGAAAATGGAGCCAGCGCATGCACGGACCCCGCTCCTCAGGCATCAGACACCGCCAAAGTTCTGGACGCCATAGCCGCCCTACAAGGTACCTTGACTGCAAAGATAGACGAAGTGAAAATTGATATATCCCTGATAAGACAGGACTTCTCAAAACTGAAAGACAGGGTCACAGAGGCTGAAACCAGGATCAGCGACGCGGAGGATGCCTTGCACCCCATGAGACATACTACAGAGGAGATGCAGAGACAGATACAGCAACTCCATGCCCATCAAGATGACATGGAAAACCGCCTCAGGCGTTGCAACCTCCGATTCATAGGACTGCCAGAGAAAGAGGAAGGCACAGACCCAGCAACCTACCTAGAAACACTCCTGATCAAAACATACGGTCGGGAAGCCTTTTCAGTAATGTTTGCGGTGGAGAGAGCGCACCGCATTCCCGCGCGGCCACCACCACCCGGAGCGCCATCCCGCACATTCATCGCCAAATTTCTAAATTTTCGGGACAGAGACAAAATCCTCAAACTCACCCGAGAGAGAGGGAATATACAGATCGGGAACAGCCAAATTGCAGTATTCCCGGATTTTTCCAGTGAAGTGCAAAGGAGAAGAGCACAATATCAGGAAGTGAAACGCCGACTGAGGACCCTCCATCTTAAATATGCCATGTTATTTCCTGCTAGGCTGCGGGTAGAGGAGGACGGAAGAGTACAGTTCTTTGACGACCCGGCGGCAGCGACAGCATGGCTGGATCGCAGAGATAGACCTGCTTAATCTGTCCAAGTTTACACAACAACAGTGAGTACTTTCTGACTTTGAATAAAATTCTTCAATACCAGAGGCACGGGATCTTTTCGGAGGGGAACCAGATTCCAGATGAGGGTTATGAAGAATGGGGGCATACACAGCTTGTGTGCGGGTGGGATGGATGGGAGCAAGAACGCCAGCTCATGTATAACGTTGTTATGGAGCTTGGGGGATCATAAAATAAGGTTGCGCAAGTTACCGGTTGCGCCTTTAAAGTTTGAAAAGAGTGGGGACAGTCTATAGTGTTCTGCTTTACAAGACCTCTAAAGAACAGGAACGAACTCTACCACAGTATACTGGAATAAGGGACATAAATCAACCTGATGCAAAGAAGGGGAAAAAAGGGCAAGAGGAACTCAAAAACTGCAATGTGTGGTAGTCCTGATTATCATTGCTCCACGTTCGACATGGGAACAGTCGCCCCTTTAGTAAAGTTGGATCAGCATAAAAGAAAAACTCATCTACTGCTTTTAAGAAGTGTGCCTCCAGTGGAATGTAATCGCTGGATGATATGTTACATGCTGACAGTTTGGGTATATATGCTCACATCAGGTTGGGGAGATGTGCAGCTGGGAGGGAGGGGAACAGTTAAAAGGATAAGTTATATGTTTTACTTTGGGAATATAAGTATTGTTATGACCTTAAAGTGGCTAAATAGGCAATATACAGTCAACAGTAAAATATGCACTAGCAGACTGGTACCGTGGACAGGGCAGACTGAGGGGGTACTACTATTATGTGGTCTTACAATATGGCAGATACACTAATTACATTGAGAAACTAACATGGCCAGTGTAAAGTTTTTAACATGGAACGTACGCGGAATGCGGAATAGGGTTAAACGAACCGCAGCACTAACATTTCTAAAATCACAAAAAGCAGATGTTATAGCGTTAACAGAAACGCATATCACAGGCCAGATGCAGGTAGCCTTAAAAAAACCATGGATAGGATGGTTATACCACAGTACACATACCAATCAATCAAGGGGGGTATCGATATTAGTAGCCAAAAGAGTGCCCTTTGAACTAATCGCACTAGAATCAGATAGAACGGGAAGATATATCTTCCTACACGCTACCATAGGAGGTAACTCCCTATTGATTCTGGCATGTTATATCCCCCCCCCTTTTTCGATGGAGGTAGTACTGAAGGGATTGGCATTCATGGCACAGAACCCATCAGTTCCAGCTATTTGGATGGGTGATTTTAACCAAACCATGAATCCAAATTTGGACAGACCAGACCTAGGAGATGCGTCCAGGACTGTGCCGCACCAAACCAGACTCTGCAGACTTTTCACAGAATTTGCGCTAACAGATGTATGGAGATGGCAAAACCCGACTAAAAAAGCATATACATGTCACTCGGTAAGCTGCGACACGATGTCCAGGATTGATTTTATAATTGCCTCAAATGCATTGCTACCCAAAATTACAGGGTCGGGTATGGCTCCACGAGCATTATCAGACCACTCACCTTGTTGGATGACAGCATCTCTATTAAAAGCGATGCCCACTTCAGGGTGGAGGCTTAATCCATTCTGGTTATCGGTCCTGCCAGATCTCGAGAGCGTAGGGCAAGAACTACAATATATACTAAACAACTTAATAACCACAGATTCAGAAACTGCAGCATGGGACAACTTTAAAAATCAAGCCAGTAGACTATTATCATTAAGAATAAACAGATTTAAAAATTCCTCTAAACTGCTATTACAGTTGACTACTGACAAACTACAGGAACTGGAACAGGTATACGCACAAGAACCCAATACAGACAATCTCCATAAAGTACAAATGCAATCCAGAGTAATAACCCAAATGCACATAGAGAAAGCCAGGCAACAGGTTTTTTTCAAAAAACAAAAAATATTTGAACACGGGGAGCGAGCAGGTAAATTACTGGCATATTTAGCTAATTTAAATGAAAAACCCCCAGTGGTGGTGACCCTAGCTACCCCACAAGGAGACGAGGTGACAGACCCACACCAAGTTGCAGACATTTTCCTAAACTTCTATAGGAATTTATATAAAACTCAGACAATATACTCCGCTCAAGAAATTAAAAACCACCTACACAGAATTCAATTCCCTAGACTCACATTAGAACAGGCCAAGCAACTAGACGCCCCCATCAGCCAAGACGATATATCTGAAGCACTTTCCCAACTAGCTAAATCTAAGGCCCCCGGACTAGACGGCCTACCACTAGAATTCTACACTGCATTCCCTGAAATACTAGTCCCGAAATTGCAAAAACTATATCAACAAATATTTAAACATAAAACACTCCCTCCATCAATGCAAGAGGCACAGATAATAGTATTACCTAAACCAGGAAAAGACCCCAGATATCCCGAGTCCTACCGCCCAATCTCACTACTTCAAGTTGATATTAAGATACTGGCCAAAATCCTAGCATCCCGCCTAAATAAAGTCATTCTTTCTTTAATTCACCCAGACCAAACCGGCTTTATGCCCGGGAAAAATACGGCCATGAATATAAGAAGACTTTTTCTAAATATTCAAGCACAGCACGACAATCGAGGTACCAGAGTAGTGGTGGCCCTTGACACAGCAAAGGCTTTCGACTCAGTGGAATGGCCTTTTCTGTGGGAATGCCTACAAGAATATGGATTCGGTCCCAATTTTATACAGTGGGTACAAATACTCTACCAGTCACCAAAAGCACGGGTTTTCGTAAGTGGTTGTATGTCGGAGCAATTCCCCCTAGAAAGAGGCACACGCCAGGGATGTCCCCTCTCTCCACTGCTATATGCCCTGGCAGCGGAGCCGTTGGCCATAGCTATAAGAGCTGACATGGACATAGTGGGTCTCAGAATAGGCGACTATACAGAGAAGATTGGACTATATGCAGATGACACGATACTCTATCTAGCCGATCAGGGCCCATCACTTCAAGCAGCTCTAGACACAATAGATAAAATGGGGAAATTCTCAGGTCTACGGATAAATTGGGAAAAATCACAGATACTCCCCATAGACCAGTTTCCCCCAACCAATATACACCCAGAACTACCATTAGTCAGAGTAAACACTATTAAATATCTAGGGGTACTGGTTACAAGAGACTTACGCGAATATACAACCAATAACATAGAACCATTGTTTAACATGATAAAAACCAAAACACAAGCTTGGTCCAAACTACCACTGGGAGTAATGGGGAGGATAAATATCATAAAAATGATTATCTTACCTAAGATCCTCTACATGGTATGGCATGCTCCACTATATATCCCCATAGGGATTTTCAAAAAAATGGAATCTATTTTGAACACCTTTGTTTGGGGACATCAAAGACATAAGGTAGCTTGGAATGTCCTTAAAAACCCTACAGATATGGGGGGAACATCTCTGCCAGATCTGCAGGAATACTACATAGCGGCACAACTGTCACACATGCACCACTACCATAATAATGAAAGACAACGATATAGTACACTAGTATCTAGTAGCCCAGACAGCCCCTTATCTTCCCCACTTCAAATTATACTACGAAAGGGTCAGGTTCACAGGAAAGGTCCACAACTTAATGACGGGCTACTCAAACATCACCAACGAATATGGGGATTAGCCCAGAAAAAACTTAAAATAGGATATATTCACTCCCACACTCCTTTATGGGCTAACGACCAGCTTGCGGAACTCAAAAAAATACCAGACCCTACTATCTGGGCCAGATATGGAATTATATACCTACACCAGGTAATGGCAAGTGATAGGCCCAAAGCATTTCAAACTCTTAAGGAAGAATACTCTATTCCGCAACAATTATTGTTTAAATACCTACAACTCCGACATGCCTTGCGTTCTCAATTCAGAAACGAAAGTAGCATCCTGGAATACCCCCAAATCCTGGATATAATAATGGGAGCCGATTCGCAAAAATTGATATCTAATTTGTACTACTCCATAAGATTACCCAGAATTAGAGAAGTGATACAAAAAGCCAAAACAAGATGGGAAAGAGATATAGGAGCCGTTAGTGAATCAGACTGGGAGGAAATTCTAGAAAATGTTAAAGTAACATCTCCAAAACTGTCTGATAGGCTAACACAGACATACATTATTCACCAAGCATACCTTACACCTAACATAATAAGGAAGTTTCAACCTACACGACCTATATTGTGTCCTCACTGCCAGGCAGAAAGGGGTAGCTTCTTTCACTTAATCTGGGAATGCACTATTATTCAAACATACTGGAGTCAAGTGATTAAGTTCTTACACGACCAAATGGGTTCCCCTGTGGTGTTGGACCCAAAACTGTGCATACTCGGTCTTCTTCCAGACGTGGATATTGATAAATACCAAGCCACATTTATATATGAAGTCCTGTTTTTAGCTAGGAAAGTGATTGCTAAGACTTGGATGCAGAACGTAACTCCCACTATAACAGGCTGGAAGAGGGAAGTTAACAATTCCCTCCCATACAAGCAGTTGATCTACAAACACAGGGGAAACAGCCATAAATACTCAAGGATTTGGGACGGATGGCTGGGAGACGGGGAAACATGTGTTTAGTAATGCGTGAAAACAAGAATATCAATACCTAGTAACCAAAACGCACAACTATATAGTGGACGTTCCAACTCAGTCTGTTAGAACCCCACAGAGCTATTAACCATAGATATACCTTTGATATGCAATGCCAGCCTTGCAAGGCGCTGATGTATGTAAACGTACCATATGTGATTTTATTTTATGTTTCTATGCATAGACCTCAAATGTGCTGTATAAATTTATGCCTAATTTCAATAAAGACTATTTTCCCAAAAAAAAAAAAAAACCCCACTTTTTTTTACTTCTATCTGAGTACTGTCCATGATACTTTTTTTATATTTGCACTAACATATCATTTTTCATGGACGAGCTTTCAGGGTGTGTCCCCTTCTTCAAAGTCCAAGCAGTGCTCATTCACAAAAGTTTTAGCAGAAGGTAAAATGTTAAAACAAAACAACAACAAAATCTCTAAGGGAAAGGAAAAAAGAAAAACAAACACATACAAATCAATAGTATGGCAATGGTAATAAAGCTATCAGCAAGTGAGATAAGACAGAGGGAAAGCTATAGCCTGGAGGGGGGAAGGATGATAGTCACAGGGGGGGTCATAAAACTGTGGTATAGTGGGTGAGGAAAGCAATATCTAAATGTAGTCCATTGTTGTTTGTGTCAAAAAGAAGTATAATTCTTAACTCAAACCTTTTCCTTTCCTGGATAGTTCTGAAATTCCCTTTAAGAGCTAAAACATTGCAGTCTTCTATAGTGTGGTCTAGTTGTGATAAATGATGTCCCACAGGTGTGCAGAAACTGTCTTCCTTATGTTCCTTGATGGTATGTCTGTGCAAATTCATCCTCATTTGTAGCTTCTGTCCTGTTTCACCAACATAAGATCCTTTGCTACACCTGTTGCATTGGGTGAGGTACGCCACATTACTGGAGGCATAGCTGTATGATCCTGTGATATTGAAGGTCCCATTTGTGTGTGTGACACTTTTGGATAGATTGATCTGGTTGCAGTTTGCAAGGTTTTTTTTGCAGGGTTTGCTTCCATTATTTGTGACTTTATAATCAGAGTGAAGTTTCCTGCTGATTCGTTTATGTCTGAGGTTGGGTGGTTGCCTGAAAGCCAATAATGGGGGTTGTTGGAATATTTTTTTCAGAGTTTCATCCTCTGTTATAATGGGTTGTAAATCTTTGATCATCTTTTTGATCTCCTCTAGTGCTCGGTTGTATGTGGTGACTAGAGGTACTCGGTTATTTGCTTTTTTCTATGTGTATTGGAGGAGATTTTCTCTTCGGGTTTTCAAGGCTGTGTTTATGCTGTTGTTGATGGTTTTGTCTTTGTAACCTTTCTTATGGAAGGAGTCTGCCAGTGTTCTGAAATGTTTATCTCTGTCTTCTGGATTTGAACATATTCAGTGGTATCTGATGGCCTGGCTGTGTATGATGGCTCGTTTAGTGAGTTGGGGTGAAAACTGGAATTATGGAGATAGCTGCATCGGTCAATCGGTTTTCTGTATATCGACGTGTAAAGCTTATCATCCCTGATGTATACTGTAGTGTCTAGGAAGTTGACATGTGTGTTCGAATAATCCATTTTTAGTTTGTTAAATGGTTGAAAAGTGTTGATTAATGAGAAAAATTGTTTTAGATTTTCTTCACTTTCAGTCCATATCATGAAGATATCATCAATATAGCGGTAATATCTGTATGGCTTTTGTTGTATGCTGTTCAGGAAATTGTCCTCCAGGTCAGCCATAAATACATTTTCATATTGGGGTGCCATTTTACTTCCCATAGCAGTACCCATACATTGGAGATAGATGTCATTGTTGAAAGTAAAGTAGCTATGTGTAAGAATGAATTTGATGAGCTGTGTAACATCATCAGCAGTGTATTTGTGGTTTGTTGAGGATGATAAGAATCTGTGAAAGAAGGGGTATCCAGTCCCTCCTCCCCCCCAAAAGGTGCCAAATGTGGCACCGGTGAAGTACAACAAGCGGAAGTTCTACTTTTGGGTGGAACTCCGCTTTAAGCTGTTTAAATAGTAATTTAAAAGGTGCATGACTTTGTTGCAGTGGTTAAAAGTGTAATTAATTCATGGGGTGTCTTCATATTTCACTTTAAAAGTCTGGTCACTCTATTACTGAGGATATGTCTATACTTGTGAAAACAGTGACTCTGGGAAAGTTGCTTCTTGGCTAGCAGATGCGGCAGGGCTTTGGGTGATGCTGGGACCACAGTCTCTAAATGAAAAGTTGTGTGCTGATAGCTTAAGCTGTCTGGTAGGGTTGTTATTTAAGTTTTTTTTTCTAAGGTTCATTTTAAAATTAGCAGATTATAGTTGTTACTATCATTATCACAGAAAAAAATATCAAAGAAAATGATTTCTTTGCATATACAGTATCTGCAGCCCAGAATAGGAGAATGAATATCAATTTTATTCACACATACACACTTTTCCTTTGTCTCTGCACCACAATGTTCAGCTGCCAGGGATTAATTAACAGCCAAATACTAATTACCAACCACCAGCACTGCTGCATGGGGAGAGTCATAACTTAGACAGGAAGGACTCTCCCGCTCTTGTCAGCTGATAGTGGTGGAGGAGTGAAAGGAAAAGTGTGAGAAATTAAAAAAGAAACATATATACTTGATAGTGACTGCTCTGTGTTCTGCCCCTCCAGTGCTCACTGGTGTGCCAGGCTGTTTTATCTGGTAAAGGATTTTTATTTCTATGAGCTTTTTCTTAAGATTTACACAACCCATTCACACAGTATAGCCAGTCTGGAGACTTGACTTTTTACATTGTATTTATGCAACTAGATCTTGTCCCTGCCCTCAGCCTGTGATTGGACAGTGCAACAGAAGCAGCAGCAGACTGTGACAGTATTGTTTTTTTTCTATTAGTCATTCTGCTTTCTCATCCTGTCAGCATGTTCCTTGCTAGCAGATGAGCACCAAAGCACACATAAATAGTTCATTGTTCTGCTTCTCCCATCCCAGATTGAGCTCTGCTTTACAGGAGACTGCAAGAGGCTGTTGCCAGGTCAAATTCTGATAATTACATTAGTCGTTTTTAACATATACAATCATTTTTAAAAAACACAAAGATGTTTTTTATCTGTTTGCAGTTCAGCTTTAAATTGTGCAGTCATGTAAATTGCAGTGGAGATTAGGAAGATTTAAAATACTTTTAAGTAGAAATGTGGTAAAGAAAAAACTCCAGTAAACCTACAGAATAACAACTTATGTGCATTTAATCTTTCTACGTCTTCTAAAAAGATTACATATCAGTTCCTAGCAGTTGGGAAAAAAATCCTAATTTTGCGAAAATAATAGATGGTATCAATATATAAAGATAAGAGAAAAAAGGGAAGGCTCCCACTAAGTACAATATTAAAAGCAGACTTTAATCTCAAATGGTTCAAAACACTCACAGGATGGGATAAACAGGATCACTCAGCATGAAATGAGGCACCACCACTTGTCCCCGTCCTGCAGGATCCACCAGTGTTCTTTCGGCCGCTAATGTATGGATGGAGTCAGGCTGGGACACTGAGTGGCAAAACCAGAAGTTTCCTAGGCCAGCTTGGAGTGCACACGTGGACAAGATGTGATGTCATAGAGGGAAAAGATAGGTACTGCAGACAGGTTATACAAGCCTGTAGAAGAAGCAGTAAAGCTCTAAGCATGCACAAAAGTTGTTTTTTGTGATGCAAATAAGCATGATTGTGTCAGAGGTTATTTGTTTGTTACTGACTCCAAGCTCTATAAAATCTCAGGAGTGCATGTACAAATAATAAACAGACAATGTGATTGTAAAGCGTCCATTGTTTTTTTTTTTTTTCCACAAAAAATTTTTTATTTCAAAAGAGTAAGACAAGACATACAGGACAAAAGAATTGTCAGAACACATCATTTAACAGAATCATATAAAGAGTATGTATGTCACGATACAACATAAAGATCCTAACTGAGAATAAGTGAACATTACTGAGACATAAAATTGTCATTAAGCGTATGTGGGCGGAGGATCTTCATTTCTATTGTCTCCCCCCCGGTTAGACTGCGGGAAGGGCAGGGATCAGTCACTTGAGTAAGTTCACCATCTAAATTACAATGTATCCTGACAGGATAAGGACTAATTGTCGATCTGGGGGAAAAGAGAATAAAGAAAGGGAAGAAAGGAAGAAGAAAAAGCAAAGAGAAAGAGAAGAGAGAAAAGAAGGAGGAGAGAAAAAAAAAAGGGGGGGGAAGGTGGGGGGGTGGGGGAAGGGGAAGAAAAAGGGGGGAGGGGGGAAGAGGGAATAAATATTAGGTGGGGAGTAAGGATAAAGGAAGTGAGAGGGGAAGGGTGAGTGGATCCGCACCTGCCCCCCCCCCCACACAAAACGTCGATTAAGACGTTGTCACACTCTACATGTATCCTTACGAAACGTACTGAAGGTATCGTTCAGTAGTAACAAAATGAGACCAGCAGGCCCATGTGGTTGAAAATTTATGCATCCTGTCTTGTGAGGTAAAGATTAGTTCCTCCATTTCTTTTATGGAGGAAATCCGTGCAAACCATTCCCTGACTGTTGGAATGTTGGTGGAGCGCCAATGTCTGGGTATACAAAGTCTAGCGGCATTAACCATATGCATCGGCAGTGATTTGTAGTAATCTTTTTTGGGTAGCGATGTGAGGTGTAGGAGAAATTGGGACGGGGTGTAGTCCAAGGTGTAGGTAGTGATTTGTGAGATGAGACCGTGAACCTCCCTCCAAAAGGGTTGGATGTTCACGCAATCCCACCACACATGAAGCATAGTTCCCACCCCCAACCTGCATCTCCAGCAGGTATCAGGGATATTAGGGGAAAATTTGTGGATACGTGACGGAGTCCTATACCATTTTGTGATCACCTTGTAGCCATTTTCTTGGATGGCAACATTCAAAGAGCCCTTGTGTGCGTACTCATAGATAATGTTCCAGTCCTCTATGGAAAGAGACCTTTGAAGATCTCCACTCCAGGAAACCTGTGAGGGGGCGGGGGTCTGCGTTGGGGTTTCTGAAAGAAAGGTATACAGAAGGGAGATTAAGTGTCTTTGCGGCTGTTTACGATGGCATAAGGATTCAAAGGGCGTAAGTTGTCATGTCCAGTCCGACTGACTGGCATGGGTTGTGAGGAAATGACGGATTTGTCTATAGGTCCAAAAGGAAAGTGAGAGCGTCTTGGTGTTAGACTTTAAAGATTCAAAGGATAAGGGCTCCTCATTGGAATAGAATTGAAGAGCTAGGACATCTTCGAATGGCCACTCCTGACTTAAAAAATCTGCAGAGGTCCCCGGTGGAAAGTCAGGATTCCCCCGGAGAGTAGTTAGGGGGCCTGGGGGAGGGGTGGATGAACCCCTTATCATGGTCTTTCTAAAAGTCAGAAGTGTAGAATGTATAAGGGGGTGGGTTAAGAGGGTATGGGGCCAGTTCCGAGGAGGTAACCATGGGAGAAGGTGTAAGGGTCCTGACGAGAAGGACCTCTCTAGGAAGACCCATGTCTTTTTAGAGGCATGGATGTTCCAGTCAGCGATCCTTGTGAGATGACAAGCGGAGTAATAATTTTGGAGGTCAGGTAGACCTATTCCTCCTTTAGATTTAGCTAGTGTGAGTCTGGAGTATTTAATGCAAGGTGAAGAATCCCTCCACAGGAAAGCAGAACATGCCTTCCGGTAGGATTTAATAAAGCTTGCTGGTAAGGAGATAGGGATCGATTGTATAAGATAAAGTAAGCGAGGCAGGATTATCATTTTAATTAAGGCAGAGCGTCCGAACCAGGAGACATTTAGGCCTTTCCAGTCCTTAAGGTGTTTTTGTATCTGAAGGAGGAGCGGATGGAAATTTTTGGAGTATAGTTCTGACAGGTGGGTGGGGATTCGAATGCCTAAGTATGTAAGTGTATCATGTTCCCATCGAAAAGGGAAAGAGTCTTGGCAATGTGTCACTGTCTGAGAAGGGAGGGAGATGTTTAGGGCCTGTAATTTGGTATAATTAATTTTGAGGTTTGATAAGGTACCAAAGTATTCAATATCTTTGAGGAGATTGGGCAGAGAGATATGGGGCAATTGCAGGGAGAGCAAAATGTCGTCTGCTCTCTATTCTTCACGGTGATCCCCTGGATATTTGGGTTGCTTCTCAGTCTGTTGAGGAAGGGTTCCAGGGTTAAGACGTATATCAGTGGTGAAAGTGGACATCCCTGGCGTGTGCTGTTACTAATGGGAAAGGCGTCCGACAGGTGGCCATTGACTTTTACCACTGCGGAGGGGCCCTTGTAAAGGGCCATAATAAATGACAGCATGCGGGTCCCCAGGCCTATGGCAGTGAGCACCTCCTGCATGTAGTCCCAGGCCACTCTCTCGAACGCCTTTTCTGCATCAAGTGAGAGAAAAAATCCTTGTGTATTGGAAGTCGTGAGCCAGTGATGTAGATTCAGTGTGCGGATGACGTTGTCCCTAGCTTCACGCCCAGGGACAAAGCCGACTTGATCTAAAGATATAAGGTCGGGCACCAGTGGAAGTAGTCTGTTTGCTAAGATTTTCGCGTAAATTTTAATATCAACATTTAATAAAGATATCGGTCGGTAGTTTGCGACTAAAGAAGCGTCTTTGCCCTCCTTGGGAATCACCGCTATTTGCGCAGCTAGCATTCTATCAGATTTAGTTTGGGGGTCTGAAAGGGCGTTAAACGTGTCCAGAAGTTTAGAAGCTAGGGAGTCAGTAAAGGCTTTGTAGTATTGGAGGGAAAAACCGTCCGGGCCAGGGGCTGTGCCTGTTTTCATTTGTTTCATAGCTGTATCTAGTTCCAACACTGATATAGGACCATCCAGGTCCCGGGACTGTTGGGTAGATATTGGTTTAGGACTGTAGTTGGAGAGAAATTCTTTGATAATTGTGGTTCGGGAGCCAGTATTGTTCCGTGGGGCACTGGTGGGTTGTAAATTGTAAAGTTTATGGTAAAACTTTTCTAATTCTTTGGCAATATCAGCATTCTTGGTTAGAAGCTCCCCCCCAGGGTTACGTAAATGATGGATTGTAGAGGACAATTTTGAATTTTGGACTGTGCGCGCTAATAGACGGCCGCATTTGTTGCCCTGTTCATAGAAAATCCTCTGGCTGAGGATGTAGCGTCTCCTAGAGCGTTTGCCCAGCTCCTCTAAGAGCAAGGCTCGTGTGTGTGTTAGTTCCTGTAGGGTGGCTTGTGCATGTGACAATTTATGGGAGGTTTCGAGGGAGCCAATCGTCCTGATGAGAGAGTTTATGTATTCTTGGCGCTGTTTCTTAGCTTTTGTAGCAAGGGCGATTAGCTCACCTCGAATCACGCATGTATGCGCTTCCCAAAGGGAGATTGGGGAAATCTCCGGGTTCCAGTTTTCCGTGAAATATTGTTGAATTCTCGTGCGGACATGGTCCATTACCAGGGGGTCTTTGAAAAGGGAGGGGTTCAGACGCCAGGTCTTCGTTCTAAAATTGAGTTCGGGGAAAGATAAGGTCGCCGTTATTGGGTGGTGGTCAGACAAAAACATTGGTTCTATAGTGGACTGTTGGAGTAAGGGAAGGTCCGTCTGGGAGAGAAAGAAGAAGTCGATCCTAGAGTATTTTTGATGTGGGGCCGAAAAAAAGGTGTAATCCTTATCAGAGGGGAATAAAGTGCGCCATGCGTCATGTAAGGTCAATGATTGTAGTTGTAGATTGATCTGACGTAACGCTTTATAAGTTAAAGTAGATGTTCCTGTGGAGGAATCCAGTAGGGGGTTTAGGGGAATGTTAAAATCCCCTCCCAGGAGTACTATTCCCGATTTAAAGGAGGTCAGGAGGTCACATGTTTTCCTAAAGAAGGCGACTTGATGGTCATTTGGGCAGTAAATGTTGGCTAATGTGATTGGTGTGGAAGCATAAGAACCTTTAAGGAAAATATACCTGCCGTCAGGGTCGATAAGTGAATCAGATACTTGGAAGTTAGCGTTTTTTGATACGAGAATGGAAATGCCCTTAGTCTTAGATTCAAGATTGGTAGAGTGAAACGCAATCCGATAAATGTGGTTAGACAGTTTAGGTATGGCGTCGGAACGAAAATGGGTCTCCTGCAGAAATATGAAATGAGCTCTGTGTTTGGTGAGAGAGGATAATACTTGTGACCTTTTCTCTGGTAAGTTCAGGCCCTTCACGTTTAGAGATAGGCATTTCAACGTCAGAGAAGACATGGCTTGGGTCCGGTAAAATTGGGTAGATGAGTGAGCGGTACGGGGGTGGTACTAGGAGAGGCAGGGGCGGACCCAGTCAAGGAAGGGAAAAGAGAGAGAAAGAGAAAGACGGGAGGGGGAAAAAAAAAAGAGAAGGGGAGGGAGGGGTAGGGGGGGGGGGGAAGGAAAAAACTAAGGAAGGAGATGGGGGAGGGGTCAGAAAGAGGTAAGTTAGGAGAGAGAAGAAATAAGAAGAATAGAGAAGGAACAGAAAAAAGATCTACCAAAGGTGGAATTAGGTTAACCAAGCCACCTTAAAGAAGAGGGAAATCTGGAGGTTCAGCAAAAAATCCCAGAGGGACCACTGTGTGGGTACGCAAGGATGGACGACGACCTCAGAGAGGTTGCAATCTGGGGAATGAGTAAATATCTTTGTTTAGAGTAGGGTGAGTGTAGTGGGGAACCTACCACTAGTGCAAAAACAATAATTCAATAACTGAAGTGCAATCTAAAGCCAGATTATTATGAACACTTTATGCTACAACTGAGGTGAGTGAAACACAACAAACTTATCTGCCCAATGCCGCCTCTGATTACCTTAACTCATCTACAGTATGAAGCTGTAATCAGGGGGGGCAAGAGAAAGAAATCAGCCGTATCATGTGACTATTTGAGAGCCTGAGACGTCAAGTGAAAATTTTTCCCTTTTTTTCCTCTTTCCCATCCCTTTTTTTTTCCCTTTTCTTCCCTTTTCTTTTTCCCCCTTCTTTTTCTCCCTTCTCTGTGGACCATTCAAGGAGAGTGGGTTTCTCCGGAGGAGGTAGGGGGATTGCGTAAGAGGACAGCCCCGGCAGTCTCGCTGTGATTTGGGAGACATTCTCTTGCGGTATTAGAACAGCCCAGAGTGACGTCTCAGGCTGGCAAAGGGAGGCATACTGTTTACTTAGAGGCTGAAACAGAGGCTACATTAGCTGAACTAAACATTGTCAGAAATTCTTATATACCTCTATGCATGAAAACAGAGGGATAAAAAAGAAAAGAACGCCCTCGCAGTTATTATATGTGTAAAAAGATACAAAAAAAAAGGAAAAATTCTTTTTCTCTTTTTTTAGGAGTTGCTTCCCAGAGGTGGGGGCGACTGCAAAAAAGCAAAAAACAAAAAAAACAAAAAAAAAAAAAAAAACAAAAACAAAAAGACGTAGTCTGCAATAGGCTGATAGTGTCATCAAAGGTAATGCAGAAGACGGTGTGGATGTTGAGGAAGGATGGGTAGTGAGGCTTCAGTGCTGTTTAACTTACATGGTAATTGTCCAGCAGGTGGATCGAGGCCTCCATAGAGTAATGTTGCCAGGCAGTTTTACGGAGAGATTGGAGGCTGATGCGGAGACCAGTGAGAGTAGGAATCAGGCAGCGGCATCTGGTGAACAAGGAATAAGGAAAGTTAGGCATCCATACGATCCCTCCTCCTGGAGGGTGTAGACGGGGATCCCGGGCTGCGTTGGTGTTGATCACGGCGTGAAGTGTGGTTTCCCAGATTGGGTTGGTCAGCTCTGTATCTGCGAGATCTGTGGCGTTGGGCCTTTGGTGATGGATGTAGCGAGACCGGGAGCCAGGGTTCAGAGGGAAAAAAGGCAGCGTACCATTCTGGAAGTTCAACGTGCGGAAGATCGAGTTGATCGCAGAAGCCCAGCAAGTCATCGGGTGTGCGAAGGAGCGCAGAGCGACCTCTGGCGGATGCTGACAGCCCGAAGGGGAATTTCCAGCGGTATTGAATATTTCTGGCTCATAGGACGTCCAGTAGGGGGCGCAGTGCTCGTCTATGCTGGAGTGTTATTTGGGAAAGATCCTGAAATAGCTTAATTCCTGTGCCATTATGGAGGATGCCTCTTTCCCTGGCTTTGCGGAGTATCTCCTCCTTCAGTGGAAAGTTGACTACACAACATATTATATCCCTTGGTGGTTCATTTTCACGGGGTACAGGGCGCAGGGCTCGGTGGGCTCTTTCCATTTCTATGGGAGAGTCTGCTGGGCGGTCGATCAATTCATTAAAGATTGTGCAGATGGTTTGTTGCAATGAGCCTGGTTCTATGGCCTCAGGTACTCCCCTCACTCTAATATTGTGCCTCCGACCACGGTTGTCGAGGTCTTCGACATGTCTGTGGATGTCCAGGAGTTGGGAGAGTTGGGAGTCAAAGGCGGTGTGTACTTGTCGAATGGCGGCTGCATGTGTCTGAGAGGTTTGTTCCACCTCGTCAATCCTGTGTACCACCGCGTGTATTTCAGCTTTGAGGTCAGCGATCGCCGCTGTGACCGTATTTTTAATGTCTGCAGCAACTGTTTCTAAGTCAAACAGACTTGGGGGGTGAGTCCGTCCTGTAGTTGCTGCGGATCTCCCTGCCAGTGGAGTGTCGGGTTCCATGCTAGGCGAGGTCGGGGTTGGGGCCTGTGAGGCCACGTGTGCAGCCAAGCGCTGGGTCCGGAATATGTCCGGTATGTTTCTACTCAGCTGCGTACCTGAGTCGATGGTTGCGCGGGAGGTCAAGGAGCTCCGGGTGGATCTGCTCATGATGTTGGCAAGGTGTAGGTTCCCCTAAAGGCTATATTCAGTCCCCGGATCACAGGAGCTCCAGGCTTATGCTGCCATCTTGGTCTCTGTCCAGGCCATGCCCCCAAAGCTTCCATTGTTTTAATAAATTAATAAACATGTCAGATAATAATAAGGGAGGGCTGGGGGGAATCGCTAAGTTTTCCCTATTTCTATAAAATGGCAACACCATTGATCTGAAGCTGAAATTTAAACTGTGGACTCATTTTCAGACTATACAGTGTGACAGAAGTATCTGGAGAACAAGACAGACTATAAAAATGACATATACTATGACAGGTAAACACATTTCTCCAATATGAAAACATATAATAAAAATAATATTTATGTGTATAACATTCTGTGTGAGTGTGGAAGCATTGCATTTAAAAAAAAAAAAAAAAATATGTTCTGTTTTTTAGATACTGCATAAAAACATCAAAGGGCTGGGCGTATAATGACAACTAAAAAAATGAAACTCAGTATTACGTAACTTCATATTCTTATGAAGGCATTCATGAATAAACTTTTTATGAAAATATGCAGCAACATTTGCTGAAGTCAGTTATTAGGTCACACTAGTATTGAGTTTCCGCCTTGGCAGAGAACTCTTACATTTATAACACTTTTGCCTTGTGATCTTGTGGTTTTGAGGGATACATTGTACCACCATGAGTGCTAATGGTGTGATAAACTTTTCAGCCAGTGGTGATTTAGTATGCATTCAGGCATGTGTGCATATTGGCTGACATTAAAGGGTTCATGCCCTGACTTTTAAGGCATTGTAACCAATAACAGGATGGTTTTACAACATGCTGGCTCTTTTGGGATTATTGTTTTAGTGTTCCAACACTGAACATAAAGCTTGTTCATTTGTATTTACCTGTGTCAAGTTTATGTTTGACTGTGTCTCATTACAAACTGGCATCAAAAAATAATTGCAACAATCACTGCTTTTTGGCTTCTACTGTTTAAGCCAAAGAGTGGAGAGTCTATAAGAAAAATATCAAATGAATGTACATACGTGTAATAAATTATATAAACAACAGCACCGCTCTTTAACAGGTGCATGGAGGCATCATGCGTGGGCAAAATGTTCACATTTTGCATGCACAAAACTGCATGGTGCCATTTGCTGTTTCTGTGGCATTTAAAAAAAGTTTTTGAGGGTAGGTCAGCCCATTAAAATAAATGGCCTGCCCTAGCCACAGAACGTGGGTTGCATTGATGTGAATGGAGCCTAAGAATGATGTACATTGTAGAAACTTTTTGAGGTTTTTCAAAACCCATGTCTGTCTTTATTTATATTATACATTTTTTACCATCGGGCCAGCACTGTCGGAAAAAAGCCTTGTCCTAATCAATATGGGGACAAGGTGCAATTTTTGTGTGGGGTTCTCTCTTAAAATCCATACTAGGCACAAAGGGTTGTTTTAGAGTTAGTTTTTTTTTTGCTTTGATACAGGTCCCACAGGGCAGTGCACAGCCTTAAATGTTATTTGTTTGACAATCCCCAGCATAATAATCTAGAGAATGGCTATTATTGTTTTTTAATAATTGGCTTATATTTACGTCAGTGGGATTATAAATTGGCTCTCAAATTTTTGTCATATTCACTGAACCTGCCCCAGACTTAACTCAGGTACATTTGCTTCATCACTAGTGTCAGTTATAGTGAAATGGCCATGTGTTAATAAAGGACAGTATTTTACAGTTTTTGAGAGATCACCTTAAAAGTCCCATCAATTTTGGTTCCTCCTTTTATAGTGGGGAAGTATTTGTTAGTGTTAGTTTTAGCCAGTGACGCAACCTTCAGCTCTGAGGAGAAAATAGGAAAATAAATACCATACTCAGCCATATGAGGGTCCTCCAAAGGATCTAAATTGTGGACTTGTGGTCTCCTTTATGATAGACATGTTAAATGTGTAAACTTTTGAATGTTTTGCCTATATACACATCAGTGTCTCCTCCTCTGTCGGAAGGGCTGGTACTGTGGAGTACTAATATTTGGAACAAGGTGTTAAAAGGTGAGCAAAGATGGGCAAGATTGGGACTGTTTGGTACCATGTTTATTATGCCCCATACACACGGTCGGATTTTTCGACGGAAAATGTGCGATCGGTGCGTGTTGTCGGAAATTCCGACCGTGTGTGGGCTCCATCGGACATTTTCCATCGGATTTTCCGACACACAAAGCTTGAGAGCAGGCTATAAAATTTTCCGACAACAAAATCCGATTGTGTCAATTCCGACCGTGTGTGGCCAATTCCGACGCACAAAGTGCCACGCATGCTCAGAAGAAATTTTGAGACGGAACAGCTCGGTCTGGTAAAATTAGCGTTCGGAATAGATACAGCACTTTCGTCACGTTGCAAATTGTTTAATACAGCGCACTCTCTTCTTCTTTATAATGTGAGAAGAAATAGTTTTGCTGCTCATATTCACACAGACTTCTCACAAACTTCTTTCTTTATTATTTATCGTGATTCCCTCAATATTTTTTGTTTTGTCACATCTGAACAAATTTCTTTTTTCTTGTTTTATTTTTGTTTTGTATTTTTTTAAGGCTGATTATTTTTTTTTGTGTTTGTATTTTTTTTCCAGGCTAATGTATTTTTTTATTTTTTGGGGGTTTTACTCCATAATATTTTTGTGTGTGTTTTGTGTGTCAAGTTACCACAACACCATTATTATCTTGTATTATTTAATCTCAAGGAGGTTGCTTGGTGTTGGTGTCTCTTGTTAACTTCACATTGTATTTTTAAAATGTACCTGCCTCCTCACAAACAAACAAACTGTCCTTTTTGAAGGAAAACACACATAGGCGAGTATAATTGAAACAAAAATTCCTTTATTAAGGGCTCAGAACCAAACAAAGAGGGAGGCATCGCTGGAGAAACAGCAGAAATTGGTGAAGCCTTTGGCCCCCAGGGCACACATCAATTCTTTTCCAGCAAAATTGGTGGCCTGAGGAGTTCATATATAAGGGAGTGCAGTCTGGTCCAGAAGTCCAAGAGATCCTGAAAGCAGCAGATGACATCTGTGTCCCCAGGCCGTGGTCATACAAGAGACTGCATCTTTTGTCACACCAGACTGAACCCAGGTCATCACTCTCTGGTCTTCCTTCCACGCTTCCTTCCACGCTGTGGCTGTGGTGGTGTAGTTGTGGCAGGAGGAGGAGGAGGATGGTCCAACTTAATCACGTTGGTATTGGGTGTGATTTCACAAGTCACCCCCTTAGTTAGGACTTTATAAAGAAGTTTCTCACACATGAGGCGTTGACCCTCCTGCATGCCCTTCAGTTTGGTGGCAGCCATGCAGGCAAAGGCCTCTTCAGGAGTGGGTAAGGCTCTGAGGGACGCAGATGCCTCCTGAATGAGCCTGAGAGCTGAATTCTGCATGTGACTCCCCTTCCTGGGTCTTTTGTTTGGAAGGCGGAGGGGAGGAACCTGCGATTCGGTCAGGCTCCTACTGGTCCCAGGCTTTTCCTGGCTGCCACTTAGCCCTGCCTCCTCCTGGCTGCCACTAACCCCTGCCTCCTCCTGCCTGCCACATTCCACAGCCTCCTCCTGTGTGCCACATTCCAGAGCCTCGTCCTGGCTGAGGTCTTCCTGTGTATGAAAAAGGGCCATAGTTTTAGTTTTTCTTCATCAATCACACACAATTTTCACCTCATGACTGTTGCAAATTGAATTTTAACAAATATAACAGACTATCCTTCTGAACCCAGCATTTTTCATTCTTGTCCCAATTATTTTTGCCCACTACTCTCTATTGATATGTAAAAAACTGTATTAAATCAGCAATTAGTGATCAATAATAACATCTAGTAAAGATCATTTATTTATTGACCAGAAATCTGTAGAACAATGCTATACCTGGCTCAAGCTGGGCTCCTCCACTTTTTCCTGGCTGGAAGTCCCAGGTTGGACATCGGAAACATCAGCTGGGGTGGAAGGAAGAGTGGAAGGAAGGGTTGGGAGGGATTCCCTGACTCCAGTCTGGTCTGACAGAAATCGCAGTCTCTCATAGTACCACAGTCTGGGGACCTTAAATGTCATCTGCTGCAGCTCCAGATCTCTGGGAATCCGTGACCTTCTTGCGCTCCCTAAGATAAGTGCTCCTCAGGCCACCAATTTTGGCTTTTAGGGGATGGTTGCTGTGGGGACCACCGGCTTCACCAACTCCAGCAGTTTCTCTAGCGCTGTTTGCCTCTTTTGTTTATGATTATATTGTGGATGTTTCACCTGCCACAGACAGGGCAGCTCCCTGTACTTGTCTATGAACAGGGGGAGGAAGTTGTGGTCATTGAAGCCAACCATTTTATCTGCAAGATACAACACAAGACAAACCCTAATGTCAGGCAAAACTCTCCTAATCTTGTTACAATATAGGCCTCAATCTAGAAGCAGTATAGGCCCAAGTTTAGATCTTACCTTCGTTATCATGATCGGCGCCTCCGATACTCCTTCCTCCGCTCACAGATCGTACGTACCACGCACACGTGTTACGCTTTATACACACTGCGCATGCATGTAACTCCGCCCGCCCTTGACATTCTTTCTAGTCTATTCCCCTCCCCTTTTCGTTCGGTGCAGGGGGGGAAGAGCACATGGTGGAGACACAGCAGGTGCGTGCTAATTAAAACAACGAGGAGGAGGAAAGCCCGGAGCCTGAAACGTCTGGATCCAGAAGGAGAAGATTTAAGGCATTGAATATGTTCTTTGGGGAGATGTTGGAGATGGTCGACATCCTGAAGAAGGCCGACTATGACAGGAAGTATGGACCTTACCCCAACCCCAATGTCCGAAAGGCCAAGATCATGGCGAAAGTGGTCAAGAGTCTGCACCGGAATTTCGGGGTATGACGATCGAAAGATCAGCTCAGGAAGCGGTGGTCAGACCTGAGATTAAGAGAGCATGAGCAGTACCGAAAGATCCGAAGAGTGCTGCAAAAAAGTAAGTAGTTGTCCTGTGTTCCTATTCTTTATCTTTATTACGTTCGTGCTGCTCCATGTGCTTTTCTTAACTGTTATCCAGTTTCAAAAGGCAACTTTCATGTTCATGGGCACATTATTCGTTCGTATAAAACATTGTTCGTTCGGTCTAGAAAACACCATTGTTTTGGCCATATGCATTTGCCCACATTTTTTAGGGTCTACTTGTCTGAAACTAATTTGGTTGTGTAGATGTGTTTGTTACTAGAATGAAATGCAAACTAGATTCTGTGTAAGGAGAGGACATGCAGCAGCTGGTTACACATCTGGACGCTGGAGCACTAGTGTGGGACGGGACACAAGAACACCCTTTTTATTAGGGGGCCCACACAGGTGCTCCAGTGTATACTATAGGGGTGTCTCCATCTGTGAAGCTTGTACAAAACAGGTAAAGTATTGAAGCTTGACAAAGGACACTAAAAATTCTACATCTTGGAACTCTGCCAAAATAGACAATTGTACCCCACTTCCAAGTAATGTTTCATAGTTATAGTTCTGCCATCAAATATCTGTGTGCTAAGTATACCAATTTTTTTTTACATAGGGGAGAAAAGACTCTGAGGACACCCCTCATCCGAGGAGACCACAGACCCCCCACCTCTGGAAGAAGGGGAAATCCACCCAAGACAAGCAGAGCAGGAGGAGGAAGACGTGGTGGAAATTGGCACCACAACAGGTGAGTGTCTGCGTCCACAGGCTCAGGTAAGAGATGGATGCCGGCATATTCATAATACATGGTGTTTTTTGGTTTCTATCTTTTTATGTGATCGTGATGTTGTGGATCCAGATCCTTTCACTTCGGA
The DNA here is from genome assembly GCA_037952925.1 of Lithobates clamitans. Classification (NCBI taxonomy): domain Eukaryota; kingdom Metazoa; phylum Chordata; class Amphibia; order Anura; family Ranidae; genus Lithobates; species Lithobates clamitans. Next base: position 4,326,376 of record JBBGZY010000633.1, read on the forward strand.
AAGTGCACAGATCCTGATCGGGGAGATCATGGGGTGTAATAGGGACTTGGAAAACATCAAGAAAAACATCAATGATGTTCTTCAAAAAATGAAGAACATCACTGATGTTTTAGGGAGAGTTTAAAACCCCTCAAATCCCTTTTTTTTGTGTGCTACAAATATTTGACATTTTTTGACAAATTTGAGAAAAGCCAAATTTTGAAGAGGCACACAGTGTGTCAACATGTGCTATCTGCCATCACGGGAGATCAATGGACGCGTTTTGGGGGTGCAACCCCTTCCTCAATAATAAAGTAGCTGTGAGGAAGGGGTTGCACCCCCCAAACACATCCTTTGATCCCCCGTGATGGCAGGTAGCACATGTTGGCATTCGTAAATTTGTGTGCATCTTCAAAATTTGGCTTTTCCAGGGGTGACTTCACCCCATCTGAACGCAATATCAAACACAGTTTGTAAATACTCATGTCTGATATTGCCTTCAAGTTCTACCAAATGTGAACTTTGTAAGTTCAAGATTTGTGTCTTTCTTGTTGGTTTTAAAAATGCCTGTTTTATCCTAAATGGACATTTCTACTTTTACTAATGTGACCCCAAAAATTGTTATACATCAAACCTGTTGTTTTTTTACGAAAAACTTTTCTAAATGCACATGTGATTGTGCTGGTATTAAAAAGATTGTTAATCAAGAATGTGTGGATTATTGTCTCAACGCTACAACACTTTTGTGGTGCTCTAATTGGTGTTTTCTGTGACAATGGGTGTTATTTCCCAAGGGCAAATCCACTTTGCACTACAAGTGCAGTTTCAGTGCAGTTTCAAGGGCATTTGTAGTGCAAAGTGTCTTTGCCTTTAGTAAATAACACCCAACAGTGCTTTGTAAGGTTACACAATCACACCATTTTCAGGACTCGCCACATTCCTGTCAGGGTCAGCTAAAACAAACACAAGCAGTAAATATCACCAAAGATTTGAGTATTTTTTTTTTTTAATTTGAAAAAGGTTTTAGACATTGTCTGGCATATTGATAGCCCCCCTACCTGCAAAGAATTCAAGGTATATTAGCCAGACATCACGGGCACTCAGGGGGGGCAAGCCAGGATGGCCACTTTCAAGCACCGTCAGGGTTGGTTCATTTGGAATTCCAGCCTCAGGCCCAACTGAGCCAGCATAGTTGGCAGAATGTTGCCATAAAAAGTTGTGTAGAACACAGCACGCCAGGATAATATGATTCAGTTTGTACTCCGCCATGTGTATGGGTGTAAGAAATAGGCGGAACCGGCTGGCCATGATTCCAAACGTGTTCTCCACGACTCTTCTGGCTCTGGCCAGCTGGTAATTAAAAACCCTCTGGTGCGGGGTGAGGGTCCTCATAGGAAATGGCCGCATAAGTTGGTCCCCCAGCGCAAACGCTTCATCCGCAATTAAGACGAATGGGAGTCCTTCAACATTGTCTTCTGGAGGTGGCAAGTCCAAGCTGCCATTCTGGAGATGCCTGTAGAACTCCGTCTGGGCGATGACTCCACCATCGGACATCCGGCGATTCTTCCCCATGTCCACATACAGGAACTCATAAGTAGCCGACACCACCGCCAATCACAATACTATTGAAACCCTTATAATTATAATAGTACGACCCCGAGTTGGGTGGTGGGACGATGTGGACGTGTTTCCCATCAATTGCTCCTCCGCAGTTAGGAATGTACCACTGCTGGGCAAAGTGGGAGGCCACAGTCTGCCATTCCTGTGGCGTGGAAGGAAACTGTGGAGTCAAACAAAAAAAAAAAACAATTATTCATTTTGCACATAAACAGGGAAAGCAGATTAGACACAAACATTCTTGGCCAACATCAAGATAACATTTATTTGAGGGAGTTTTTAAAGACCAAAGTATAAGGTACACCTATCAGATCCCCCCCCTCTCATGGGTCATTTCTAACATTATAGGGGGGGGAGCTCTTGGACAGGTAACCCTCTCCACTTCATTGAGAGATGAATGCCTAAATAATGGGTATTGCTTTGAACAGTCCCTCCTTAGTTACACTATTAGCAGCCCACTGGACAGGTAAGAAGTGTCATAATACAAAGATATAAATACACATTGTACACATTTGAGCACATTTGGACATTCTGCTATTACCTATCAAGATAATAATAGGATACAAAAACTTTAAACAGTACCATTTGAAAGTATACAGGCAGGCCCTTGCACTACATGCTTTGGGGAATTCATCCATAAATCTGACCACAAAAGAGATGGGTATAGTGTATATGGGTTTGCCAAAGTCAGCAGATAGATGATTGAAGTTAGATAGAGAATTGGTATTAGCTGACTTAGCAGTTGGGGGGAGGGAAGGTTAAAAATGATTTGGGGAAAAAAAAAACCAAAAAAAGCTCTGGCACTCTGCCTGAATTTAAACCACAAATCACATTTATAAACATTAGGAGGTATTTAGGGTAAAGCAATACTATGGAGCTGATAAAATACATTGTTAAGTGACTACATGAGGTGAATATAGGGCCAGGAGACCATGCTGGGGAGGTAAGTGAAGGCAAATATGTATGAAGGAAAAAAAAAATAATTACATAAAAATCCAGCATGCATGAGGACAAAGGGGACATTCACAGCATATTACAATCATGGTAATTAGGGAATGAGGAAAGAAATACAATATATTATCAAACATTAAATACAATAAAATGTGATATTAAAGGATAAAAATCTTACCTTCATATACTCCTTCTGCAGGACCTGGATGATGGCAGAACAGGTCTCTGGGATAATAATCCCCAGAGCCTGGGGGGAGATGCCTGTTGAGAACTTGAGGTCCTGCAGGCTTCTCCCCGTCGCCAAGTACCGCAGGGTGGTGACTAGCCTCTGCTCCGGAGTGATGGCTTGCCTCATGCAGGTATCCTGCCTGCTGATATAAGGGGTCAGCAAAGCCAAAAAACGGTGAAATACGGGGTCCGTCATCCGGAGAAGGTTCCTGAAATCATCAGGATTATTCTCACGGATCTCACGGAGCAAAGGCATGTGACAGAACTGGTCACGCTGGAGCAACCAATTCTTGGTCCATGAACTCCTCCCCACCCTGTTCATGGACTGGACTTGTGTCAAGGTCAGGACCCCAACACCAAGCCCCCGCACAGCACAAACTCTACGAGGAGTATGTATACACAACATGGCTAGAAAACGGTCGGCTGCTCAGAATGTAGTAACAGAACGCACTGAAGAACAGCAAGGCCTGTGAAGAGCGACCTGTAAAACAGTAACGAACGAACAAGAACACAATGACAGAGTCACACCTAGCTTGCTGCATGCACTGAAGAGCAGATACAAACCCACAAGCACAAACTGAACCGCAGAAAACGATCTGAAAACCACGAGTTTGAAAAAGCGCGAATCGTCTCTCACCAAACTTTTACTAACACGAGATTAGCAAAAGGAGCCCAAAGGGTGCCGTGCTTGGTTCTGAACTGGCCTTTTCTAGTCTCGTCGTACGTAGTGTACGTCACCGCGTTCTCGTCGAGCGGAAATTCCGACAACTTTGTGCGACCGTGTGTACACGGTGAACAAGTTTGAGCCAACATCCGTCTGAAAAAATCCATGGATTTTGTTGTCGGAATGTCCGATCAATGTCCGATCGTGTGTACGGGGCATTAAAGGTGTTGAAAGAGGTTTCACAGTCTACTGCTGGCTTGCTTCCAGATAATGTTATGTATAAAGGGCACCCCGAGGACTGTTAAACAGGTCTAAGGGGCAGAGATGACAGGGCCTCTATGTCTGATGGAAGGCATTTCTGCTATTAATGCCTGAGGTGCTGATGGAAGGGTTTACAGAGTTGCAATTGCAAGATAAAGAGATATTGATAAAATTGCCAAAATTCACATGTATCATTAAAGAGATTGGGGGTCAGCAACCAAAAAGTAGGTTTCTGTGGAAAACCTGATAAAGTCCCTGGGGACAGGCCAACATGATAAATGTTGAATGTGGGGACTGGTAGGCCAGGCAAGAAGAGATTTAATCTGGAAGAGGTCTGGATAATGACCCAAATGGTTATGTTGGGGTATTTGCATGTATAGTGCAAGAAACCTGATAAGTTGATGTGTCATGAGGTTGCCATGGGAAATAACTCTTGTCAGGGTCTACTTCCTATGTAGTTACAGCTTTGACTCTGAAAAACAAATGGTTGTAATTTCTGACAATGATAAAAATGGAACTGGGTAACTGATTTTAGATACCATGGGAGAAAGCAAACATGTTTTTGGTCCTGAAGGTCAATCTGAGATGATAGAAAAAGCTCACAGAGATAGTGATCTAAGTAAGTGGTCCTTGGTAAAATCAGAGATAAAGACTCTGGTTAGTATAGTTCTGTGTGTAGGGGCATAGGCCCTGCACTACTACAGGATGTTAGCTTGCAGAAGGGCAAGAGTCCAGGAAAGTGACAGTAAAGAAAAGTAGTGAGTAGTAAAACGGTACTTAAGGAGATCTGAGAAAGCGCTGAATATCTCCCCTTCTTAGCATTGCTAGTGACATATCATTTTCAGTAATAATCATTACATAAAACATGTAACAATAATGACCAAAGAGGAGCTCACACAGTGAACTGTAGTGTCACTGCACAATGACAGTCAGTGGGAGAAGTGTCCCTGTTTACCCTGTTATATTGATAGTCAGTGAAATTAATGCACCTACATTGGTTGTCAGGTCAGTTCACTCCATCCTACTGATGGTCAGTAGGAAGAATGTTTCATTATAATGGTGGTCAGTGGCAAAAAGTCGCACTCACTTTGGGGTCAGAGAAATAAGCTAGAGTAATTTTGCTAAGCATATGCTTGTTTCGGTTCAGTTTATCCCCAAGTAGTAAAGGAAGGATAAGTGGTAGCTCTCATGTTTCTATCCTAACAGGTTATTTTTAGCTATTAGAAAGACATCACATTTTTTTGGGATAGAGCAAGGCATGGTTAGATCTTCAGCTTAAGTTTTACTGCTGTACAGGTGCCCAGCAAGGAGTTCCTTTACATAGTTACATAGTTACATAGTTAGGTTGAAAAAAGACATATGTCCATCTAGTTCAAACAAAAAAAATAATAACAATACAATCCCATATACACAAATCTATACGCACAGTTGATCCTGAGGCAGGCAAAAAACCCCAGCAAAGCATGCTCCAATTTGCTACTGCAGGGGAAAAAATGCCTTCCTGATCCCCTGAGAAGCAATCGGATTTTCCCTGGATCAACTTTACCTATAAATGTTAGTATCCAGTTATATTTTGTACATTTAGGAAAAAACCCAGGCCTTTTTAAAGCAATCCACTGAGCTTGCCAGAAACACCTCTGGAGGGAGTCTATTCCGCATTTTTACAGCTCTTACTGTGAAGAAACCTTTCTGCATTTGGAGATGAAGTCTTTTTTCCTCTAGACATAAAGAGTGCCCCCTTGTCCTCTGTGATGGCCTTAAGGTGAATAACTCAACACCAAGTTCACAATATGGACCACTTATGTATTTGTACATGTTGATCATATCCCCCTTAATCTCCTCTTCTCAAGAGAGAATAGACTCAGTTCCTCTAATCTTTCCTCATAGCTGAGCTCCTCCATGCCTCTTATTAGTTTGGTTGCACTTCTTTGCACTTTCTCCAGTTCCTGGATATCCTTTTTGAGAACCGGTGCCCAAAACTGAACTGCATTTTCCAGATGAGGTCTTACTAATGATTTGTACAGGGGCAAAATGATATATCTGTCTCTGGAGTCCATACCTCTCTTAATACAAGAAAGGACTTTGCTCGCTTTGGAAACCGCAGCTTGGCATTGCATGCTATTATTAAGCTTATGATTTACCAAAACTCCCAGATCCTTCTCCACCATTGATTCCCCCAGTTGTACCCCCCAGTATGTATGATGCATGCATATTCTTAGCCCCCAAGTGCATAACTTTACCTTTATCAACATTAAACCTCATTTTCCACTCAGTTGCCCAATTAAACAGTGCATTGAGGTTGGCTTGTAAATTGGAGACATCCTGTAAGGACGTTATTCCACTGCATGGCTTAGTGTCATCTGCAAAGACAGAAATGTTACTTTTAATCCCAGACCCTATATAATTTATAAAGATATTGAAAAGCAAGGATCCCAGCACTGAACCTCGGTGTACACCACTGATAATCATTCAGAGTAAGAGTCATTAACCACTACTCTCTGAATTCTGTCTTTTAGACAGTTTTCTATCCATTTACAAATTGATCTTTCCAAACCAGTAGACTTTACCTTACACATTAGACATGTGTGGGGAACTTTGTCAAACGCTTTTGCAAAATCCAAGTATACCACATCCACAGCCACTCCTCTGTCCAAGGTTTTACTTACCTCCTCATAAAAAAAAATCAGGTTTGTTTGACAAATTCTGTCTTTCATGAATCCATGCTGTCTGTTGCTTAAAATATTTTTTTTTCAGCAATAACTCATCTATGTGGTCTTTTATTAAACTCTCCAGTATCTTCCTGACTATAGAAGTTAAACTAACAGGTCTATAGTTACTTGGTAAAGACTTTGATCCCTTTTTAAAAATGGGCACCACATTGGCCCTACACCAATCCAGTGATACCATTCCAGTCATTAACGAGTCCATAAATATTAGAAACAATGGCCTAAAATGACAGAGCTTAATTCTTTTAGTATCCATGGGTGAATGCCATCTGGTTCAGGTGCTTTATCCACCTTTATTCTGTTTATTCTTTATTACAGTATTTCAATATTTCTTTCAATACTTTCTTTTAATATTTTTTAATCATTTGCAATAGAGATATGACACTTGGAATACAATATGGACAATGAACAGCTAGCAAGCCAGACATAGAACAATTGGGGAAGGCACTATAGAGTAGACAAATATACATAAACAGCAAATTAAGGAACTCAGATTGACATCATCGAGCATATACTGTATAAGATATTGGAGTGTGTTCTACCAAGGTGGGTAGTAACATAGCATGATTCAGGGAAATATGGTGTAGGGTCATCAACATTCAAGTGTAGGAGACCAGATGAGCGGCTAACTGGGATACCTAGTCTACCTGAACTAAGGCAAATAGAAGGCGAGGGAGAAAAGAAAGAGGTAAGAAAAGAGGAAAGGAGAGAGGGATAAGGAGGACAGGAGGTTAAGGAAGGGATTCCCTCAGGGTCTGCTGGGTGGTATTGTTATGAGAACAATATGGGGTCAAAGATAAGAAGAGGAACTAGACAAAAATACATGGTGGTGGAAGCCCGACCAAAGTACCAATTGGTTAAGGAGTGCTACCCAAAGATAAAAGGAGGGATCATGCACATAAATCTTATATTACCAAAAAACTGAAAAACAAAAAAAGAGACATGTAGGCACCCTATAGCTAACTCCTTAGAATTTATTGGACAAAAAATATTGTATTTCACAGCATCTAAAGCTCCTGTGTCCCTCCCCTCTAAAAATACTCCCCAATCACCACCAACCTACCCCACAATAGGAACCTTTTTGCCAGGTCCCTCAGTACCCCCCCATGCAAACAACCCTCCCACCTGGAGCTGGGACAAACAACCCTAAAAAGATCCCCCTGATGGACCTTGCCTAAAGCACCTGCATGCTATGAGGACTAAAAAACCCCTATGGTTCACAAAACTGGGTCATTCCAAGGGACCATACATATGGTCTGCAATGCACCTCAAGACTTCAGTGGGCATATACCATGCATACCCAAGTGCCAAATAATCCCTGATAGACATTTGATTAGGTAAGCCACTACAGTCAAACAGCTGTGAGAAAAGGTGGCCGACTGGATCCGTATGGTAAATGCAATCTGACAGCAAACTCCCCTAGCAATCAGCTAGATCCTGGGTCAGTGAAAATGTCCTGTTTGTAGTAGATCCAAAAAGGAAAGCACACTGAGTAGTATGTAAGCAAGGATCAACCTGCACTGGCCATCTGAGCTTAAGTTAGCTAAAGTCACATAGATATGTAGGAATAGATATTTGACAGTCTGTTCATGGTCAAGTAATATTAGTGGCACACCACAATCATTATAGCCACTGATAGAACACCGCATGCACAGATAAATCAAAGGATACCAGAAATTGTAATGCAAAGATGACATTCAAACAGTAAAAGTAACTGATAGTATGCTGTGGTCAGTGTGATGGATTTTAACTCCCACCTGCATCTCCGGTCCGGCCGGTGCTGCCAGATAGATCCTAAATGGTATGGGTAATGTCCTAGCATGGCCGATGAGATCAGTATAGAGATGCAATGGGTCAATTACACACTGTTCTGCCACGATGGGTTTGGCTCCAAATCACCTGGCATCCGAATGATCCCTCCAGGGATAAAAAAAAATCTGTGGTTAACTCACTGGTGGTGACAGATGTATTGTAAGTGAGTGGTATATGCGATGGTTCCGTAGTTCTGTGTGTCCCAAGATTCAAACAAGTGCTGTATGTGGTCCTGTTTGGTTAAAGACTATGCGGTGCAGTAGGGAATGGGGGATCCAGTCCTACGTCAAAATGCTTTGTCCCAAGGACATATCTAAGAAGAGGAACACCTTTTTCAGGCTGTAAGTGACCTCAGACCGGGACTGGGGTCCATCTTTCAAAAGAAAAAAAATCCAAAGCCACATTGTAGTTTGATTAAATGGCCTAGTCAAAACCCAGAAGTAATTTTGCAAAGCATGGCATCTTTAATCTAGATTTGCAAAGTTGATTTCGGCCAAAGGTGGTGTTGACACAGTCCAATGATTATACAAAATAAAACTTCTGCTTCCGTGTTTAGTTAACATTTTGTCACAACACAAAACAAGTTGCATTTTTGAAGTGTTACCTTTGCTTTGTAAATAGAATGGAAAATGTAATTTAAATCAGTTTTAACAGATAATAACACTACAAATGGTGATCAAGTCCAAGGGAGTGAGCGTTTCTGCAAAGCACTGTATGCTCAGTCTATATTTATATTAATTTAACTTACATTTTAAAATAAAACAAGGCAAAACCATAAGACAATAACATGTGATAAGTTTGCTGTCTTTTCAGATTCATTTTACTTACAATTACTTATACTGAATGCATGTTGTACATAGCTTTCAAGAGCAAATTATTAAACTTCTGGATATGCTAACCAAGCCAGTAAAAAAATTCAAAGAGATGAGTAAAACATACATTGGCTTGATACACATACTTTCCAATTTGGTAAGACACACCTTTCTTTTTTATTATTACTTTACTGTAAGCATGTGACTAACAATGAAATTAGCCAAGCCAATGCTCATTATTGTAATAACATCAAGAAGAATTTTAACTTCTGTTATTACTATTGATCTTATCAATATTGTACAGTAATTCTCCAGTTGTGTAACTGCTATGCATGTAAGCACAGTACCACTAATCTTTACCACTAAGCTTAAGAAGAATTTAGTTAAATGGCTTTGGCAGAGAAGAACTAAATGGATACCAAATATGAATTAATAAAAAGTTATGCTCTATAAATTCCAAAGTCTGAATAATTGGTAAAGGTCTTGATATAGAAACTAATCATAATTTATAACTAACAAAACACCTGCAAATTACTAAAACATATTCTTGCTAGTCTAGGAAATCAAATCCAGCTAAAAGACTTATAGACTCATAAAAACCTATTATTGTTATTATCTAAATAATGAGCAATATCATGGCCTAATATACAATTATCAGTGAGATCAGTGAGATTGTAATGGATTGTGTACATGGGTGTTTTGCTGGTACCTATTCATTCTTGGAACCAAATTTTGTTTACAGTTTGTCAGTGAGTGATGAACAGATGAATATACATGGTAGCATAATATCATGAATTTTTTTAACTATTTGAACTACAGAAAAACAGCATAACACACAGACAAAATACATACTCCATAGGGGAGAAGTTTTACCTGTCAAAAGATTTGTATTTATGCCCATACACTCTTGGAGATTTAAACAACTCTGCCTCATAGTACAGTCTTGTTTGGTAGGGCAGGAGACTATTAAAGTTAACCAGTTGCCGACCACCCTACAGAGGTTTTACTGTTACAGGACGGCCGCACCACGCAGGATCACGTATATATACAGGATCCTGCACTTATGGGTAGCAGGCATGAGTGCACACCACCGGTGTCTCACTACTGCTTTGATTCTACACAGCGGAAGTAGATCAGCGGGCCCCGCAACCCGATGTCTGCCGGCACCTGCTGATCATTCGATACACAAGCAGAACAGGAGTCCACCTATGTAAACAAGGCAGATCACCAATCTGTGAGTAAGGAAGGCATGGATCCTGTGTTCTTGCAAAAAGCAGGGACATGGATCCATGCCTTCCCTAGTAAAAGCACCTACCACACTACAGTAAAACATTAGCTAGGCACACAGTTAACTATTTGATCACCCCTGATGTTAACACCTTCCCAGCCAGTGTCATTAGTACAGTGACATTGCATATTTTTAGTGTCAAAAGTGTCAGTTAGTGTCCAATTTGTCCGTCACAAAATCGCAGTCACTGATCACCGCCATTACTAGTAAAAATAAATAAATAAATAAAAATTCCATAAATATATCCCATAGTTTGTAGATGCTATAACTTTTGCGCAAACCAATCAATATTCACTTATTGGGATTTTTTTACCAAAAATATGTAGCAGAACATATATTGACCTAAATTGATGAAGAAATTTGATTTTTTTACTTTTTTTTATTGGATATGTTTTATAACAGAAAGTAAAAAAAAAAATTATTTTTTTTTCAAAATTGTCGGTTGTGTTTTTGTTTTATAGCACACAATTTTTTTTTTAAAAATGCAGAGGTGATCAAATACCACCAAAAGATAGTTCTATTTGTGGGAAAAAATGACATACATTTTATTTGGATACATTGTCACACGACTTCATAATTGTCAGTGACGCAGTGCCATATCGCAAAAAATGGCCTGGTCAGGAAATCTCCTGGAGCTGAAGTCATTAAGGAACACTCACTGTATGTTTCTTGTTGGCAGTAGCATTCTGCATACTGATTGGCTGCTTGTGCTGCTTCTAATATTCTAGTCTTAGATCTACTGTACATGGGGATTGCAAGAAGCTGACACCAATTCAAATTCAATTTTAGGCACTTATATGGCTTACATTTGAAAAACATTTTATTTATGTATTAAAGACATGATTGTTTTGTGTCATATTCAGCATAAGAGGAAGAAGGAATGTTTATGAAACCTAATGCAGACATTGTATATGTTAACAATTGTACGAGTGATCTACAGAAGTAGAGAAAACCTGTAGTTTAACCTTTTTATGGAGTCCATTTTTGACCTCAGGTGGCCAAACCATTTTGCCAATTATTCACTTTATTCACTTTTTTATTTTTTAACTTACTTTACCCAAACCCCATATTTTCTGAAAGCACTGGGCTGATAAAATAACAAGATAGTGCTACTGATGCTGCAGACCCTACAATAATTGTGCAAACATCTATCTAAGTATATTTTTGACATGCTGGTAGGTTAATTGGCTTCTGTCCAAAAATTGGCCCTAGTATATGAATGTGAGTTGGGGACCTTTGATTGTGGGCTCCTTGAGGGTAGGGACTGATGTGAGTGTGTACTCACTCAGGTTGAACTGGATGGACTGGTGTCTTTATTCAACCTTACTAACTATGTAACTACTTGTTCAGAATTTGCTGTGGGCAATAGCCTGTACAAATCAATTCCAGACTGACATATGCTGTGGCTGTAAGCATGTAATTGCATATCTGAGCAGTTAGATGTGTACAATAAGGGATGAGTGGCCCCAAACAAAAGCTGTTTGCATTCAAGGCCATTTGGAAAAGACACAGGGGTTGATTTACTAAAGGCATATAGGCTTTTCACTTTGCAAAGGAAGATACACGTTTTAAAAAAATTATCTCCAGAGCTCAATGAATGTGGTAAAATGTCACTTTGCAAAAGATACCCAAACACCTACAAATAGAATGAAAAAAAGCCCCAGCATTTTTGCTTGCACATGATTGGATGATGGAAGTCAGCAGAGCTTCACCTCATTCACTAAGCTCTGGAGAAATTTTTCTTGTAAAATGCCATTTTTCAAAGTGAACACTCTATTTGCCTTTAGTAACTCAGCTCGGCAGAGTCCTCAGCCTCCTTTTCCTCTGCAGTCTGGTATTCATTGATGAATAGGAAACATAGAGAACTTCCCGTTCATTCACAAATGGAACTAATAAGCTAATAAACATGTCACTCATTGTTTACTATCAGTCATCAGTTAGTCATGAATGAACACAGGAGTGATTAATAGCAATCACTCAATGTGTTCCATCAGGAAATGAATTGGTCAGTAAACATAAGAGATATCTTTACCAGCCCCTCACTCTACATCTTGAAACTTGATCCTCCTTTCCCTTCCTTTCCCCCGCCAGCCACTTATCATTGTCACGCCTATCATGGCCACAATGGACTCTCTGAGTCCCCTCCACAGTCCACTGTCTCTCTCTACACATGGGAGGAAAACAATGGAAATTGGGGGGCAGACTAGGGTTGGCAGGGGACACAAAGCAAAGCAGATTGCAGGCACACAGCGATAAGGATCACTGACAGGAAGCAATGCAGAGAGGCCAGAGGCAGTCTTGTCAGGGGGGTTCAGATTTTTCACGAATGGCGGCAATCAGCAACTTGTCAGCCACTGACGGCAGCTGAATTGACCATGAGCTTATAGCAGAAAGGGAGGGCCAGAGATGTAAGGCTTACTGAGCTGGCCAGCTAGAAAATTTTCTGTCCTGTCCTGAGCCTTATGTCCTTGGCAGTGAATTAGAGTTTATATCCAGCCAAAGTACTTCCACGCTGTAATAGGTCGGACTTTGTTCGGACATTCCGACAACAAAATCCTAGGATTTTTTCCGACGGATGTTGGCTCAAACTTTTTTTGTCTACACACGGTCGCACAAAGTTGTCGGAATTTCCAATCGCCAACCACGCGGTCACGTACACCACGTACGACGAGATTAGAAAAGGCCGGTTCAGAACCAAGTGCGGCACCCTTTGGGCTCCTTTTGATAATCTCGTGTTAGTAAAAGTTTGGTGAGAGACGATTCGTGCTTTTTCAGACTCGTGGCTTTCAGATTGTTTTCTGACGTTCAGTTTGTGCTTGTGGGTTTATATCTGCTCTTCAGTGCGTGCAGCAAGTTCCGCGTGACTTTAACTAGTCATTGTATTCTTGTTCGTTCGTTACTGTTTTTCAGGTCGCTCTTCACAGGCCTTGTTGTTCTTCAGTGCGTTCTGTTACTTCGTTCTGAGCAGCCGACCGTTTTCTAGCCATGTTTCGTATGCATACTCCTCGTAGAGTTTGTGCTGTGCGGGGGCTTGGTGTTGGGGTCCTGACCTTGACACAAGTCCAGTCCATGAACAGGGTGGGGAGGAGTTCATGGACCAAGAATTGGTTGCTTCAGCGTGACCAGTTCTTTCATATGCCTTTGCTCCGTGAGATCCGTGAGAATAATCCTGATGATTTCAGGAACTTTCTCAGGATGATGGACCCCGTGTTTCACCGTCTGTTGGCTTCGCTGACCCCCTATATCAGCAGGCAGGATACCTGCATGAGGCAAGCCATCACTCCGGAGCAGAGGTTGGTCGCTACCCTGCGGTATTTGGTGACAGGGAGAAGTCTGCAGGACTTAAAGTTCTCGACAGGCATCTCCCCCCAGGCTCTGGGGATCATTATCCCAGAGACCTGTTCTGCCATCATACAGGTCCTGCAGAAGGAGTATATGAAGGTAAGATTTTTATCCTTTTATATCACATTTTATTGTATTGAATGTTTGCTAATATATTGTATTTCTTTCCTCATTCCCTAATTACCATGATTGTAATATGCTGTGGATGTCCCCTTTGTTCTCATGCATGCTGGATTTTTCTGTAATTATTATTTGAGGTCCTTCATACATATTTGCCCTTCAATAACCTCCCCAGCATGGTGTCTCCTGGCCTATATTCACCTCATGTAGTCACTTAACAATGAATTTTTTCTGCTCTATATTAGTGCTTTACCCCAAACCCCTAAAATGTTTGGAAATGTTATTTTTGTGCCAGAGGCTTTTTTTTGTGGTGTCCCCAAATAATTTTTAGTAACTCTCCCAACCCCCAACTGCTAAGTCAGCTGATCCCAATTCTCTATCTATCCTCAATCATCTATCTGCTGACTTTGCCAAACCCATACACACTATACCCATCTCTTTTCTGCTCAGATTTATGGATGAATTCCCCAAAGCATGTAGTGCAAGGGCCTGTCTGTATACTTTCCAATGGTACTGTTTAAAGTTTTTGTATCCTATTATTATCTTGATAGGTAATAGCAGAATGTCCAAATGTGCTCAAATGTGTACAATGTGTATTTATATCTTTGTGTTATGACACTTCTTACCTGTCCAGTGGTCTGCCAATAGTGTAACTAAGGAGGGGCTGTTACAAGTAATACCCATTATTTAGGCATTCATCTCTCAATGAAGTGAAGAGGGTTACCTGTCCAAGAGTTCCCCCCCTATAATGTTATAAATGGCCCATGAGAGGGGGGAGGGGAATATGATAGGTGTACCTTATACTTTGGCCTTGTTAAATTCCCCTTACTAAATGCTATCTGGAGGTTGCCCCATAATGTTTGTGTCTAATCTACTTGCCATGTTTCTGTGAAAAAATAGTAATGTTTATTGTTTTTTCCTCAACAGTTTCCTTCCACGCCACAGGAATGGCAGACTGTGGCCTCCCACTTTGCCCAGCGGTGGGACTTTCCTAACTGCGGAGGGGCAATTGATGGGAAACACGTCCACATCGTTCCACCACCCAACTCGGGGTCGTACTATTATAATTACAAGGGGTTCAATAGTATAGTGATGTTGGTGGTGGTGTCGGCTAATTACGACTTCTTGTATGTGGACGTGGGGAAGAATGGCCGGATGTCCGATGGTGGAGTCATCACCCAGATGGAGTTCTACAGGTGTCTCCAGAATGGCAGCTTGGACTTGCCAGCTCCAGAGGACAATGTTGAAGGACTCCCATTTGTGTTCGTTGCTGATGAAGCGTTTGCGCTGGGGGACCACCTGATGCGGCCATTCCCAATGAGGACCCTCACCCCGGAACAGAGGGTTTTTAATTACCAGCTGGCCAGAGCCCGAAGAGTGGTGGAGAACACATTTGGAATCCTGGCCAGCCGGTTCTGCCTATTTATGACACCCATCCATATGGCGGAGTATAAACTGAACCATATTATACTTTCGTGCTGTGTTCTCCATAACTTTTTAAGGAAACATTCGGCCAACTATGCTGGCTCAGTTGGGCCTGAGGCCGGAATGATACATCAAACCACACTGACGGCGCTTGAAAGTGGCCGTCCTGGCTTGCCCTCCCTGAGTGCCCGTGATGTCCGGTTACGCTACCTGGAGTTCTTTGCGGGTAGGAGGGCTATCAATATGCCAGACAATCTGTGAAGCCTTTTTATAATAAAAAAAAAACGAAATTCTTTGTGGACATTTACTGCTTGTGTTTGTTTTAGCTGACCCTGACAGAAATGTTTTGAGTGCAGAAAATGCCGTGATTGTGTAACCTTATACAAAGCACTGTTGGCTGTTATTTACAAAATGCAAAAACACATTTCACTACAAGTGCACTTGCAACTGCACTGAAACTGCACTTGTAGTGCAAAGTGGATTTGCCCTTAGGAAATAACCCCCATTTTCGCAGAAAACAACAATTACCTCACCCCGAAAGTGTTGTAGTGTTGAGACAATAATCCACACATTCTTGATTAACAATCGTTTTAATACCTGCACAATCACATGTGCATTTACCAAAGGTTTTTCAAACAAACCAACATGTTTGTGGTATACCAATTTTTGGGGTGGCATTATCCAAACTCAAAATGTCCATTTTAGATAAAACAGGCATGTGTAAAACCAACAAGAAAAGACACAAATCTTGAACTTACAAACGTCAAATTTGGTCGAATTTGAAGGCAATTTCAGACATGAGTATTTAGGAACTGTGTTTGATATTGCGTTCAGATGGGGGGAAATCACCCCTGGAAAAGCCAAATTTGGGAGATGCACACCAATTTACCAATGTCAACATGTGCTAGCTGCCATCATGGGGGATCAAGGGATGTGTTTTGGGGGAGCAAGCTCTCAGCTAATTTATTATTGAGGAAGGGGTTGCACCCCCAAAACGCGTCCATTGATCTCCCGTGATGGCAGATAGCACATGTTGACACACTGTGTGCATCCTCCAAATTTGGCTTTGGGAAAAATCACAAAAACATTTAGCACATTGTAGCACACAAAATAAGAAAGTGATTTGGAGGGGCTTTAAACTCGCCCCAAAACATCAATGATGTTTTTATTTTTTGGAATAACATCATTGATGTTTTGCTTGATGATTTCCAATTGTAAATTACACCCCATGATCTCCCAGATCAGGATCTGGGGACTTTCGGATGTGAAAGGATCTGGATCCACACCCTCACGATTACCTAAAAAGAGAGGAACCCCAAAATAAATTAGGTTTCAAAAAAATGCCACCATTCATCTCTTATCTGAGTCTGTGGTCGCAGACACTCACCTGTTGTGGTGACTAGTTCCACCACATCTTCTTCCTCCTGCTCAGCTTGTGTTGGGGGGATTTCCCCTTCTTCCAGAGGGGGGGCTCTGGTCTCCTCGGATGAGGGGTGTCCTCCGAGTCTTTTACCCCCTATGTAAACCAAAAATGGTATACTTAGCACACAGATATTTGATGGCAGAACTATAAAGATGAAACATTGCTTGGAAGTGGGGTACAATTGTCAATTTTAGCAGAGTTCCAAGATGTAGCTTTTTTAGTGTCCTTTGTCAACATACAATACTTTACCTGTTTTGTACAAGCTTCACAGATGTAGCCCCCCCTATAGTATACACTGGAGCACCTGTGTGGCCCCCTAATAAAAATGGTGTTCTTTTGTCCCACACTAGTGCTCCAGTGTCCAGATGTGAAAACAGCTGCTCAGTGTCCTCTCCTTACACAGAATCTATTTTGCATTTCATTCTAGTAACAAAGCCATCTACACAACCCAATTCTTTGAAGACAAGTACAGGTCGTCAAAATGGTGGCCAAATGCATATGGGCTAAACAATGGTATTTTATAGTTTGAATGAAAAATGTTTGATCCGAACGAATAATGTGCCCATGAACATGAAAGTTGCCATTTTAAACTGTACAACAGTTCCTAAAAGCACATGGAGCAGCACGAACGTAATAAACATAAAGAATAGGAACACAGCACAATTACTTACTTTTTTGCAGCACTCTCTTCGGATCTTTCTGTACTGCTCATGTTCTCGTAATTTGAGGTCCGACCACCGTTTCATGAGCTGATCTTTAGATCGTCGTACCCCGAAATTCCGGTGCAGACTCCTGACCACTTTCGCCATGATCTTGGCCTTTCTGACATTGGGGTTGGGGTAAGGCCCATACTTCCCGTCATAGTCGGCCCTCTTCAGGATGTCCACCATCTCCAACATCTCCCTAAAGGACATATTTGAGTCCTTAAATCTCCTTCTGGATCGGGACGTGTCTGGATCCGGCCTATCCTCCTTCTCCTCGTCCTCATTGCTACAATTAGCACGCACCTGCTGTCTATCCGCCATGTGCTCTTCCCCCACTGCACCGAACAAAAAGGGGCGGGGAATAGACTTGAAAGAACGTCAGGGGCGGGCGGAGTTATACGCATGCGCAGTGTGTATAAAGCGTAACACACGTGCGTATTACGTACGATCTGTGAGCGGAGGAAGGAGCATCGGAGACGCCGATCGTGATAACGAAGGTAAGATCTAAACTTGCGCCTATACTGCTTCGAAATGGAAGCCTATATTGTAACAAGATTAGGGGAGTTTGGCCTGACATTAGGGTTTGCCTTGTGTTGTGTCTTGCAGAGAAAATAGATGGGTTCAACGACCACAATTTCCTGTCCCTGTTCATTGACAAATACAGGGAGCTGCCCTGCCTGTGGCAGGTCAGACACCCCCACTATAATCACAAACAAAAGAGGCAGGCAGCGCTGGGGAAACTGCTGGAGTTGGTGAAGCCGGTGGTCCCCACAGCAACCATCCCTTATTTAAAAGCCAAAATTGGTGGCCTGAGGAGCACTTATCTTAGGGAGCGCAAGAAGGTCACAGATTCCCAGAGATCCGGAGCTGCAGCAGATGACGTTTATGTCCCTAGATTGTGGTACTATGAGAGACTGCGATTTCTGTCAGACCACACTGAAGTCAGGGAATCCCTCTCCACTCTTCCTTCCATGCTTCCTTCCATACCAGCTGAGGCTTCCGATGTCCAACCTGGGCCTTCCAGCCAGGAAGAAGTGGAGGAGCCCAGCTGGAGTCAGGTATAGCATTGTTCAACATTTTTCTGGTCAATAAAGAAATTATGTTTACTAGATGTTATTATTGATCACTAATTGCTGCTTGAAAGTGTTTTACATATCAATAGACAGTAGTGGGCACCCAAAATTGGGACAAGAATGAAAAAAGCTGGGCTCAGAAGGATAGTCTGTTATATTTGTTAACATTCAATTTTCAGCAGTCAGGAGGTGAAAATTGTGTGTGATTGATGAATAAAAAACTAAAACTATGTCCCTTTTTCATACACAGGAAGACCTCAGCCAGGAGGAGGTTGTGGAATGTGGCAGTCAGGAGGTGGTGGGGATTAGTGGCAGCCAGGAGGAGGCAGGGCTAAGTGTCAGCCAGGAGAAGCCAGGGACCAGTCGCAGCCTGACTGAGTCTCAGGTCCCTCCCCTCCACCTGCCATATAAACGAGCCAGGAAGGCCACTCCGAGTCCCGTGCAGGATTCAGCGTTCAGGCTGATCCAGGAGGCTTCAGCGTCCCTACGAGCCTTACCAACTCCTGAAGAGGCCTTTGCCTGCATGGCTGCCACCAAAATGCAGGGCATGCAGGAGGGTCAACGCAAGCTCTGTGAGGACCTTATGTACAAAGTCCTACGTAAGGGGGTGAGTGGGGAACTAACACCCAAGACTGACGTGGTTGAGTTGGACCATCCTCCTCCTCCTCCTCCTGCTGCCACAACTCCACCACCAGAGCCACCGCGTGTAAGGAAGCAGGGAAGGAAGGCAAGAGAGTGATGACCCTGGGTTCAGTCTGGTCTGACAAAAGCTGCAGTCTCTCGTATGACCACAGCCTGGGGACACAGATGTCATCTGCTGCTGTTCATGATCTCTGGGACTTCTGGACCAGACTGCCCTCCCTTAGATAAGGACTCCTCAGGCCACCAATTTTGCGTAAAAATTATTGATGTCTGCCCTGGGGGTACAAGGCTTCACCCACTTCTGCAGTTTCTCCAGCGTTGCCTCCCTCTTTGTTTAGTTGTGAGCCCTTAAAAAAATTTTTTTAGGGAAATTATACTCTCCTGTGTGTGTTTTCATCCAAAAAGGACAGTTTGTTGGTGACGATTCAGGTACATTTCTAACATAAAATGTGAAATTAACAAGGGACACCAAACAATCTCCTACAGATTAAATAGAACAACATATCAATGGTGTTGTGGGAACTTGTCACAAAAAACACACACAAACATTTTCGGGAGTACAAATCAAAATCCCCCCCCAAAAAAAAAAAACATAAAAAAAATACAAACGCAAAAAAAGAATCTACATTAAAGCCAAAATATATATAAAATATATACAAAAATATGTTGTCAGATGTGAGAAATCAAAATATATTAAGGGAATCACGATAAATAGTAACGAAATAAGTTTGTGAGAAGTGTGTGTGAATATGAGCAGCAAAACTACTTTATTCTTGTCACATTATAAAGAAGAAGAGAGTGCGCTGTATTAAACCATTTTTAACATTGCAGCGTGACGAAAGTGCTGTATCCATTGCGAACGCTAAGTTTACCAGAATGAGCTGTTCCGTCTTGGAATTTCTTCTGAGCATGCGTGGCACTTTGTGCGTCGGAACAGGCCACACACGGTCAGAATTGACGCGATCGGATTTTGTTGTCGGAAAATTTTATCTCCTGCTCTCCAACTTTGTGTGTCGGAAAATCCGATGGAAAATGTCCGATGGAGCCCACACACGAATTTCCGACAACACGCTCCGATCGGACATTTTCCATCGGAAAATCCGACCGTGTGTACGGGGCATTAGAGTTGCAAACTTTTACAGACATTTCCACTAAGATAAAATAGCCAACTTGATTTACATGCTTTTCTTAGATAATCCCATGCAGAAGGATTTGGTAGATTTCATACAATAGGATTGGTAGGACAGCAGCCTTGTGTTATAAGATATAGAACCTACTTCTTATACACCTGTGTATTCACTGCAGTGGGACCAGAAAGAGGGCAGAGCTGATTACCTGAACTCTCTGACATTCAGAACATGAGCATACCAACATCCAGGTTCAAAATGATTTCTAAATTAAAACAATAACCAGTTTAAATGATATATATATATATATATATATATATATATATATATATATATATATATATATATATATATATATATTATATATAGTATATATATAATATATATATACAACTGGTAGAATAAGTATTAAACACGAGACCATTTTTCTATGTAAATATATTTCTAAAGGTGCTATTGACATGAAATTTTCACCACCATGTCGGTAACAACCCATACAATCCATACATACAAAGAAACAAAAACAAATACGTTCAGAAATTAAGTTATGTGTAATAAAATGGAATAACACAGGGAAAAAGTATTGAACATGCTAACTGAAATTTATTTAATGCTTCGTACAAAATCCTTTGTTGGTAATGACAGCTTCAAGATGCCACCTGCATGGAGAAACTAGCTGCATGCATTGCTCAGGTGTGATTTTGGCCTATTCTTCTGCACAAACAGTCTTCAAATCTTGAAGGTTCTGAGAGCCCCATCTATGAACTCCATTTCAAAGATTGGCTTCAGGGGATTGGCTGGGCCATTCTAGCAGATTTATTTTCTTTCTTTGAAACCATTTGAGAGTTTCCTTGGCTTTGTGTTTGGGATCATTGTCTTGCAGAAATATCCACCCTCATTTCATCTTCATCATCCTGGTAAATGGCAACAGATTTTTATGATGAATGTGTTTTGTACATTATTCCATTCATCCTTTCTTCAATGATACGAAGTTTGCCAGTACCATATGCTGAAAAACAACCCCACACCATGATGACTCCACCTCCAAGCTTTATTCATGGTATGTTGTTTTTGGGGTGATGTTCAATGCCATTTGACCTCCAAACATGGTGTGTATTATGGCATCCAAAGAGTTCAAGTTTGGTCTCATCTGACCAGAATTTATTATCCCAGTATTTCACAGGCTTGTCTAAATATTGTGTAGCAAACTTTAAATGAGCTTCAACATGATTTTTCTTCAGCAATGGAGTCTTGCGTGTTGACTGTGCATACAGGCCATGGCGGTTGAGTGCATTACTTATTGTTTTCTTTAAAACAATTGTATCTACTAATTCCAGGTCTTTCTGAAGCTCTCCACAAGTGGTACTTGCCTCTTGAACAAATCTTTTGATAATTCTTTTCACTCCTCTGTCAGAAATCTTGCAAGCAGCATGTGGTCATGGCCAGTTTATGGTGAAATTACGTTCTTTCCATTTCTCGATTATGGCCCCACAGTGCTCATGGAAATGTTCAGAAATCCTTCTGTAACCAATGCCATCAGTATTTTTGCAACAATAAAGTTGTGCAGGTCTTGAGAGAGTTCTTTGCTTTTACCCATCATGAGATGTTTCTTGTATGACTACACAAAAGAAACAAAGGGCGCACTGACCTAGTGCATTATCCTAATACCAAATGTTTATTATAGTAAAATTTTGTGTGGTTTTAGTGTTCCAGACTTCCCCAGTCTATGAGGGCACCAAGACCTGACTTATCCCTATAGAACCAGAATGGAGATATAGCCTACTCTTCTGAAGCAGGCACTTTCCCATGCGCAGGAGATATTGTGTTTTTTTCTTGTGTGACACCTTGGTAATAAGACACCTTTTTATATGCCATCAGTTGAGACTGAACCAGCTTATATTAATTTGCAGTGACAAGGGGCAGGATTGCTTTCTAATTACTGATAGATTTCAGCTGGTGTCTTGGCTTTCCATGTTTTTTTGCACCTCCCTTTCTTCATGTGTACAATACTTTTTCCCTGTGCCATTCAATTTTACTACACATAACTTAATTTCTGAACGTATTTGTTTTGGTTTCTTTGTATGTATAGATTTTATGGTTTGTTACCGACATGTGGTGAAAATTTCATGTCAATAGCACCTTATATATAGTGCCTTGAAAAAGTATTTATACCCCTTGAAATTTTCCACATTTTGTCATGTTACAACCAAGAATGTAAATGTATTTTATTGGGATTTTATATGATGGACCAACGCAAAGTGACACGTAATTGTGAAGTAAAAAGGAAAATGACAAACAGTTTTCAAAATTGTTTACAATTAAATATTTGAAAAGTGTGATGTGCATTAGAATTCTGCCCCCTTTACTCTTATACCCCTAACAAAAATCTAGTGGAACCAATTGACTTCAGAAGTTACCTAATTAATAAATAGAGTCCACCTGTTTGTAATTGAATCTCATTACAAATACAGCTGTTCCATGAAGCCCTCAGAGGTTTGTTAGAGAACCTTAGGGATAAAGTTGTGGAGAAGTTTAAAGTAGGGTTGGGTTAAAAAATTATCCCAAGCTTTGCACATCTAACGTAGTATTGTTCAATCCATCATACGAAACTAACAATAATATGGCACAACTGCAAACCTACCAAGACATGGCCATTCACCTAAACTGACAGGCCAGGAAAGGAGAGCATTCATCAGAGAAACAGCCAAGAGGCCCATGGTAACTCTGGAGGAGCTGCAGAGATGCACAGCTCAGGTGAGAGAATCTGTCCACAGGACAACTATTAGTTGTGCACTCCACAAATCTGGTCTTTATGGAAGAGTGGCAAGAAGGAAGCCATTGTTGAAAGAAAGCCATAAGAAGTCCTGTTTGCGAGAAGCTATGTGGACACAGAAAACATGAGGAAGAATATGAGACCAAAATTGAATTTTTTGGCCTAAAAGCAAAATGCTATGTGTGGCAGAAAACAAATCCTGCACATCACCCTGAACACACCATCCTCATTATGAAACATGGTGGTGGCACCATCATGTTGTGAGGATACTTTTCTTCAGCAGGGTCAGGGAAGCTGGTCAGAGTTGATGGGAAGATGGACGGAGCCAAATTCAGGGAAATCTCAGAAGAAAACCTGTTAGAGTCTGCAAAAGACTTGAGACCTGGGCAGACGTTCACCTTCCAACAGGACAATGACCCTAAACATACAGCCAGAGCTACAATGGAATGGTTTAAATCAAAGCATATTCATGTGCCATTCTAGGCCCAGTCAAAGTCCAGACCTAAAGCCAATTGAGAATCTGTGGCAAGACCTGACAACTGCTGTTCACAGGCACTCTCCATCCAATCTGACAGAGATTGAGCTATTTTGCAAAGAAGAATGGGCAAAAATTTCACTTTGTAGATGTGCAAAATGGTAGAGACATTCCCAAAAAAATGTGCAGCTGTAATTGCAGCGAAAGGTGGTTCTACAAAGTATTGACTCAGGGGGCTGAATACAAATGCATGCCACACTTTTCACATATTTATTTGTAAAAAAAAAATGAAAACCATTTATCATTTTCCCTTCACATTACAATTATGTTCCACTTTGTGCTGGTCTATCACATAAAATCCCAATAAAATACATTTACGTTTTTGGTTGTACCATGACAAAATGTGGAAAATTTCAGGGGGTATGAATATGTTTTTACAAAGTTACATAGTAGGTGAGGTTGAAAAAAGACACAAGTCCATCAAGGCATTGTATATTTTATATATATATATATATATATATATATATATATATATATATATATATATATATATATATATTGTGACAGACCTAGCCGTGAGAGAGACTTTTGGAGGGGACTGAATGCTAGCCTCTTGCCGATCGATCGTGGGCCCTGGCATTTGGGGGAACGGTGCTCTTTGTGAGCTGTATGCCTGGGGACCCTTGAGGTGGTATTACTGTGGATTCGGGTCCTGGTCCCCCAGGACACACAGACTCTGGGGACCTTGGATTTACCATATTAGGAATAGTGGCTGATTCATAATGCTGGGACAAATACTGTTAGGAGATGCTGATGTCAATTCCAGCCACCTGTCTGTCTGTTGCCTGCTAGAATGTGTATTGTAAATAAGTCTAGTATGGGATCTAAGAGTCATTAGATCCCCATTGTTGTTTGTGTTAATTAACTCTGCTATTGTGTGAAGAAGAGTCTGTGTTGATTTGTGATAATAATGATTGGGTTTTCTGAGCTACAAGATGGCCAGTCTGGCCTAAAGGTCATGTCTGAGTCATCTAGGCTGTCTAAAGGGATTAGTTAATTAGCCCATGTTAATTAGGTTTCTGGTCACAGGTGTATGTTCAGAGTAATATGAGCAGGAGGTATGCCCCTCCTCTTTTACTGTATAAAAGAGCCTGTATTTTTCAATAAAGGAGATTCCTGTTTGGACTTACATACAGTCTGCCTGGTGTTTGTTCTGAGCTATCACAACTGGGTTAGAACGGCACATAGCTGTAGTTCTAATCCTGGAGCATCGGATGACCGAACAATCAGACGTTGCGATCTGCAATCTGATTCTATAGCAGCAGAGGAGTGTCAGGAGAGTGTACCCGAGCGAGCAGGGGCTTGTTACATATATATATATATATATATATATATATATATATATATATATATATATATTACTGTGCAAAAGTCTGAGGCAGGTGTGAAAATTGTTTATTTTTTATCAATTACCAAAATGGAAAGTAAATGAACATAAGAAAATCCAAATCAAATCAAAATTTAATGTGACCATCCTTTGCCTTCAAGACAGCATAAATTTTTTCCATTCTTCTAGGTATACCTGCACACAGTTTTTGAAGGAACTTAACATGTAGGTTGTTCCAAACATCTTGGATATGTAGACTGCCTCAAATCCATCTGACTCCTCATGTAATACTGGACATACTCGATGATGTTGAGAGCAGGTTTCTGTGGGAACCAAACCATCACTTACAGAACTTTTTCTTCTTATTTACACTGAATATAGTTCTTTTATAGTTCTTAATGACATTGGCTGCATGTTTGGGTTGTTTTTCTGTTGCAGAACAAATTTGAAGCCAATTACACACCTCCCTGATGGTATGGCATGATGGATAACTAAGTAGCTGCTTGTATTTATTAGCATTGAGGACACCATTGATCCTGACCAAATCTACAGCTGTGTTAGCAGAAATGCAGCCCTAAACGTGCAAGAAAGCTCCATCATGCTTCACTGTTGCCTGCAGACATTCATTATTGTACCACTCTCCAGCCCTTTGTGAACAAACTTCCTTTTGCTACAGACAAAAAATTTTAATTTTCACTCATCAGTCCAGAGCATCTGCTGCTATTTTTTTGCACCCCAGTTTCTATGTTTCCATGCATAGGACATGGAAACAAGGCTAAGCGACTCAACTATGCACACAATCATAGTATCTCTGATGACTGTGAAGAGGACCCCTATGCAGAAAACCCAAATAGAAATAGTGTGAGATCCACCCCCTAGGTTCCACACCTACCCCTTGTATTAATTTTAAGGGGTACTCCATACAAAAAACAAAGAAAAAAACATGGGGTCCCCTTGTCTGGGCATGCCATCTGACAGGAAGAGGGTGTATGAGCCTACAGCCCATGTTCTGAGCCATACCAGGCCACAACCCTCAACATGAGAAGAGTAGATTGCTGGGTGGGACAGCTCTGGCAAAGCACCCTGTCCCCACATGAGTGAGGACAAGAGCCAGGGTTGTGGGAGTTTGTGGGTGGAGGGTACATGGAATCTGGAAAATAAAAGAGTCTCCAGATATATGCCCCCCCTCCCCCATGTGAATGAGTAAGTGGTACATAATACCCTTGCTCATTTGTAAAAAATGATGAAAAGTCAACAAACACACAAATACACTTTCACAAATTCATTGTTTAAAAAAATGCCCCAAAAAATGTCTCACAATGTAAATCCATCATCAATCTTGTTGTCCAGTGATATACAGTAGCTCACAAAAGTAAGTACACCCCCACATTTTTGTAAATATTTTATCATACCATTTCATGTGACAACATTGAAGAAATGACACTTTGATACAATGTAAAGTAGTGAGCTTGTAAAACAGTGTAAATTTGCTGATCCTTCAAAATAACCCAACACACAGCCATTAATGTTTAAACCACTGGCACCCCTAAGTGAAAATGTCCATATTGGGCCCAATTAGCCATTTTTCCTTCCTTGTATCATTTGACTAGTTAGTATTACAAGTTCTCAGGTGTGAATGGGGAGCAGGTGTGCTAAATTTGGTGTTATCACTCTCACTCTCTCATACTGGTCACTGGAAGTTAAACATGGCACCTCATGGCAAAAAACTCTCTGAGGATCTGAAAAAAAGAATTGTTGCTCTACATAAAGATGGCCTAAAAGATTGCCAAGACCCTGAAACTGAACTGCAGCACAATGGCCAAGACCATACAGCGGTTTAAAAGGACAGGTTCCACTCAGAACAGGCCTCGCCATGATCGACCAAAGAAGTTGAGTGAACATGCTCAGCGTCATATCCAGAGATTGTCTTTGGGAAATAGACTTATGAGTGCTGCCAGCATTGCTGCAGAGGTTGAAGGGGTTGGGGGGTCAGCCTCTCAGTGCTCAGACCATACGCCGCACACTGCATCAAGTTGGTCTGCATGGCTGTCATCCCAGAAGGAAGCCTCTTCAAGACAAGCAGACTACATGATTACTGGAACCATGTCCTGTGGGTCTGATGAGACCAAGATAAACTTATATGGTTCAGATGGTGTCAAGCGGCACCCAGGTGAGGAGTACAAAGACAAGTGTGTCCTGCCTACAGTCAAGCATGGTGGTGGGAGTGTCATGGTCTGGGGCTGCATGAGTGTTGCCGGCACTGGGGAGCTACAGTTCATTGAGGGAACCATGAATGCCAACATGTATTGTGACATACATAAGCAGAGCATGATCCTCTCCCCTCAGGGACTGGGCTGCAGGGCAGTATTCCAACATGATAATGACCCCAAACACACCTCCGAGACAACCACTGCCTTGCTAAAGAAGCTGAGGGTAAAGGTGATGGACTGGCCAAGCATGTCTCCAGACCTAAACCCTATTGAGCATCTGTGGAGCATCCACAAACAGAAGGTGGGGGAGTGCAAGGTCTCTAACATCCACCAGCTCCACCTACCTCTGAAGCTTTGGTGAACGCCCTGCCCAAGAGGGTTAAGACAGTGCTGGAAAATAATGGTGGCCACACAAAATATTGACACTTTGGGCCAAATTTGGTTATTTTCACTTAGGGGTGTACTCACTTTTTTTGCCAGAGGTTTAAATATTCATGACTGTGTGTTGAGTTATTTTGAGGGGACAGCAAATTTACACTGTTATACAAGCTGTACACTCACTACTTTACATTGTAGCAAGTGTAATTTCTTCAGTGTTACAACATGAAAAGGTATAATAAAATATTTACAAAAATGTGAGGGGTGTACTCACTTTTGTGAGATACTGTAGATATGAATGATGCCCACTAGGGATGAGCCAAACACCTTCCTGTTCGGTTCACAGCAGAACATGCGAATAGGCAAAAAATTTGGCAGAACACACGAACAAAGTTAAAGTCTATGAGACACGAACATGAATAATCAAAAGTGCTAATTTTAAAGTCTTATATGCAAGTTATTGTCATAAATAAAGTGTTTGGGGACCCGGGTCCTGCCCCAGGGGACATGTATCAATGCAAATTTTTTTTTAAAAACGGCTGTTTTTTCGGAAGCAGTGATTTTTTTAATGCTTAAAGTGAAACAATAAAAAAGAAATATTCCTTTAAATATCGTGCCTGGGTGGTGTCTATAGTATGCTTGTAAAGTGGTGCATTTTTCCCATGTTTAGAACAGTACCACAGCAAAATGACATTTCTAAAGGAAAAATTGTCATTTAAAACTGATCGCGGCTGTTATAAATTGTCGGGTCTTGGCAATATAGATAAAACTGATTAAAAAAGAACATGGGATCCCCCCAGTCCATTACTAGGCCCTTTGGGTCTGGTATGAATATTAAGGGGAACCCCGAACCAAAAAAAAATTGCATGGGGGTCCCCCTAAAATCCATACTAGGCCCTTTGGGTGATATGGAAATTAAGGGGAACCCTGTGCCAAAATTAAAAAAAAGCATAGGGGTCCCCCCAAAATCCAACCCAGACCCTTATCCGAGCACGCAACCTGGCAGGCCACAGGAAAAGAGGGGGGACAAGAGAGCACCCCCCCTCCTGAACCAAACCAGGCCACATGCCCTCTACATGGGGAGGGTGCTTTGGGGTGGCCCCCAAAGCACCTTGTCCCCATGTTGATGGGGACAAGGGCCTCATCACCACAACCCTTGCCAGGTAGTTGTGGGGGTCTGCGGGCGGCAGGCTTATCGGAATCTAAAAGCCCCCTTTAACAAGGGACTCCCAGATCCCAGCCTCCCCCTGTGTAAATTGGTAAATGTATGTACCCCTACCATTTCACAAAAAAGTATCAAAATGGTAAAAAAGGCAAGAGACAGATTAGATTAGGATTAAGTCCTTTATTAAAAAATAAAAAAATAAAAATGTCCCGCGGTGTAAGTTCATGCCGCCCAACGGACCGAAAAAGAATTTTAAAAAAAGCCTCAACTGATCTGCCTCCATGGGAGGCTCCCGCTGAGTGATGCGTCTCCGCTGTGACAGCTCTTATATAACTGAGGGTGGGGCCACCCAGTGACATAACCAGGTGACCCCCGCCCCCTTTGGCATCACGGGGGCTTTCCCATGGCTTTCCCGTGGCTTCAGAGGGGGCGGAGCCTCCCGGTGACTTAATTGAGTGACCCCGCCCCATTCTGGTGCCATGTGGAAGCCATGGGGAAGCCCCCATGGTGTCAGAGGGGGCAGGGTCACCCGGTTACATCACCAGGTGGCCCTGCCCTCAGTTATATAAGAGCTGTCACAACGAAGACGCGTCAGTCGGCGGGAGCCTCCCATGGAGGCGGATCAGTTGCGGCTTTTTTTTTTTTTTCATTCCATTGGGCGGCGTGGGCTTACACCATGGGACATTTTTATTTTTTATTGAAGGACTTGTCCCAAGCTGTCTCTAGTCTCTTTTCCCATTTTGACACTTTTTTGTGAAATGGTAGAGGTACGTTTATACCCCATTACCAATTCACACAGGGGAGAGGGGCCGGATCTGGGGGTCCCCTTGTTAAAGAGGGCTTACAGATTTCGATAAGCCCCCCGCCCGCAGACCCCCACAACCAACAGGCAAGGTGCTTTGGGGGCTACCCCAAAGCACCCTCCCCATGTTGAGGGTATGTGGCCAGATATGGTTTAGGAGGGGGGCCCCCCTTTTCCTGTGGCCTGCTATTTTGCGTGCTCGGATAAGAGTCTGGTATGGACTTTAGGGGGGACCCCTATGCCTTTTTTTTAAATTTTGGCGCAGGGTTCCCCTTAAAATCCATACCAGACCTGAAGTGTCAGGTATTGGTTTTGGGGGACCCCTAAGCCATTTTAAAAAAAATTGGCGCAGGGTTCCCCTTAATTTCCATGTCACACCCAAAGGGCTTGGTATGGATTTTAGGGGGACTCCCACGCAACTTTTAAAAAAAATTTGATTTGGGGTTCCCCTTACTATTCATACCAGACCCAAAGGGCCTGGTAATGGACGGGGGCTCCCATGCTCTTTTTTTCAATTATCTGTATCTATATTGCTGAGACCCGACAATTCATTACAGCCGCGATAAGTTTTAAATGACAATTTTTCATTTAGAAATGTAATTTTGCTGTGGTACTGTTCAAAACACGGGGAAAACTGAGCCACTTTACAGGCATACTATAGACACCCCCCAGGCACAATATTTAAAGGAATATTTCATTTTTTATGTTTCACTTTAAGTATTAAAGAAATCACTGCTCCCCAAAAAAACTGACTTTAAAAAAAAAAAAAAATTTGCATTGATACATGTCCCCTGGGACAGGACCCAGGTCCCCAAACACTTTTTATGACAATAACTTGCATATAAGCCTTTAAAATTAGCACTTTTGATTTTTCATGTTAGTGTCCCATAAACTTTAACGGTGTTTTGGCATCTTTCGAATTTGCCGCAACCACTGCATATTGTTCGCTGTTCGGCAAACAGGCGAACACCCAATGTTCATGTCGAACGTATGTTCGACTCAAACATCGGGCTCATCCCTTATGCCCATTGTCCTGCTGAAATAAAGAACATGTCTCAATTACAGCGGAATGTAAGTAAAGCTGCAGGATATACACAGTGCTATCATTGACCAAATATGGGAAATTCCAGGTCAATAATGTCATTTGGAATCCCCAGTGATGACACTAACCAAATATTGTCTTGTCCATATTTTGTCAAGTCTATATTAGGTCAATAGCATCACTTGGAATACACCTCTTTGTTTACATTAAGCTTTGGGTAGCTCCTGGTAGCTGTTATATAGTACACTGTAGTGCAGTCTTTGGGACTAGACTTGTCAGTGGGTCTGTGTGTTTTTTCTTTTGATAGATCAGTGGGTGTCTTTGAAAATTATTCAATGGATCTATATTGCTGTTCCCTTTTTTGTGGGTCCCCTTGTCATTCATACTAGACAATAATAGAAGGTAAGGATCTGACATGTATTTTAATGGGCAATCACACACTTTTTTTTTTAGTATGGGGTCTCTCATTAACATTTATACCAGACCCTCAACCAGCCCTTGGCCAATTAGCAAATTGCTTTCGACTTGCAGCTCCTATCTGTGACCATGTAGTTGTATCCTGTGGGAGCCCCCCTTCTTCTCTGCCCTCTTCCTCCCTTTTGCTCTCTTTCTGTTCTGTTTTCTTCTGTATTCTTGGGTCTGTTTTGTCCTTTTGTCTGCTGGCTTGACATGTGGTGTTTAGGTAATCTTCTCTCCAATGTTGAGAGTCGTACTAGCCATATACAAGGAGCAGAACTCGTGAAGCAGGGCTGTTCTCTTGGCATTTGAACTTCTATAACATGGCTGTATCTACTGTACAAGTATTGACCTCTTTGTTTCAATTGCTTTTGGATATTTTGAGCCTACCTGCCTACCTGCCCACTCTTTTTCACCTTCTTAATTATGCCTAATTTTTTTTTGTACTGTTGCCTTGTGCTGTATAAGAATGACTAAAAACCTTTAATAAACATTTTTGTAAAACAAATATGGCCATATTTGGTCAGTGATGTCAGTCACAATGCTGACCCTTTGTTTTCATTCACCTGTCAGCTAGGAATCCCCAGAAGACAGCTTAATAGGGTGGGTACAGATGCCTCAGTGATTGTTAGAACAAAACTTTTTTTTAGTTTATATAGAGTGGAGAGGGATTAGAACATTGGTCAGGTTTTTACTGTTGTCTGTGCCTCTGTAAAGGAAATTTAGCAATTGTCATTGTTCTGTAAACCATTATCATTGAAAGTGAAAGTAAAAGAAAATCCCAAGCGTTGGGTTGACACTAGAACTGGAATAGGGGAAACCTTACAATGGGAATAATAGTTCTGGTGACCCTGGTGACACCCTGAGATTTCCTCACTTTGGAGAGATTTATTAATTTTTTTCCTTCCTTATCTCCCTTATGCCCCGTACACACGGTCGGACATTGTTCGGACATTCCGACAACAAAATCCTAGGATTTTTTCCGACGGATGTTTGCTCAAACTTGTCTTGCATACACACGGTCACACAAAGTTGTCAGAAAATCCGATCGTTCTAAACGCGGTGACGTAAAACACGTACGTCAGGACTATAAACGGGGCAGTGGCCAATAGCTTTCATCTCTTTATTTATTCTGAGCATGCGTGGCACTTTGTCCGCCGGATTTGTGTACACACGTTTGGAATTTCCGACAACGGATTTTGATATTTACTGCAGTCATATGGTAGTTTAATTGTTTCAAATAAAATAGAATTCTCCAGGAAAATAGTTCTTTTTCATATCGATACATTTTATTTTATTTTTTAAAGATGTCCATATTAAAGTTTATTTATAAAATGCCAGCAGATTCTGAGGTTAATATCACATCATAAATAATAGATGCAGTTTTAAGGCTGAAAACAGTCTAAAGGGGAAGCAATTAATTCTAAACAGTTCATCCAGTGAGAGAATAGAACAGTGGATAAAATGGTATACTTTAAAAAAAATATATATTTTCATAATGGTATTTTGTTGAGTCTGCAAAGCTAACAATATTTGCCATAGTGATATCA
Organism: Lithobates clamitans; assembly: GCA_037952925.1. NCBI lineage: Eukaryota > Metazoa > Chordata > Amphibia > Anura > Ranidae > Lithobates > Lithobates clamitans. Next base: position 4,358,808 of record JBBGZY010000633.1, read on the forward strand.
AGTACAACAAAACAATTGTCATAGATTTTTATTACCCTAGGCGTCACAAGATTGCTTCAGTATACCTTGGCTCCATTAGTCCCTGGACTATTTCTGTTAATCTTAAAGGTCCATTTGTTGGTAATCAGTACAGACGTAAGAATACTAGGATTCAAGGGCAAGCAGTAATGAGCACTAAGGCCCAGACTAACCCTTAGCTGCTGTTTATATGCAATCAAAATTGAGCAAATGACTTTACAAAAAAAAAAAAAGAGTGTTTTTTTTTACTTATATATCATAATAAATCAGTCTTTAAAGAAGCAGAAATACTTATTACTTTTACTCTCCGCCGGGTTGTAAAAGATTAAATAAGTACACCAGCTTAAGAGCCAGATGACTTTCCCATATGCATATATTTAAAAAGGTTATACATCAAAAAGGGTCATTTGAAATATAGCACTTTACATAAGGAAACATTATTTTATGTGGTGAGTGGTGTGTCCAGTTTAGTCACTCCCTTTTAAATGAATGTCCTAGGAGGGAAATATTAATATACCAAAAGAAATGAAGTGTTTTGTGAAATGATTTTTTAACATGAAAAGTACATGTGTTTAAAGGATTGTTATATGAAATATTTCAATAACGTGGATTTATTAATCCACAGCATATATAAGTGCATAATGTAAACTTTTATTCCCCCTATGGTCCATCAAATATACGCTTTACTGCATTAAATCCCATCAGTATTATATATTATATAGAGATAATTTTTCATATTTAATATCTGTGTTTATAGATGGGTAAATAAAACATGCAAAATAGCATTTTTTTAATATATAACTTAATATATAAGAGTATTGGTGACTAGTGTTTTAGTTAACAATTCATTTTCTCCAAATATGTTTTTTACATATAGGTAACTGAGGTTACGACAATGTTAATTATACAATTACTTGAAATATTCAAATCCCACAAGGGTGCTTATTCCAGTAGGGTGCCAAGTGTAACACTAGTACTTCAAATCTTCATAATACTGTTTTACAACTATGCTGTGAAAAGTCTTCCCTTCATAGCCTTTTTTGTGAATATATCCAAAGAGCAGGATATCCCATCAATCACATAATCAACTGAATGAGCCGAACCTTCCCTCTCTTCTAGCAGGGACAAACTGTCTATATTTTATTTGCAGATTTGTCTATATTTTATCTACAGACAATGAGTGCAGAGGGGCCTAGGATTTCTAGATGGAAGCAAGTTGCATTAAATCTTCATGTTTAACTGAGGTTGACATCAGCCTCCAGCAGTTCTGGGCTTCCTCCCCTCTTCTCACCTCTCTTCTCACCAGATGTTTTCTGGTGGTGGTAGGGGGCGAGAGGCTCAGGCCCCTGCCTTGGCTTCCTTTAGGGTATAAGGGAGTTAGGGGGCAGGGAAGTCATGAAAATACACATATTTTCACAGTGATTATACTGGATTAACTGGTTGCCCCAAGTGACTAAGGTGATTTCCACCTCCTATGCCAGCCTGATCCTTGGATGGTTAGGCCCTAGAGATCCGTCGGTGATGCAACCATTTTTATGGTGCACGGTTCTTTGGGGTTCTCCCTACCTGGAACATGGCGACCAGATTATTTCCCGGTACTCTGAATTGCGACCAGACCAATTGGTATGATGACTATCTTCTCATCTATGTGGACAAACAGGATATGGAATTTATATGTAATGTTATGTCACTTTCCACACTTTTTCTTGCTATGTTGTAACACTGTTAATCGGATCATCTTGTTTTACTTTGTTTGCTTGATAATTTTTTCAATAAAAAGATTGAAAGCGGAAAAAAAAAAGTTTGAAATGTGTGTGTGTGTATATATAGTATATATATGAGAACCTCCAGGGCCAGAGATAGCTGACATCCTTCTGTATATGGTGGGTTGTGAGTAGGGATGGGTGAATGGTTCAGCCCGAGCATAAGTTCGGGCTGAACTTTGGTTGTTCGGATGTTCGGGTGAACACCGAATAATATGCGGTGTTCGGGGCAAATTTGAAAGCCGCCGGAACACTGTTAAAGTCTATGGGACACTAACATGAAAAATCAAAAGTGCTCACTTTAAAGGCTTATATGCAAGTTATTGTCATAAAAAGAGTTTGGGGACCTGGGTCCTGCCCCAGGGGACATGTACCAATGCAAATATTTTTTTTTTAAATGGCCGTTGTTTCGGGAGCAGTGATTTTTTTAATGCTTAAAGTGAAACAATAATAATTAAATATTCCTTTAAATATCGTACCTGGGGGGTGTCTATAGTATGCATGTAAAGTGGCACATTTTTCCCATGTTTAACCACTTCCCGCCCGCCCTATAGCGGATTGACATCCAGGAAGTGATTCTGTTATCCTGACTGGGCGTCATATGACGTCCAGCAGGATAACATGCCGCAGCGCGCCCCCGGGGGCGCGCATCACAGCGATCGGTGGAGCGGCATGTCAGTCTGACACACCGCTACACTGATCTTGGTAAAAAGCCTCCGACGGAGGCTCTTTACCACGTGATCAGCCGTGTCCAATCACGGCTGATCACGCTGTCAATAGGAAGAGCCATTGATCGGCTCTTCCTCACTCGTGTCTGACAGACGCAAGTAGAGGAGAGCCGATCGGCGGCTCTCCTGGCAGGGGGGGTCTGCGCTGATTGTTTATCAGCGCAGTCCCACCGCAGATCACCACACTGGACCACCAGGGATCGCCACTAGGACCACCAGGGAAGGGGCAACATGTGGATGGCCAGGTATGAACCCCATGGCCATCCACATGTGCCCAGTGTGCCAAATCTGTGCCAATCAGTGCCCACAAATGGGCACTGATTGGCACAATTATGTTGCAGTGATGCCCAGCAATGCCACCCTTAGGGGCATCACTGCAAACAAGTAATGCCATCAGTGCCACCCATCAGTGTCCATTCATGCCACCTGTCAGTGCCCATCCGTGCCCATCAGTGCCCATCTATTAGTGCCCATCCGTTCCCATCTGTGCCAACTATCAGTGCCACCCATAAGTAACCATCAATGCCACCTACGAGTGCCCATCAATGCCACCTATGAGTGCCCATCAGTGCCGCCTAAAAGTGCCCATCCATGCCACCTATGAGTGCCCATCAGTGCCGCATACCAGTGCCACCTATCAGTGCCCATCAGTGCCACCTATCAGTGCACATCAGTGCCGCCTATCAGTGCCCATCAGCAGTGCCCGTCAGTGCCACCTCATCAGTGCCACCTCATCGGTGCCCATCAGTGCCGCCGTATCAGTGCCCGTCAGTGCAGCCATATCAGTGCCCATCATTGAAGAAGAAAACATACTTATTTACAAAAAGTTTTAACAGAAACAAAGAAAAACTTGTTTTTTTTCAAAATTTTCGGTCTTTTTTTTATTTGTTGCGCAAAAAATAAAAACCGCAAAGGTGATCAAATACTACCAAAAGAAAGCTCTATTTGTGGGAACAAAATGATAAAAAATTTGTTTGGGTACAGTGTAGCATGACCGCGCAATTGTCATTCAAATTGCGACAGCACTGAAAGCTGAAAATTGGTCTGGGCGGGAAGGTGTCTAAGTGCCTGGTATTGAAGTGGTTAAAACAGTACCACAGCAAAATTTCATTTCTAAAGGAAAATTGTCATTTAAAACTGATCGCGCCTGTAATGAATTGGCGGGTCTCGGCAATGTAGATAAAACTCATTGGAAAAAACAGTCCCCCCCAGTCCATTATCAGACCCTTTGGGTCTGGTATGAATATTAAGGGGAACCCCGAACCAAAAATGTAAAAACAAAATTGCATGGGGGTCCCCCAAAATCCATTCCAGGCCCTTCAGATCTGGTATGGAAATTAAGGGGAACCCTGTGCGAAATTTAAAAGAAAAAAATGGCGTGGGGTCCCCCCAAAATCCATACCAGACCCTTATCCGAGCACGCAACCTGGCAGGCCACAGGAAAAAGAGGAGGGGGACAAGAGAGCGGCCCCCCCTCCTGAACCATACTAGGCCACATGCCCTCAACATGGGGAAGGTGTTTTGGGGTCTGACCCCAAAGCACCTTGTCCCCATGTCGATGGGGACAAGACCCTCATCCCCACAACCCTTGCCTGGTGGTTGTGGGGGTAACAAGGGGCCCCCCAGATCCCGACCTTCCCCCATGTGAATTGGTAACGGGGTAAATTGTACCCCTACCACTTCACAAAAAAATGTCAAAATGGTAAAAAAGATAAGAGACAGCTTGGGACAAGTCCTTTATTAAAAGATAAAAAAATAAAAATGTCCAGCGATGTCCATTCATCTCCTTCTATCACGCTGCCGACGAGCCAAAAAAAGAAAAGAAAACGCAACACCTCTGTGGCCCCCATGGCGTCAGAGGTTGGCAGGGTCAACCGTTTACATCACCCACCCTCAGCTATATAAGAACTGTCACCAATGGGAAGCATCACTCGGCGGGAGCCTCCCATGGAGGTTTTTTTCTCCTTTTTTTGGCTCGGCGGCGGTGTGATAGAAGAAGATAAATGGCACATCGGCATGTGTAGGAATGCTGTCTCCTATGGCAACAGTCTTTACCAGTTTAAAACACAAGGTGTAATGCCCCATACACACGGTCGGACTTTGTTCGGATATTCCGACAACAAAATCCTAGGATTTTTTCCGACGGATGTTGGCTCAAACTTGTCTTGCATACACACGGTCAACAAAGTTGTCGGAAAATCCAATCTTTCTAAACGCGGTGACGTAAAACACGTACGTCGGTACTATAAACGGGGTAGTGGCCAATAGCTTTCATCTCTTTATTTATTCTGAGCATGCATGGCACTTTGTCCGTCGGATTTGTGTACACACGATCGGAATTTCCGACAACGGATTTTGTTGTCGGAAAATTTTATAGCCTGCTCTCAAACTTTGTGTGTCAGAAAATCCGATGGAAAATGTGTGATGGAGCCTACACACGGTCGGAATTTCCGACAACAAGGTCCTATCACACATTTTCCGTCGGAAAATCCGACCGTGTGTACGGGGCATAACAGTTCCGTCACTTCCACTACAATCACTTCTTGTAGTTCTTCAACCCACTGACCTCCCAGTCTCTCTCTCGCTAGACTAGATGATTCACTGCCACTGAATCCCTTGAGCTCCTCCTATCTTTACTGTCGTATCTTCCTCAAGTGTCACCCCAGCTTCTCTGCTGGTCCCTAGCCTGGCACTCCAGATACTTTTCAAGCTTCACCCCACTGGCCTGCTTGGTCCCTGGCTTGACACACAAGGCTGCTCTGCAAGCGTTACCTCCACTGGCTGGGTCCCTGGCTTGATACCTGCAGAAGTTTACCGATTCTTCAGCGTCCCCAGTTGGTGAGAATTCTACTTGGTACTTGCTTCAGCTACTCACTGTGGTCCCTGTTAATAAGGACCTTAGTGGCGACAGCTTCCCCTCTACCTCCAACCACGACAGGTTCTCCGGCTGGCAGAACCATCAATCCTGGTTGGACTGCAAGCCACAATCCCAACCCTGCACTGCTCTCCTGCTTCTGGATAGGCTTTTAGACAGCCCAGTAGCCAGATGTGCTTGGGATAGGCTTAAACTCGCAGCCCGGGCAGCACAACACTCGTCCACCCAAACAGCCGTCCGGGTGGCACAGAACAGTAATCACCTGACTCCACCCAAATATATAAGTTCTCCCAGCAGGCCAAGGGATTTAAGAAAACCCCTGCCCATTGGCTGAGATACTCCATATACTCATAATCTGACCTTGCATTGCCCTTGTCTTATCTAATGCCACCAAGTGCCTGGCCATCTGGCGGCAAAAGAGTGAAATCAATTGATCCTCAACAATTAGCCAAGGTAGCTAACTGGCAGGTAAATTTAGGAGCAACCCTGCCTAAACACCAGGGTGCTACATATGTGTATATATATATATATATATATATATATATATATATATATATATATATATATATATATATATATATATATATATATATATATATATATATATATATATATATACTGTATATATAAAGTGATTTAAAAAAGTATTCATACCCCTTGAAATTTCCCACATTTTGTATTTTATTGGCATTTTATGTGATAGACCAACACAAAGTAACACATAATTGTGAAGTGGAAAGAAAATGATAAATGGCTTTCAGAACTGTTTACAAATAAATATCTGAAAAGTGTGGCTTGCATTTGTATTCAGCTCCCTGAGTCAAAACTTTGTAGAACCACCTTTTGAAGCAATTACATCTAATGCCCCGTACACACGGTTGGACATTGATCGGACATTCCGACAACAAAATCCTAGGATTTTTTCCGACGGATGTTGGCTCAAACTTGTTTTGCATACACACGGTCACACAAAGTTGTCGGAAAATCTGATCATTCTGAACGCGGTGACGTAAAACACCTACGTCAGGACTATAAACGGGGCAGTAGCCAATAGCTTTCATCTCTTTATTTATTCTGAGCATGTGTGGCACTTTGTGTGTCGAATTTGTGTACACACGATCGGAAATTTAGACAACGGATTTTGTTGTCGGAAAATTTTATAGCCTGCTCTCAAACTTTGTGTGTGAAAATGGAAAATGGAAAATGTGTGATGGAGCCTACACACGGTCGGAATTTCCGACAACAAGGTCCTATCACACGTTTCCCGTTGGAAAATCCGACCGTGTGTACGGGGCATTAAGTGCAAATGTCAAAGTTACATTTTTGCCCATTCTTCTTTGCAAAATAGCGCAAGCTCTGTCAGGTTGAGGTTGGATGGAGAGGGTTTGTGAACAGCGCTTTTCAGGTCTTGCCACAGATTTTCAATTGGATTTAGGTCTGGACTTTGACTTGGCCATTCTAACACATGAATATGCTTTGATCTAAACCATTCTATTGTAGGTCTGGCTTTATGTTTAGGGTCATTGTCCTGCTGTAGGGTGAATCTCTTCCCCAGTCTCAAGTCTTTTGCAGACTCTAACAGGTTAACTTCTAAGATTGCCCTGTATTTGGCTCCATTCATCTTCCCAACAACTTTGACCAGCTTCCCTGTCCCTGCTGAAGAAGAGCACCCACACAACATAATGCTTCCACCACCTTGTTTCACGGCAGGGATGGTGTGTTCAGGGTGATGTGCAGTGTTCGTTTTTCGCCACACAAAAAAAGTTAAATTTTGGTTTCATCTGACCAGAGCACCTTCTTCCACATGTTTGCTGTGTACCCCACATGGCTTCTCGCAAACTGCAAACAGGACTTCTTATGACTTTCTTTCAAAAATGTCTTTCTTCTTGCCACTCTTCCAGATTTGTGGAAAGCACGACTAATAGTTGTCCTGATTCTCCCACCTGGGCTGTGGATCTCTGCAACTCCTCCAGAGTTACCATGGGCCTCTTGACTGCTTCTCTGATTATTGATCTCTTTTCCCGGCCTGTCAGTTTAGGTTGACGGCCATATTTTGGTAGGTTTGCAGTTGTGCCATACTCTTTGCATTTTCAGATGATGGATTGAACAGTGCTCTGTGAGATGTTTAAAGCTTTGGATATTTTTTTATAACCTAACCCTGCTTTAAACTTCTTCACAACTTTATCCCTGACCTGTCTGGTGTGTTCCTTGGCCTTTATGATACTGTTTGTTCACTAAGGTTCTCTAACAAACCTCCGAGGGCTTCACAGAACAGCCAAATTTATACTGAGAATAAATTACACACAGGTGGACTCTATTTACTAGTTAGGTGACTTCTGAAGGCAATTGGTTTCATTAGACTTTAGTTTGGGGTATCAGAGTAAAGGGGGCTGAATACAAATGCACGCTACGCTTTTCAGATATTTATTGTAAAAAAATTTGAAATGTATAAGTTTCCTTCCACTTCACAATTATGTGCCATTTTGTATTGGTCTATCAAATAAAATCCCAAGAAAATACATTTACGTTTTTGGTTGTAAAATGACAAAATGTGGAAAATTTCAAGGGGGTGTGAATACTTTTTCAAGGCACTATATATATATATATATATATATATATATATATATATATATATATATATGTGACTAATCTGAAGAAATGACACTTTGCTACAATGTAAAGTAGCAAGTGTACAGCTTGCATAATAGTGTAAATTTGCTGTCCTCTCAAAATAACTCAACACACAGCCATTAAGGTCTAAACTGCTGGCAACAAAAGTGAGTAAACCCCTAAGCAAAATGTCCAAATCGGGCCCAAAGTGTCAATATTTTGTGTGGCCACCCTTATTTTCTAGCACTACCTTAACCCTCTTGGGCACAGAGTTCACCAGAGCTTGACAGGTTGCCACTGGAGTCCTCTTACACTCCTCCATGACGACATTACGGAGCTGGTGTATGTTAGAGACCTTGCGCTCCTCCAGCGTCCATTTGAGGATGCCCCACAGATGCTCAATAGGGTTTAGGTCTGGAGACATGTTTGGCCAGTCCATCTACTTTACCCTCAGCCTCTTTAGCAAGGTAGTGGTCATCTTGGAGGTGTGTTAACCACTTGCCGACCGCTGCACGCCGATATATACGTCAGCACAATGGCAGTGGTGGACAAATGGGCGTACCTGTATGCCCCCTTTAAGTGATGGGAGGGATAGCAGTGATGTCTGCCAGTCTCCCGGCATTCATGTAACAGAGACGCAGAACGGGGAAGTGCCTATGTAAACAAGGCATTTCGCCGTTCTGGCTTGTGTCATGACAGAGATCACTGCTCTCTGTCATCGAGAGCAGTAATTTCTGTCATGTGAGTTGAAGCCCATCCCCCCACAGTTAGAATCACTACCTAGGACACACTTAACCCCTTCATCGCCCCCTAGTGATTAACCCCTTCCCTGCCAGTGTCATTTACACAGTAATCAGTGCATTTTTATAGCACTGATCGCTGGTTAAATGACAATCGTCCCAAAATAGTGTCAAAAGTGTCCGATGTGTCGCAGTCCTGATAAAAATCGCAGATCGCCACCATTACTAATAAAAAAAAAATAATAAAAATGCCATAAACTATCCCTATTTTGTAAACGGTATAACTTTTGCTCAAACCAATCAATATACGCTTATTAAGATTTTTTTACCAAAAATATGTAGAAGAATACATATCAGCCTAAACTGAGGGAAAAAAAAATTATATATATTTTTGGGGGATATTTATTATAAAAAAGTAAAAAATATTGCGTTTTTTTTTCAAAATTGTTGCTTTTTTTGTTTATAGCGCAAAAAATAAAAAAATGCAGAGGTGATCAAATACCACCAAAAGAAAGCTCTTTGTGGGAAAAAAAGGATGTCAATTTTGTTTGGGTGCAACATCGCATGACCGCGCAATTGTCAGTTAAAGAGATGCAGTGCAATTCGCAAAAAGTGCTCTGGTCAGGAAGGGGGTAAAATCGTCTAGGGCTGAAGTGGTTCAGGGTCGTTATCATGTTGGAATACTGCCCTGCAGCCCAGTCTCCAGAGAGAGGCGATCATGCTCAGCTTCAGTATATAACAGTACATATTGGCATTCATGGTTCTCTCAATGAACTTTAACTCCCCAGTGCCGGCAGCACTCATGCAGCCCCAGACCATGACATTCCCACCAACATGCTTGACTGTAGGCAAGACACATTAGTCTTTTTACTCCTCACCTGGTTGCCGCCACACACGCTTGACATCATCTGAACCAAACTACTGGAACCAGGTCCTGTGGTCTGATGAGACCAAAAGTTTATCTTGGTCTCATCAGACCACAGGACTTGGTTCCAGTAATCCATGTCCTTAGTCTGCTTGTCTTCATTCAAGCCTGAGACCGGACCCGGAAGTGACGTCCGCTACAGCGAGCAATGTCAACCATCGATCCCCTCTCCTATCCACCAGACAGCACAGTGAACCAGCGGTGTGACCAGCATAGGATCGGATCCAGGAGACACAGCCACCGCCACATCTCACGGACCTCCCCTACTCTCACCCGGCCATCGGGAGCGGATAACTATTCATGCCTATTGTTCCTTCACTTTTGTGTTTTTAAACCTTTTTATCGATTAAACCAGCCTGTATAATGCACTTAGAGGGCGCTGTTATTTTTTGTTTCTCCATTCCAGACTTCTTGTTCATTCTCACTCCGAATTGGCAGCCCTCTGTGGACAGCTTCATCCCACTACATAATTCCTTTTATCCCTTATATTTCCACATCTGGTGTTAAATTGTTTTTATATCATTTTCTTTATATTCTTTTTACCATTGTGTTTTGACACTGTTCACTATACAGTGACAAAAAACACTGTCCGTAAACCACTGTTACATTGTTTCATGGTTTTAGTTTGTATCATCAGATACCTGATTGTTGTAACCTGAGAGCGCCGTATTATCCTACTCCTTTTTATTTGCTTGTTTTCAGCAAACTGTCTGCGGGCTTTCTTGTGCATCATCTTTAGAAGAGGCTTCCTTCTGGGACTGAGCACTGACAAGCTGACCCCCCACCCCTTCAACCTCAGCAGCAATGCTGGCTGCACGCATATGTCTATTTTCTAAAGACAACCTCTGTATATGACGCATATGCACTCAACTTCTTTGGTCGACCATGGCGAGGCCTGTACTGAGCGGAACCTGTCCTGTTAAACCGCTGTATGGTCTTGGCCACATGCTGAAGCTCAATTCCAGGTTCTTGGTAATCTTCTTATAGCCTAAGCCATATTTTTGTAGAGCAACAATTCTTTTTTTCAGACCCTCAGAGAGTTCTGTGCCATGTGGGGTCATGTTGAACTTCCAATGACCAGTATGAGAGAGTGAGAGTTATAACAGCAAATTTAACACAACTGCTCCCCATTCACACCTGGGACCTTGTAACACTAACAAGTCACATGACACAGAGGAGGGAAAATGGCTAACTGGGCCCAATTTGGACATTTTCACTTAGGGGTGTACTCAGTCGCAAAGTTAGACATTTTTTCACCTGGGGCAAACAATCAGTTCGGCCCCCCTCTAACGGGACAAGATTAGGCAGAAAAGTGAGAAACTCTCAGGCTATAGCGGTTGAGTCAGCTGTCTGTCCTCTCCCTGCATGCTCTTCTGGTCCCCCCTGCTCCTCTGTTCCCCCTGATACTCTAATACCCCCCTGCTCTTCTGGTCCCACACATGTTCCTCTGGTGCCCCGTGCTCCTCTGGACCCCCATGCTCATCTGGTACCCCACATGCTCCTCTGTTTCCCCCCCTGCTCTTCTGTTCCACCCTGCTCTCTGGCCACCTGTGCTGCTCTGGTCCCCCCTGTGCTTCTCTGGTCCCCCACACTACCCTGGTCCCCCACATGCTACTCTGTTCCCCCTGCTCATCTGGTCCCCCACATGCTCCTCTGGTCCCCCGTGCTCCTCTGTCCTCTGGTCCCCCACATGCTCCTCTGGTTCCCCCATGCTCCTTTGATCCCCAGCATGCTCATGCACCTCTAAACTCCCACATGCTCCTCTAAACCCCCACATGCTCCTCTGGTCCCCCACATGCTCCTCTGATCCCCCGTGCTCCTCTGGTCTCCCATGCTCCACTGGTCCCCCACCTGCTCCTCTGGTCCCCGCATGCTCCTTTGGTCACCCACATGCTCCTCTGGTCGCCCCCATGCTTCTTTGGCCCCCATGCTCCTCTGGTCCTCCACATGCTTCTCTGGTCCCCCACATACTCCTCTGATTTCCCACATGCTCCTCTGGTCCCCTACATACTCCTCTGGTCCCCCCATGCTCCTCTGGTCCCCCACATGCTCCTCTGATCCCCCACATGCTTCTCTGGTCCCCCCATGCTCAGTGCTGCTCTTGTCCCTGCGCTTCACTGGTCCACCCCCACCCCCCTTCTCTGGTCCCACCGCAGTGCTCACCTCCTCTACCCTGGCTAATTGTGCATTTTGGCCCAATTTGGACATTTTCACTTAGGGGTGTACTCAGTCGTAAAGCTAGACATTCTTTCACCTGGGGCAAACAATCAGTTCAGCCCCCCCTCTAACGGGACGATTAGGCAGAAAAGTGAGAAACTCTCAGGCTATAGCGGTTGAGTCAGCTGTCTGTCCCCTCCCTGCATGCTCTTCTGGTCCCCCATGCTCCTCTGGTCCCCCCTGCTTCTCTGTTCCCCCCTGATACTCTAGTACCCCCCTGCTCTTCTGGTCCCACACATGTTTCTCTGGTGCCCCGTGCTCCTCTGGACCCCCCATGCTCATCTGGTACCCTACATGCTCCTCTGTTCCCCCCCTGCTCTTCTGTTCCACCCTGCTCCTCTGGTCACCTGTGCTGCTCTGGTCCCCCCTGTGCTTCTCTGGTCCCCCACACTACCCTGGTCCCCCACATGCTACCCTGTTCCCCCTGCTCATCTGGTCCCCCACATGCTCCTCTGGTCCCCCACATGCTCCTCTGGTTCCCCCATGCTCCTCTGATCCCCCACATGCTCATGCTCCTCTAAACTCCCACATGCTCCTCTAAACCCCCACATGCTCCTCTAAACCCCCACATGCTCCTCTGGTCCCCCACATGCTCCTCTGGTCCCCCGTGCTCCACTGGTCCCCCACCTGCTCCTCTGATCCCCGCATGCTTCTCTGGTCACCCACATGCTTCTCTGGTCGTCCCCATGCTTCTTTGGCCCCCCATGCTCCTCTGGTAGCCCCCATGCTCCTCTGGTCCTCCACATGTTCCTCTGGTCCCCCACATACTCCTCTGATTCCCCACATGCTCCTCTTGTCCCCCACATGCTCCTCTGGTCCCCCCATGCTCCTCTGGTCCCCCACATGCTCCTCTGATTCCCTACATGCTTCTCTGGTCCCCCAATGCTCAGTGCTGCTCTTGTCCCTGCCCTTCACTGGTCCACCCCCACCCCCCTTTTCTGGTCCCCCCGCAGTGCTCACCTCCTCTACCCTGGCTAGTTGTGCAGCGCAGGCTGAATAAAGAAATGATGATCAGCATGGAGAAGCTCATCATATGATCCGGAAGACAGGCAGAAACAGGCAGTTGTAACATAACCCTCCCTGGCACTCGTTCTCCTGGTCTTTCCTTCCCCAGCTCTCCATCCTGTCTGCTGCCATGGGGTCTCTAGATGGAGAGTAGACATGTGCAGTTTGTTGTGTTCTGAATTAAAATACATCTGAATTTCCTAATTAGAATAGTACCGAATTTAAACAAATCAAATTCGAATTTGAATCATTTTCGAATACTTTTCGAATTGGAATAGTTTTCAAATTCGAAAACTTTTCTATTCGAATAGTTTTCCAATTTATTTTTTTTTATAAATTCTTTATTTAAGAAAGGTAAGCATGCAAAAATACAGAGACCACACCAGCTCATATCACAATAAAGCAGACATTCCCCCAAGTCCCACAAGTAGATAACCCTGAAAAGAGGGGGTCCCAACTATCAGAGGGGAATCATATCTATCATGTATTAATGTAACCGGAGACCTCTGCATCCTGCACAACCATTTTTTACGGCGAAATGCCATTGTAAGTTTAGGGTATGTAGAACTAAAAAGAAAAGAAAGGGGAATGATTTGACCCCATAAGAGAGCGGCTCAAAAAAAAAAAAAGAAAAAGAAGGGGGGAAAGGGACATTGTGGAAGGGAGTTGAAGAACGGGGAGCTGGTACTATCCTCCAGTCGCAGCCACTCCCCCTTGGCGTCTCCCATAGATGACCCCCTCAGGGATGTCGAGCCACCAGCCTTCCGTACTCTTCAGAATAATAGAATTTGTGCCAATAGAACCATTTTTTGGAAAATGCCTCATGTAGGCCCTTCTCTGTGGCCACCAAGTCCTCCATTGCATGTATGTCCGCCACTCTTTTCAACTAACCCGCCACCGATGGAGGCTGCATCTGTTTCCAGTTCAAAGGGATGCAGCTCTTTGCCGCAGTGATCAAGAGCGGCAGTATAGATTTTCTATATCTCTTACTCTGTATCTCGTGGTGGTGCAGAAGGAAGAGCTCAGGGGACATCAGCAGCATCCGGTCTGTGAATTTCTGGATGATGCGGTGTACCTCTGCCCCAAAGGGTTGTAAGATGCGGCAGGTCCAAAAGACATGCAGGAGCATTCCGATCTATTCCCCGCATCTCCAACACAGGTCCGTGCATTGAGGGAACATCCTATGTATCCTTTCTGGTGTATAGTACCAACAGGACAGTATTTTGTATCCCGCTTCTTGTCTTGCGCATATAGAGGTCTTTTGGGTGAAAAGAATGATCCTGTCTACCTGCTTCTCACCTGCATGATTTGGATATTGTATATCCAAATCACGCTCCCATCTGGAAATATAGGGAGGCCTATACTCCGGGGACGGCGATACCAGTAGTTGATATGTCAGGGATATTGCATGTCTCAACGGTGTCTGATCCTGGCACAATGATTCAAAGGGGGTCAATTGTCTGATGCGGCTGGGGAGGGCAGGGAACCAGTGGGATTGGTATAGCTGGACCTTTTGCCAGAAAGAGAGCCCACTCAGGGCTGGCTCGTCCAATATTTGCTGCCTATTTCTCCATTGTCCATTACTGAGGAAATTTCGTGCCTGTGATCGCTCACTCTGTTTCAAATCCAGAAATCTAGGATCATTGAGACCCGGAGTGAAAGCCAGATTGCCCACTAAAGGGGTGAGTGGGGATGCAACTAACAAGTCTCAGAAAACCTTCCAAGCCATCTGTATTGTCACCCCCACCGTGGGGTGGTCTGAAATCTGTTTTGGCAAGGGTTTCTGGCACCAGGGTAAGGATACGAGGTGGACTCCTGTTAGGGATTGTTCTATTTGCACCCATTGTTTCAGGGATCCATGGCTACACCAATCTAGTATACGGGTAAGATGGCAAGCCGTATGATAGAGAATGACGTCCGGTAGGGCCAAGCCTCCCTTCAGCTTTGGGAGCCGGAGAACTTTTTGGGTTAACCGTGGCGGTTTCCGGGCCCACACAAAATGAACCAACACTCTGTTCACTGCTTTTAGGAAGGAGGACGGCACCCGTATAGGTAAAGCTTGGAAGTGATATAACAGCCTAGGCAGGATATTCATTTTTATTATGCTGCAGCGACCGAACCAGGAGAACAGCCCGTGTTGCCACTCCTGTAGGTCTTTCTTTATGGCTGTTAGAAGAGGAGGGAAGTTACAGAGGAAAAGCTCCTCTGTCCTACCGCACAGTAAGATCCCCAGGTATTTATTGTGGTTAGCCGCCAATTTAAAAGGAAAGTCTACCCGGAGTAACTCAGTTAGGGATGGAGGCAGAGAGATAGCAAGCGCTTCCGATTTTTGATAGTTAATACGAAACGATGATAAAGTCCCATATATCTTCAGTTCTTTAAGCAAGTTTGGAATAGAAACAAGGGGATTTGTCAGGAAAAACAGCAGGTCGTCTGCAAATGCCGCAATTTTTGGGGACAATGTGGCATTGAGGCAAGGGCCCGTGATATTTGGGTTGTCCTTGATGAGACGCAGGAAAGGTTCAAGAGTAAGAATGAATATCAAGGGCGATAAGGGACACCCCTGTCTTGTCCCATTTGTTATCCCAAATGGAGAGGAGGCCGTTGACTTTGACCTGTGCCGATGGGCAAGAATAGATAGCTTGTACCCAATTCATCATGCGCTCCTTGAGGCCTATACAGCGGAGGGTTTCAAACAGGAAAGACCAGCTCACCCTGTCGAACACCTTTTCGGCATCCGTCGAGAGGAGCAACAGTGGGGTTTTTTGCGTCCGTGTAGCGTGGATAATTTTGATTGCTTTTGTAGTATTGTTGCGCTCCTCCCTTGTAGGTATAAATCCGACCTGGTCTGAGTGGATCAGTTGTGGTATCAGGTCGATCAGATGCATCAATAGAATTTTTGTAAAAATCTTTAGATCTACATTTAGCAATGAGATCGGCCAGTAATTTTGGCAGCGTAACAAGTTCTTGCCCTCTTTTGGAATCACAGTAATGTGAACCCTCAGTGCGTCCCCAGGGAGGGGTGTCCCTTCTCCTGTTGCATTATATGCTGAGAGAAAATGAGGAATCAACAGGTCCCCAAAGGTCCTGTAGTAAAGAAGTGAATAGCCATCCGGGCCTGGTGCCTTATCTAGTTGCATGTGCTTTATTGCCAAGGCCACCTCATCCACCGAGATAGGTTTCTCTAATTCGGACAGCTCCACCTCCGAAAGACTGGGGAGGCCAGACCTATGCAGGTATTCTCAGATGTTCTTCAGCACAGAGGATTTTTCCACCTCAGATGTCGGGCATGGGAGATTATACAAAGATGTATAATACTCCTGGAACAGTTTGGCGATACCTTCCGTAGTGTGGACTTTATTGTTATTGTCATTAAGAAGTTCAGGAATAAATGTGTGAGCCCTCTGAGCTCTCAAGGCCCAAGCTAACATTATCCCGCATTTGTTGCTGTTTTAATAAAAATATCATCGACATTTAGATATCACTGCCTTGGCCCTAAACAAGGCTAGGGAGCGGAGCTGGTTCTGCAAGGCCATCAATTCAAGGAGGGTTTGGGAAGCTAAAGACTGTTTATGGGCTGTTTCAAGGGATCTTATTTTTTCCAAAATGTCTTTGATATGTTTTGAGCGCTCTTTCTTGATTCGAGATCCTATTTTGATCAGAAGACCTCTGAAGTAGCATTTATGTGCCTCCCACACTATTGTTGGGGCAACCCCAGGGCCTATATTTGTGGAAAAGAACTGTCTCAGTTCCCTGGACACCTCTTCAGTCACTTCAGGTATCTGGATCAGTGAGTCATTAAGCTTCCAAGTCCACTGATTCACTGCGGGCTGGAGCAAGTCGATGTCTACAAAAACCGGGGCATGGTCCGAAAAAGTGATAGAACCAATCGAGGCTGAAGTGACCTTAGACAGGAGCGTTTGTGGCAGCATGAACCGATCAATTCTGGTATAGGAATCATGAGGGTGCAAATAGAATGTGTAGTCCCTGTGATTTGGATAAAGAATCCGCCACACATCTACCAAGTGGAACGCATAGAAGTTCCTTTTAAGGCGTTTCAGTGTTGCGTATGAGGTCTGAGATGTATTCCTGGTAGAGTCCAAAGACGGGTCCATGACAAAGTTCATGTTGCCACCCAAAATCACCATTCCTTCAGCAAAGTCACCCAGTTTAGACATAACCTGTTCCAGAAAGGAGATCTGGTTGGAATTGGGGAGATATAGGTTGACCAGGGTAATTAGAGATCCCCCAAGTGTCCCCTTCACAAAGAGAGCTCTCCCTTCCACATCGCCCCACCGTTCTCTTAACTGCCATGGGATAGAGCCTTGGATCAAGATACTCACACCCCTTGACTTAGAGTCAGAAGCGCAGCCATGGTACACTGTTGGAAAAAAGTGGTCATGGAGTCTTGGTGTACTATCCGCATGGAAGTGGGTCTCCTGAAGGAAACAAACTTGGGCCTTCATGTGTTTTAGAGTAGCTAACACCATTGAGCGCTTCTCAGGGGGATTCAGTCCCTTCACATTGAAGGAAACAAGGTGAACAGGCTCTGTTTTACCAGAGGGCATGACCGCGACTGGAGGACGCAAACAAGGACAAGAAGGGGAAGAAAAAAAAAAAGAGGGGGGAGGGGGAGGTAGGAACGGGAAATGGAGACTAGAGAGTGAAAGGAATGACAAGGAAGAATTGACTGTGAATTAGAGAGAGCAAGTGAAGAGGGGAGAAAGAAAGAAAGATAATCTGAAGAGAAAGAAAGAGAAAAAAAGAAAAGGGGGAGGGGGAAGCAGGAGAGGGAGACTAATATGCCTTAGGCGTAGGAGAGACCTAGTCTCACAGCACCCTTGTAACCCTTAAATATGGGTCACTGAATGGGTGCAACCCTATGTGGAGGAGTGGTTGAACACAACAGGGGTCGGAGGCTCCCTATCCCGACCCACCCAATGGATTGCAGAGAGACAGGTATTTGCCAAAACTCTTTAATATCTAAGTAACAGTTAAACAGCTGAAAAAAACATAAAGCAACAAAATATAGAACCCATAACAGCAGCAAGTTTTTTCTTATTATCAGGAATACAAAACACACATCATTATTAGGAACCAAACTGTGAAGTTCCTGTCCCCGTACCAGTTAAGAAATATAGAGGAGTTACCTGGAGAGTGGAGCCGACCTACCCAGTCCACCTGGAGTGGCTCCCGCGAAGGGGATCCACCACTGGCTAGGCAGACAGACAACCCTCTGTGTCCAGCCAACTCCTCCCCCCAGGCAGTCCAAATGGGATACACAGGTTAAGGCCACGGACGCATCCCCACATGACTCAGGCACCCGAGAACAATGCCCCAATAAAAGTTATATATAGAGTATATGCTCCCTTCCTGTGCGAGCATAACCCAAAACCTCGATGGGGGGGAGAGGGAGGGTGAGGAAAGTGGAAGAGGGGGGAGGGGAGGGAGATGAGAAATGACCAGGAGAAGGAGGTAGAGAATAGAGGTGAGAGATAAGGAGGGGGGAGCAAAGGGAATGGTTAGGGGGAAGGGGAAGAAGGGAAGGAGGGGGGAGAGGGAGGAAGGAAGAGGGAAAGAGAAAGAGAAAGAAGGGGAGGAGGGGGGAAAGAAGGGGAGGTGGGGGGAAAGAAAGGTAGGAGGGGGAAAGAAGGGAAGAAGGGGGGAAGGAGGGGAGAAAATGGAGGATGGGAGAAGGAAGAAAGAAGGAAGCGGAGTGGAGAGGATGTGGGGGAGAGAAGAGAGGAAAATTCAGATAGCCCCTTCATGGCCCCACACAATAACGCTGCATCTCTAGAACCAAATGCATTACTCCCCCCAAAGATCACCCCCCCACTAGCATACAATACACACGGAGCATCTCATGGTCTGCCACCACCCCATAGACACCGTGTGTCCCTTATCTGCAGCATCAGACACCCACCCCACCACCCCAACCCAAAGTCCAAGACTATCATGTGGGTCAGGACTCCCGCCGCCGTACACTTGCAGAGTAGCTGTCATGCAGGTCTGTGAATAAGTCTGTGTATATATGGCTCAGTCACGGGATGGAGGGAAGGGGGAACAACATCGGACAATGGCCATAGGAGCGGGGCCCGCAACCACTTACAAATGGGAAGGGGGGGCGCTCAGGACACTCAGTACGAAGCCAACGGGCTTTTCCTCTCAACGCGCCTCAGAATGTTAAGTCTTAGTCCGCATCAGGGGCCCCAGGAGAAATATCAGTGCATAATGTGTGCGACCCTAGAACCAGAACACTCATGGTAACTGCAGCAAAGAGTTACATTTCGGGCTCCTGTGCTCCCGCCGGCAGCCAGTCACCTCTTCTTCTGGAAGATCGACGAGGCAGGCCTGGTCTGGAAGCCCGGGGTGCAGAGCGTGGATCCCTGACTGGTAGCAGCTGCAGCTGATCTGGTATGGGGACAGGCTCCATGTCCAGGAAGTGGAACAAATCCGGCAGCTCCGCATGGCGGCGGATGGTAAACGATGAGCCCCCCTTACGGACTGTTGACTGTAATGGGAAACCCCAGCGATATGGCAGCACAGCACACTGCAGCCGCTCAAGCAGGGGCTTAAGCATAGCCCTTCTTTGCAGAGTTGCTCACGACACATCCGGGAAGATATATATATATATGAGAGCTCTGTCAAACTCAATTTGCTCTCTAGTCCAAGTGACCCGGAGTACCTGATCTTTTTGGGAGTAACGCTGGAGATGACATATCACGTCTCTGGGCCAGTCAGGGTCTTGTGATTGAGGTCCAAGTGCACGGTGCATGCGCTCAACCTCCATATTCGTAGGAGGATCAGGGCTCAGGACCAGCTGGAGGATTGCCAGTACTGTCTCCTGGAGGTTTTCGGGTCCAGTCGCCTCGGGCAGCCCTCGGATCTGAAGATTATTGCTGCAGCTGCGGTTTTCGAAATCCTCAGCCTGGAGCTGCAGTTCTGTTAACCACTCCTGGAATGCTGTCTGACTTTTTTCCAGCTGGGGGACTCGGGTCCCCAGAGTGCTCACCTCTGATTCCTCCTTACTTAGGCGGTCATCCAATGAGTGAACCTTGGAGCGGAGCCCGTGGAAGTCCCGGCGATGTTGTTCCTCCATTTTCATCATCAGGACCTCCATGTCAGCTTTTGTGGGGAGTGCCCGCAACAAGGTCCTTATGTCTGCATCAGCCTGTAATGACATTGCAGATGCCTCCGATCCACTTGGGCTGCCGCGCGGAGGTGCCAGGAGAGAGGGAATTCCCTCCAGCGAGTCTGGGACATGGTTCCTAGATGCGACCATGGACATAGTAAGGAAGACCACCGGACCTCTCCCGCCACATGTCGCTGTAGTGGAGGCCGCCTCGGCAGCTGGGGATTGCATGTGATCGATGCCGCTGGATTCACTTTAGTTGATCCCCTGTTTCTCTGGCGTCTCCGGTAGGTCATTTCAAGCCACAGTATGCGTTATATGGGTATTTCAGCTGTGTTAAGCTGGTTGGGAGTCGGGAGCTCTAGCCATGAGGTTCTTCGCTCCGCAATGTCCAAGCCACGCCCCCGAATAGTTTTCCAATTTCTAAAAGAATATTCGATTCCTTTATTTTCTATTCTTTTTTTTTAATTAGAAAACTTTTCAAATCGATCTGAAGATGAATAAACAAAACAAATTCCGAAAACGAATTGAACAAATTTAACTAAACAAATTTATGTAAATAACGAATCTAAACAAAATTAAACAAATTTTTTTGTTCTGCACATGTCTAATGGAGAGCGGGGGAAGGAAAGACCAGGAGAACAAGTGCCGAGGAAGGTTTATGTTACAACTATGTTTGGCTGCCTGTCTTCCGGATCATATGATGAGCTTCTCCATGCTGAGGATCATGTCTTTATTCAGCCCGTCTGCATACTGCACAGCTAGCCAGAAAGAGCAGGTGAGTGCTGCAGGGGGACCAGAGAAGCGGGGGGGGGGGACAGGGGGGCAGCGGCCCACTAGCAGGAGGTAGAGGTGGAGAAGACAGATGTAGGTACCAGCTGCGGTACCCCCCACAATGCTGTGCCTGGGGCACATAACCCCCTGCCCCCTAGTTTTGGCCCTGGGTGCACTAACTTTTGTTACCAGCAGCTAAGACATTAATGGCTGTGTGTTGAGTTATTTTGAGGGGACTGCAAATTTACACTGTTATACAAGCTGTACACTACTTTACATTGTAGCAAAGTGTCATTTCTTCAGTGTATTGGGACACCTGCCTTTACAAGTACATGAACTTTAATGGCATCCTAGTCTTAGTCCATAGGGTTCAATATAAAGTTGGCCCACCCTTTGCAGCTATAACAGCTTCAACTCTTCTGGAAAGGCTGTCCACAAGGTTCAGGAGTGTGTCTATGGGAATGTTTGACTATTCTTCCAGAAGCACTTTTGTGAGGTCAGGCACTGAATTTGGACAAGAAGGCCTGGCTTGCAGTCTCCGCTCTAATGCATCCCAAAGGTGTTCTATCGAATAAGGTCACGACTCTTTGCAGGTCAGTTAAGTTCTTCCACCCCATACTCGCTCATCCATGTCTTTATGGACCTTGCTTTATGCAATTGTGCGCAGTCATGTTGGAGCAAGAAGGGGCAATCCCCAAACTGTTCCCACAAAGTTGGGAGCCTGAAATTGTCCAAAATGTCTTGGTATGCTGATGCCTTAAGAGTTCCTTTTCACTGGAACTAAGAGGCCAAGCCCAACCCCTGAAAAACAACCCAACACCATAATCCCCCCTCCACTAAATTATATATTTTCATGGGGCTCTTCGCAAAAGAGGAAGGAGGGGTGAAACTGAATGTAGTAGATGTTGAGAGTGCTTCCTGTAGCTTATCAATGCCTGTGTGTAAAATCTAAGTGCAAAGGGAAGACCCTGCAGGGACAATCAAGCATGCTGGCAGGTCAGACAAGTAAGAAGTGCTGCAATTAAAAGAGATACTCTAATGCACAATCCAATGCCTAGGTCAGGAATTATAGCTGCTGGTAATTCCTCTGCCTGTAGCAGCCTCCCATTCCCTTAAGGCAAGCAGGCCTATTGGTACTTGATTGCCCCCAGGTCTTAGAACAAGATGCTATAGTTCCTGGTCAGGTGGCACTGGGAATAAATGACTGAGAAAAGAATGGCACTTGTAGTCCCGATGCTGGCCAGGCAGTAGACAGCAACTAGCAGAGAACTCCTGGGATGGTCCAAGGTCAGGCAGGTAGCTGGCAAATGTAGTCTGTAAACTGTTCTGAGGTCAAGGCTGGTATTAAACAAGTGTAGTTCAGTTAACAATCTGAGGTCAAGTTCAGTAAGCAATCCAAAGATTAATTCTGGCAAAAGGCAAAGATCGGCAACAAGGGAATCCAAGATAATAGCAGATCTTTATCAGACAGGGAGTCAGGAAGCTAATGCTATCACAAGCACAGAGGTTGATGAGGTTTAAACAAGATGCCTTTTGCACCTTGGACCAATCCAGCTAGACTTGTTACTTTGCAGCTGATGAGAGCAGCTGGGAGTCGGAGAAGACTCACTAACCTGTGGTTGACAGGGGAAGCTGGAAGGCTGCTTTAGAAATTATAAAAATATTGAGAAAAAGACTATTGATATTAGAAAAAAAAAAGTTTTTAATACATTTTAAGTGCACAAAAACACAATAAGTAATGAATAAAGGAATTAATGGAACTGGAATGTTAGAAAAGGGAAAGAGTGCCTCAGTTTTTGTGCCAACACTTAAAGTGGAAGTAAACCCTCCTATCGTTTTCAGCCAAGGAAGCTGCCATCTTGGCCTCTCTTTAATCTGCAACTGCCGTGATGCTGCCTATGTGATCCGTTATGACACCAGCCATTGGATGGTTTGACAGTTTGGTTGAGCGCACAACCTTGTGACAGCTAGCATTTATGGCATGCCGGGAATGTTAACAGTCTTTTGAAACTATTAAATCAATGGGTTTACTTCCGCTTTAAGGGTGCTATAAACAAGTGCAGGCCAGGATATTACCCTTCTTGTTAAAGGGGGCTTTCAGATTCCGATATTTGTCCCCCTTGTTAAAGGGAGCTTCCAGATTCCGATATGCCGCCTGCCCACAGACCCTCACAATCACCGTGCCAGGGTTGAGGGGAAGAGGCTCTTGTCCCTATCAACATGAACAAGGTGCTTTGGGGTGAGCACCCTCCCCCAAAGCAAGCCACACCCGAGATCCCGGTCCCCCATGTAAATAAGTATGTTTGTTAAAAAAAAATTATAAAGAAAAAACATAAAAAATGCTGACCCAAATGAAAAAAAAAAGGTGCTGGGGGGGGGGATGTGGCCTGTTATGGTTCAAGGGGAGGGTTCTCATCCGTTCACTTGTCTGCAAACAAGATGTGCTCAGTAAAGAGCAGGGATCGCTCCATGCCATCTCTAGGCACATTGACAGCCAGCATTGAGGTGACTCGAGTACATCACCAGTCTCTACCCTGGGATTTATGCTGAGACACCCCCGAGACATGTGGTGACCCTTACCACCGACATAACCGTGAGTAGCACTGTCAGGACATTCCCCCCACAGGGGATAGCTCCATCACAGACTCAGTGCCTCCCTTCCACAGAAGGGAACCTGTGTAATAGTGGGGACTGTTACTTCCATCCTATTATCCCTCTCCTGCATTGACACTTTGTAACCAAAAGTAACTGGACTTGAAGTTCCTTTGGCGAAGGGCTCCAGGGGAATGGTGATTGCCACACAAATGTGATTATGTATTTATACAGCTAGACACTAGTTGATCATAGATGAATTGTGCGAGCAGACGTCCGAAGTGGTCCCGTATAGCTGTATGTTGGCTGACACCACTGAGGTTTCCTGATACCCACCACTACCTAATCTCCTGTTGTACTTTCACATTACTCCTATTTTGATGACTGACTACATGTGGTGTGCTGGTGAATCCGGGTGTGTGATTTTATCAGCAACGTTGCCCTAGCTTTTTAATCCTTCTATGTTGTCTGCCTATTCATTTTTGCCTTTGATTTCTTGCTACCAATAAAGTTTTTTGTATTAGGTGGTTACCGGGGTTATCCTTATTCCCCTCCTCCCTTTTAGAACTCCTACGGGCTCACTCCCAACCTTTTGCTTTACAGTTCTCTTGTGTTTGAAAGTTGAAGGTATGAGCGCCACTTAATTCTGAGTGAGTCTGTACCCCCTATGGTGTTGGCTTATAGACTTATCCAGCACCTGGACCCTCTGGGTACTTATCTTCTTTTATATTCTGCTCATTTGTTCCCCCACTATTCAGGCCTACCAGGCTGCATACTCAGATAAGGGTCTGCTATGGCTTTGGGGGGACCCCACACCATGTTGTTTTTAATTTTGACATGGAATTCCTCTTAAATTCCATACCAGACCCAAAGGGGGACCCTCACGCTGTTTTTTTCCTGTATTTTTAAATACTGGCAAAGCTTTTGTTTACATTCAGCTGTCAGAGGGGAAACTCGCTAACAGCTAATGGGTCATCGGTTGTTAAGGAACATGGCAGCCTGCTTCCAAGCCCGCTCCTTAATAACCAGCTATTCTTTACACAAAATTTGCATCGGTTGATCAATTTTCGATCTATCCAAATTAGAATCTTTCCGAAAATGTTGGATTCGTTAGACAACGAATAAAAAAAACGAAATTCGTTACTAATGTCATTCGGAGATTCGGATCCATCCAAATCTCCACATAACCAAAAATGTTATTATTATTATTATTATACAGGATTTATATAGCGCCAACAGTTTACGTAGCGCTTTACAACTTGAGGGTAGACAGTACAAATACAATACACTTTGATACAGTAGGAATCAGAGGGCCCTGCTCCTTAGAGCTTACAATCTAAGAGGGAAGGTCAAGAGATACAAGAGTTAATAACTGTGGGTGATGTGCTGATTGAGAAGATATGTCTCTGAATTTAGATTCAGACCGAAAAATTGAACATGACTGGTAACTAGCTCCCTGATTTTCCTAGAAGTCTCTACTAAGAGACAAGTAAGATTTTAGGCACCCACTGTAATAGAAATGTAATTGTTGGTGAGATGCTTCTTAAGGGTTAATTACTTTTAAAGGCATGCAGACATTGCAGCATTTCTCTTTAGAACACAAAAAGTGCACCAGCTGGTTGTAATAAACCAGTCACTGCTATTCAGAATGGGAAAAAGATCAGAGTGGTGAAACAAACAGATATTTCTTCACAACAACAAAAGGTAGGAATCGTTTGCAACATTGTTAAAATCCCTAAAATGTACATTGATCACCAAGAGGGGATTGTTTCTTTCTCAACAAATGTGGGGTTCCTCTAAAAAGCTGATGAAAGAAGTGCAGTAACTGGATTGGATCAGATTGGAATACATAAAGATATTTGAGTAGTAAGTCTTTTAAGTAAATATTTTAACCATATTACTGCCTCCAAACCAGGTTTTGAGTGTGGATAGGAGTCACGCTTTTTTGAGGTCCCATTTGGTCTTGTTCAAGAGGGCAAGATAGTTTAACTTCTTCCCATCCAGCCCATAGCATATTGATGGCTGGGCAGGCCTTTAATCCCTCTGGGTGGACATCATATAATGTCCTCCCAGTTTTGCTGCTCAAGTGGCCCCCAGGGACACAGCACACAAGAGCCAATGACATTGGTTCTTTACCACGTTATCAGCTGTGTCTAACCACAGCCGATCACAACTGTAAACAAAGACCGGTAACTCGCTGTTACCGGCTTCTTCTCTTCACACACTGTCTGATTCCGATTCAGACTACGGTGTGTGAAGAAAATCCATCAAAAGTAGTGGATCAGCGTTCAAATTGGAAGAGGAAAAGGGTCCTTCCTAAAAGGATAAGACACTCTGAAGACTAGGCAACCAACAGCGGTGCCATACACCTCAATGGTGAATCGGCAAACACCAAAGTTGCTAGACTCCAGGATGGAAGGCCCAGTACTAGTACTGGCGTATCACATCAGACCTCAAGAATTAGGGCCCAAACATATAATCCAAATGCACTGGCAAACCCATTATAGCTACCTTCCAGCTCAAATTTTTTTTTTTTATCTTTCCCTGACAATTTTTATCAGTTGATTGTCTTTATTTTTGCCCAGCCATATCGCAAGCAACCCCAATTCATGCTATATCCGACCTTTTTAATGGAAAGGTCTTACAGTGGAGGAGTTCAAATCATTTTTGGGCCTCACAATTAACATGGGGTTTACAGAAAAAATGAATTACATGGTTACTGGTACACCCACCCGATTAATCACATGCCCATTTATTCGGCTGTAATATACAGGTCATGCTTTGACATGATCATGCTCTTCCTTCATTTAAGTGACATTACACAGCGCCCTCCCCGAGATCATCCTGGCTATGACAAGCTATACAAAATTCTCCCTTGAAATAATTTTTTTCCCAAGAGATTTGCTGAATTGTATGTCCCTGACCAAAACATCTGTGTGGATGAGTCCCTGATCTACTTCACTGTTGCCCGGAATCAAGCAACACATTCCCAGTAAAAGGGCCAGGTATGGATTAAAGCTCAACAAGCTCTGTGAAAGAGTCACAGGATATATGCCTGCCTTCCATGTGTACGAAGAGTGCTCAACCTATATAGGCACAAGGGGAAAAATTGTCTGGGACCTGGCTTTTCCACCATTCCAAAAGGGGTATAGAATCTACATAGATAATTATTACACAGGTCTACCACTTTTCCACCACTTGTACCACCAGGCAACCTTGGCCTGCTGTACCACCTGAAAAAAACAGGATGGGCTTCCCACCACAAAGTCTAGTGACCACAAGGCTACAAAGGGAGGAATCAGTGAGTCTGAGGAACAAGGAAGTGTTGGTTGTGAAGTGGAGGGATAAGAGAGATGTGTAGGTTCTGTCAACCATCCACAATGACATCTCGGTAGAAAATCAGGGAAGATGTGGTCCCTTCCAAAAGCCTGAGTGTATGCATGACTATAATTGGTTCATAGGGTGGCGTTTAACGATCAGATGCTACAGCCCTATTTATCAACAAGAAAGTCCCTCTTCTGGTATAAAAAAGTTGCACTTTACCCTTTTCATTTTGTCATTTATGATGCATATGTCACTTATCACATGTCCATGCAAAGACCCAACACTTGGCTTATGCTCTCAGAAGTGTATCGGATCACTCCCCATTGACTACGACCTTGGAGGTGCTCCCTCCTTCCACGGTGGCCAAGGCTCCATGGAAAATGAATGTGTTTTGGCTGAATCTCTTCCCTTCTCATGAGCAGATAGAATCTCATATTCTAGACTTTTGGTGCATCCACGTCGCAGACGAGTTCATGGCCATTACCTGGGAGGCCTTCAAGGCTGTTCTGAGGGGCCTCTTTAATAATGAAATCCAAACTATTAAGAGAAAGACAAATGCTCAGAGGGAGAGAATGGAGCAGTTGGCGGAGAACCTGGAGGGTACATTCATTGCAGACCCGACAGAGGCTGATAGGGAGGCATGGCTCTCAGCACACGATGCGCTGTACTGAACCACGATCTCCGCAGCGGAGAGAAAAAAGTTCTTTCAAAGGGTAGCAATCTATGAGGAGGGTGAACACACTGGATGCCTATGAGCAACTATTGCCCACTCCCACCAAATGTCCCCTCTATTGAGGTGCTGCACACCCACCTTGGTGGGGTGACCAACTCCCCAGACCAAATTATGTCAGAACTTGTGAGATTTTACTCCTCTCTATATGAATCTAAGCAAACATACGCATTAGAATCCTTGACTGACTACTTGGACACTGTCCACTTGCCTAGCATGTCGGCCTCCTCTAGGGCAATGCTTGATTCCCCTCTGACTATAAAAGAATTGCAGATGGCGACCAGTTTGTTCCCTAATTCTAAAGCCCCGAGGGATGATGGACTCCCCATTGAGGTGTATAAGCAATACGAAGGGCCCATACTTTCGCACTTATTGAAGGTGTTCAATGCAGCGAGAGAGACCAGTAACCTCCCTCAGTCTATGACCAGAGCGAATATAGTATTGATATTAAAGCCAAACAAAGACCACCTCAACCAGGGATCGTACCGACCTATTTCTCTTCTGCAAAACAATGTAAATATCCTAGCCAAAGTACTGGCAATACGATTGAATAGCGTTATTTCTACTATAATACACTCTAACCAATCCGTATTTATGCCCCAGAGGTCGACTACGATAAATCTGGGGAGACTTTTTCTCAACATCCAATCCCGGTTGGACAACATGGGGGATCGTGCGCTGTTATCATTAGATGCCCACAAGGTGTTTGATAGCGTTGAGTGGGAGTACCTGTGGGCAGTAATGAGGAAATTCGGATTTGGAGGCAGGTTTATTGCCTGGGTACAACTTCTATATTCATCCCCAGTTGCAGTTATCCGGGAGGGGGGGAGGATTTCGCCAACCTTTAACCTACATAGAGGCACGAGGCAGGGTTGCCCCTTGTCTCTCCTACTATTTGCTCTGGCCATTGAGCCCCTGGCTGCCCTAATTCGTGCTAATTCCATAGTACAGGGATTTCACTATGGAGACCTTCAGGAATGATCATGTTGTATGCCGATGACACCATGCTGCTCCTTGGCGATACGTCTACTTCACCCACAGAGGCAATGAAAGTTGTCAGGCAGTTTGGGGAGTACTCCGGTCTAGTGATTAATTTGACCAAGTCCTCTCTCCTGTTACTGGACCGTGAGCCTCCCCCATCCCAACAGACCATGCAGGATATCCCGGTATCAGCATCTTTTAGGTATCTGGGCATACAGGTTACAGCCTGTTTACTGGACTGTGTTAACCTAAACCTGACCCCTTTGATCAATCGCTGTAGCAATCGGGTCAAGGTGTGGAGCAGGCTGAAATTGTCCCAAGTGGGGAGGGTAAATTTGATAAAAACTATCCTTATGCCACAACTACTCTACGTGCTCCACAACTCCCAAATGGTCATTCCTTTGAAAAAGTTTAGAATCATTAACTCAATTTTCAGATCACTTATTTGGCTCACAAAGTCTCCTACAATCAAACTTGAGCAGCTACAGTGCTCAAAGGACATGGTTGGTGGTTGGCGTTACCCAGTCCCTTGCTGTACTACCTAGCCTCACAAATGCAGCATTTCGCACGGGTTGTACGTCCTAGACAGGACTTGGAACTGAACTTGTTGGACTCTTCGGCTCAACTACTCAGTTTCACAAGGTGGGGTTGCAGACGGTTTAGAGGCCCTAAAATATACTGAATCTAACTAACTCTTTCCCACATATGCTCTCATGCAGAAGATTTGGAATAAGGTCAGGATGTGAAATAGCGAAATTACCATATGGTCTGAAATAGAAACAGTACGGTACGGTGTGTCACACATGACCCACATATTTAAAGATGGCAGAATGAGATCCTTCCTGGAGCTTAGGGAGGCCTTTCAACTGCCGGCTTCTATGCATTTTTATTACATGCAACTCAAACATGCAGTTGATGCTCAGAAGGGGGTGGATATTTGGGCCTTGGATTCTACATCAGTTTTTAACTATCTGTTTAAAGTAACTACCTACAAGGGGTTTATATCCTGCTGTTATGCCATGCTACTGAATCTCTTCCTACAGGACACACCTTTGAAGGCAGTGTCCCAATGGGAAGAGGAGCAGTGGGAAGAAGCCTTGCAGGAGGTCCCCGTGTGCTCGCTGAACATGGCATAAAGATTATCACAGCACTATATACTCCTTAGGGTACACTACACACCAGCTAGATTGGCCCGTATGGGGGTGAGTACAGATTCTACCTGTACCAGATACTGTAGACATCATAGTGATCACATCCATCTTTTATGACGGTGCCCTAAACTGCACTTATATTGGAAGAAAGTTATTGACACTCTTAATGGGGCTTTCCAGGTCTAGATACCATAGATCCTAAACCTTGCTTGCTGGGGATAATAGATGGCCTCCCGATGGAGGATATTCCTAAGCAGACTATTGGCTGAGCTCTGTTTCAGGCTCGTAAGTTGATTCTAAGGCACTGGAAATCCACTGACCCTCCTACAGTGCAGGAATGGATTACACAAATGGGGGTCACTCTCCATTTGGAAAAACGTATATATCAGAGTAGGGGGACCCGTACAAAATACAAGAAGCTTTGGGCCCCTTGGTTGGATGTCCCTGGTCTAGCCCCAGTGGATTTGGTGTCTAATCGCTTATTTTAAAGCCCATACAGGACACACTGATCTAAATGTATAGGTATGTTAGGTACCTGTTTGTATTGGCTGACTTGTGGAATCGTTTGATTGTAATTGCTTGTACTAAAACTTGAGATGTACTTAGTGATGGTTGAGATAGGTGGATACATTTTATTGATTGGTCATTTTCCCTTTTTTTTTCTTTGTATGCTGTACCCTGCAGTTTATATGTACTGACTATGCTCTGGAACTGTCTGCCATTTTTCTTATGTTCAATAAAACCTTTTGTTTGAGGAAAAAAAAAAAGACCCAACGCTTTTCTCAAATTTATAGATGTTGTCACTGCCCTGATCTACCAGCAAGGATCTCCATTAGAAATTCTCTCATTCTGATTCTGTAAGCAGACTTCATGAGCACCATTTTCCTGAGAACATTCCACCCCACACAAAGAGGCCGAAGATGCCAAAAAAATGTCAGGTATGCAGCAGAGGGGGCGTTAGGACAGACACCAGTTTTCATTGACCCCAATGTCCCTCCCAACTGGGTCTATGCATCAGAGACTGCTTCCAGCGTTACCACTAGGGATGAGCTTCGCGTTCGAGTCGAACCCATGTTCGGCCCATAATTCACTGCGGCATCGCAGTGCATTGCTGGCTGATGATTGGCCAAGCATGCACTATGACCCGCATGCTTGGCCAATCAAAGCGCCGTTAGTAGAGAGAGCTGTAATTGGCCAAAGCCAGGGTGGCTTTGGCCAATTATGGCTCAGGGGGTTTAGAACACGCCCCACAATATATAAGGCCGCCTGCACAGCGGTCCTGTGTAGAGTGTGTTCCGGCGTTGAGATACATAGATAGACAGAGAGACAGTGTAATTTCATTTGTGTTAGCTAGATTAGGCAGGACAATCAGTGAGTTAGCTGCATTTACAGTGTATTGTGTATATATATGCATCCCAGATGTTGCATATATATATACACTGTAATCAGTTTAGCTAGATCCGTTCCTGTTATCTTCTTACTGACAGGCAGGCTTGTCTTGTTACAGTATTTACAGCTACCTGAAGAAAATTGCTGGTGTTCTTTTCATCCTATTAGTACCACAGTCAGGCAGCTAGACTATTTACAGTTAGTGCAGTGTGTCCTGCTCACAGTGTTCAGCTAAAACTACAAGTTAGTGCGGTGCGTCCTACTCACAGTGTTCAGCCAAAACTACAAGTTAGTGGGGTGCGTCCTGCTCACAGTGTTCAGCTAAAACTACAAGTTAATGTGGTGCATCCTGCTCACAGTGTTCAGCTAAAACTACAAGTTAGTGTAGTGAGACCTCTGCACAGTGTTCATCTAAAGCTACAAGTTAGTGCAGTGCGTCCTGCTCACAGTGTTCAGCTAAAACTACAAGTTAGTGGGGTGCGTCCTGCTCACAGTGTTCAGCTAAAACTACAAGTTAGTGTAGTGAGACCTCTGCACAGTGTTCAGCTAAAACTACAAGTTAGTGCAGTGCGTCCTGCTCACAGTGTTCAGCTAAAACTATAAGTTAGTGCGGTGCGTCCTGCTCACAGTGTTTAGCTAAAACTACAAGTTAGTGTAGTGAGACCTCTGCATAGTGTTCATCTAAAACTACAAGTTAGTGCAGTGCGTCCTGCTCACAGTGTTCAGTTAAAACTACAAGTTAGTGGGGTGCCTCCTGCTCACAGTGTTCAGCTAAAACTACAAGTTAGTGTGGTGCATCCTGCTCACAGTGTTCAGCTAAAACTACAATTTAGTGTAGTGAGACCTCTGCACAGTGTTCAGCTAAAACTACAAGTTAGTGTAGTGAGACCTCTGCACAGTGTTCAGCTAAAACTACAAGTTAGTGCAGTGCGTCCTGCTCACAGTGTTCAGCTAAAACTACAAGTTAGTGCGGTGCGTCCTGCTCACAGTGTTCAGCCAAAACTACAAGTTAGTGGGGTGCGTCCTGCTCACAGTGTTCAGCTAAAACTACAAGTTAATGTGGTGCGTCCTGCTCACAGTGTTCAGCTAAAACTACAAGTTAGTGTAGTGAGACCTCTGCACAGTGTTCATCTAAAGCTACAAGTTAGTGCAGTGCGTCCTGCTCACAGTGTTCAGCTAAAACTACAAGTTAGTGGGGTGCGTCCTGCTCACAGTGTTCAGCTAAAACTACAAGTTAGTGTAGTGAGACCTCTGCACAGTGTTCAGCTAAAACTACAAGTTAGTGCAGTGCGTCCTGCTCACAGTGTTCAGCTAAAACTATAAGTTAGTGCGGTGCGTCCTGCTCACAGTGTTCAGCTAAAACTACAAGTTAGTGTAGTGAGACCTCTGCACAGTGTTCATCTAAAACTACAAGTTAGTGCAGTGCGTCCTGCTCACAGTGTTCAGTTAAAACTACAAGTTAGTGGGGTGCCTCCTGCTCACAGTGTTCAGCTAAAACTACAAGTTAGTGTGGTGCATCCTGCTCACAGTGTTCAGCTAAAACTACAATTTAGTGTAGTGAGACCTCTGCACAGTGTTCAGCTAAAACTACAAGTTAGTTTGGTGCATCCTGCTCACAGTGTTCAGCTAAAACTACAAGTTAGTGTAGTGAGACCTCTGCACAGTGTTCATCTAAAACTACAAGTTAGTGCAGTGCGTCCTGCTCACAGTGTTCAGCTAAAACTACAAGTTAGTGCGGTGCATCCTGCTCACAGTGTTCAGCTAAAACTACAAGTTAGTGGGGTGAGACCTCTGCACAGTGTTCAGCTAAAACTACAAGTTAGTGCGGTGCGTCCTGCTCACAGTGTTCAGCTAAAACTACAAGTTAGTGTAGTGAGACCTCTGCACAGTGTTCAGCTAAAACTACAAGTTAGTGGGGTGCGTCCTGCTCACAGTGTTCAGCTAAAACTACAAGTTAGTGCCGTGCGTCCTGCTCACAGTGTTCAGCTAAAACTACAAGTTAGTGGGGTGAGACCTCGGCACAGTGTTCAGCTAAAACTACAAGTTATTTTTTGCAAGCTCTGCACAGTGTTCAGCTAAAGCTACCTGTAGAAGGTTGGTGGTGTTTTCCTGATCCTATCACTACCGCAGGCAGCTAAAAAAGCTACAAGTTAGTTTTTTGCTAGCTCTGCACAGTGTTCAGCTAAAGCTACCTGTAGAAGGCTGGTGGTGTTCTCATACTACAGGCACGCAGTTGATTTTGCTAGCTGCAGTATCAGTACATATATATATATATATATATATATATATATATATATATATATATATATCCCAGCTTAGTGCAGCTACAGGCCATTAGTATGTCTGGAAGGCCAAGAAGGAGGGGCAGACAGTCACAAGCCAATAAGAGAGGGCAAGCAGGCTCTGTGTCTAGTGCTGGTCGTGGAGACGGTGCATCCTCATCAGCACGTGGCCGTGGGACACGCTTGGCCTTTTTTTCGGCAGCTGGCCGTGTTGAGCCGCAACATGCAGAAGACTTGGTCGAGTGGATGACCAAGCCATTCTCATCCTCCTCATCCTCTCTCACCCATGCCCAGGGTACTTTGTCTGGCAAAGCAACGGCCTCTTCCCTCGGCTCAATGTCATCAGTGACTCCTTCCCTAGCCCCACCATGTCCTCCTGAGGAGTCCCTCGAACTGTTTGAACACAGTGTTGGGTACATGCTCCAGGAGGATGCCCAGCGTTTGGAAGGCTCTGATGATGATACTGAGCTCGATGAAGGCAGTAATATGAGCACGGACAGAGGGGGTGCCCAAGAAGGACAGCAATCTGGCAGTCATGCTCCCCCTGCTGCAGCATACTGCCAGGTTTGCTCCAGTGATGAGGAGGGAGGGGATGATGAGGTCACTGACTCAACGTGGGTG
This sequence comes from Lithobates clamitans, assembly GCA_037952925.1. Lineage (NCBI taxonomy): Eukaryota > Metazoa > Chordata > Amphibia > Anura > Ranidae > Lithobates > Lithobates clamitans. The sequence goes on from JBBGZY010000633.1 coordinate 4,392,665, forward strand.
CCTAATAGGAGAAAGGAGGAGGAGGAGGAGGAGGCAGCACATCACCAAAGAGGCAGGATGCCCTCCAGGGGCCAGCCTAAGGGCAGCACATTGACTGCATCACACCCCAAAGCTCCACATGTGCAGGGCGCTGCAATCTCTGCGCGTTATTCAAAAAGTTCTTTGGTGTGGGCCTTTTTTGAGACGAGTGCAACAGATCGCACCGCTGCTATTTGCAACATATGTCTCAAGCGTATCTCGCGTGGCCAAAACATCTCCCGCTTGGGTACCACATGCTTGACCAGACATATGTTGACCTGCCATGCAGTTCGTTGGCACACGTATCTAAAATACCCACACCACAGAACAAAGAGGACTTCTCCTTGCTCCTCATCAGCTGAGATCTCCAACCCCACTATACCTTCAGTCCTCTCTGAGACCTGCACTGAGAGGAATGAAGGTGTAGAATTAGGTGTGTCACAGCCAAGTACTTGTGGGCAATCTGCTTTTGGTACACCGATGTCAGATTGTACCAGGCAAATTTCCCTGCCCCAGCTGCTGCACCGCTGAAAGAAGTTTGCTCCCAGCCATCCACATGCCCAGCGGTTGAATGCTAGCTTGGCAAAATTGCTAGCACTTCAACTGCTGCCTTTTCAGTTGGTAGACTCTGCCCCCTTCCGTGAGTTTGTGGAATGTGCGGTTCCTCAAGTGGCAGGTACCCAAACGCCTCTTTTTCTCATGGAAGGCGATTCCGGCTCTCTACCGGCATGTGGAAGGCAATGTCCATGCCTCGCTGGACTGGGCGGTCAGCGGTAAGGTGCATATTACCGCTGACTCATGGTCCAGCAGACATGGACAGGGACATTACCTAAGTTTCACGGCGCATTGGGTGACTCTGCTGGCAGCTGGGAAGGATGCAGGACAAGGTGCAGTAGTGTTGGAGGTTGTTCCGCCACCACGCCTCAAATGCTAATGATTGTGACACACCTCTCTCCTCCACCCCCTCCTCTTCTTCTTCCTCCATGGCCTCTTCCTGTGCTTTGTCCTCGGAACCAGCGGTGCTCCGTAGCCGTTCAAGGGGCTACGCAAGTACCCAGGCCAAAAGATGCCATGCGGTGCTTGAGCTGGTGTGCTTGGGGGACAGGAGCCACACTGAGGCAGAGGTTCTGTCAGCTCTGCAGGGCAGGTTCAGAGGTGGTTGACGCTACGCCAACTTAAGGCAGGAATGGTGGTTTGCGACAATGGCACCAACCTGCTCTCTGCCCTCCGACAGGGACAAATGACCCATGTGCCCTGTTTGGCTCACGTCCTTAACTTGGTGGTGCAGCGGTTTTTGGGCAGGTACCCGGGCTTACAGGATGTCCTGAGGCAGGCCAGGAAAGTCTGTGTGCATTTCCGCCGGTCATATAATGCCAGTGCTCGGCTGACGGACCTCCAAAAGGAGTTTAACCTGCCCAAGAACCGCCTAATCTGTGACATGCCCACCAGGTGGAACTCAAAGTTGGCCATGCTGCAGCGGCTGCACACGCAGCAGAGGGCCATCAATGAGTACCTGTGCGACTATGGCACCAGGACAGGGTCAGGGGAGCTTGTTTTTTTTTCCCCACGCCAGTGGGCCATGATCAGGGATGCATGCACTGTCCTGTCACCATTTGAGGAGGCCACGAGGATGGTGAGCAGTGACAGTGCATGCATCAGTGACACTGTCCCTCTTGTCCACCTGTTGGAGCACACGCTGCGTGGAATAACGGACAGGGCACTTGAGGCAGAACAGAGGCAGGAAGAGGAGGACTTCCTTAGCTCTCAAGGCCCCCTTTATCCAGACAGTGTTCCTGCGTGCCCGCCGATCACACAGGAAGAGGAGGAGGAGGAGGATTAGGAAAACGAAGAAGAGAAGAAGAGAAGAAAAGAAGAAGAGAAGAGCGGGAGCCTCCCCCCCATGCCATGGGTGCGGAGTGGCCCGAGGAGAAGAAGATAGAAGATGCCGCGGAGGAGATGCTGGACGAGAACGCCGGAGGAAGAACCAGAAGAGCCAGAAGAACCAGAAGAACCAGAAGATGAAGGAAGAAAGAAGAAGCATTTAAATAAAGGAATTGTCAAAAACTGTCTCTTGTCATTTTTAAAATTTTTGACAGTTTTTTAGTGAAATGGTAGGGGTAAGTACCCCCTTACCATTTCACACAGGGGGGGACCGGGATCTGGGGGTCCCCTTGTTAAAGGGGGCTTCCAGATTCCGATAAGCCCCCCGCCCGCAGACCCCCACAACCACTGGCCAGGGTTGTGGGGCCCTTGTCCTCATCAACATGGGGACAAGGTGTTTTGGGGGGCTACCCCAAAGCACCCTCCCAATGTTGAGGGCATGTGGCCTGGTACGGTTCAGGGGGGGGGGTGCACTCTCGTCCCCCCCTCTTTTCCTGCGGCCTGCCAGGTTGCGTGCTCGGATAAGGGTCTGGTATGGATTTTTGGGGGGACCCCACGCCGTTTTTTTTTTTTTTTTGGCACGGGGTTCCCCTTAAAATCCATACCAGACCTGAAGGGTCTAGTATGGAATATAGGGGGAACCCCACGTCATTTTTTTTTTAAATTTTGGCCGGGGTTCCCCTTAATATCCATATCAGACCTGAAGGGCCTGGTATGGAATTTAGGGGGACTCCCACATCAATTTTTTTTTTTAATTTTGGTTCGGGGTTTCCCTTTGGGGAATTCCTATGCCGTTTTTATCAATGAACTTCTATGTGTATTGTCGGCAATGCAATAGCTGCGGGTAGTTTTAAATGAGTTTTTTCCTTCAAAATGTCATTTTGCTGTCAGAATGTTCTAAACACAGGAAACATGCGCCCCTTTACAGGCATACTATAGACACCCCCCAGGTACTAAATTTAAAGGGATATTACACTTTTATTGTTTGACTTTAAGCATTATTAAAATCACTGCTCCTGAAAAAACGGCCGTTTTTAAAACTTTTTTTGCATTGATTCATGTCCCCTGGGGCAGGACCCAGGTCCCCAAACACTTTTTATGACAATAACTTGCATATAAGCCTTTAAAATTAGCACTTTTGATTTCTCCCATAGACTTTTAAAGGGTGTTCCGCGGCATTCGAATTTGCCGCGAACACCCCAAATTGTTCGCTGTTCGGCGAACTTGCGAACAGCCAATGTTCGAGTCGAACATGAGTTCGACTCGAACTCGAAGCTCATCCCTAATCACTGGCCAGAGCTTGCACAGTATGCAATTGAGCTACTGGCCTGTCCTGCATCCATCGTTCTTTTTGAACGCACATTCAGTGCTACTGGAGGCTTTGTAACCGATCACAGGGTGCGTCTGTCCACCGACTCGGTCGATCGACTGACCTTCACAAAAATGAATCAGTCTTGGATCACCACCAGCTACCAAGCACCTGATGCTGATGTAACCGAATAACTTTTTTTGAAATCTCAGATCCATTCAAAGACTGCCTATGCTGATGCTGAGTGAGTATCCCTGAGTAATTATCCTCTTCCTCCTCAATCATTACGCTGATAGCTTGTAAGAACATTTTTGGTTCTGGGCGCCACCACCAGTGCCTAAGGCCCAATTTTTTAGCCCCTGTTTAACAGGGGCGTGTAATTACAATTTTTGATGCAATACTTTGCAGCAGGGCTCGTTTCTGCGTTACAACTAGAGTATCTGTGAGGGGTTGCAGTGTTGTGGCACCAGCACCAGTGCCTAAGGCCCAATTTTTCAGCCCCTGTTTAACAGGGGCGTGTAATTACAATTTTTGATGCAATACTTTGCAGCAGGGCTCATTTCTGCATTCCAACTAGAGTATCTGTGAGAGGTTGCAGTGTTGTGGCACCAGCACCAGTGCCTAAGGCCCAATTTTTCAGCCCCTGTTTAACAGGGGTGTGTAATTACAATTTTTGATGCAATACTTTGCAGCAGGGCTCATTTCTGCGTTCCAACTAGAGTATCTGTGAGGGGTTGCAGTGTTGTGGCACCAGCACCAGTGCTTAAGGCCCAATTTTTCAGCCCCTGTTTAACAGGGGTGTGTTATTACAATTTTTGATGCAATACTTTGCAGCAGGGCTCATTTCTGCGTTCCAACTAGAGTATCGGTGAGGGGTTGCAGTGTTGTGGCACCAGCACCAGTGCCTAAGGCCTAATTTTTCAGCCCCTGTTCAACAGGGGCATGTAATTACAATTCTTGATCTAATATTTCACAGCAGGGTGCATTTCTACACCCACCAAGAGCGAGTGAGGACTTACAGTGTTGTGGTACCAGCACCACCACCAAAGGCCCAATTTTTCTGCCCTTGTTCAACAGGGGCATGTAATTACAATTCTTGATCTAATATTTCACAGCAGGGCCCATTTCTGCGCCCACCAAGAGCGAGTGAGGACTTACAGTGTTGTGGCCACAACAGCACCTAAGGCCCAAATTTCTGCTGAGTATATAGGGCAGGCCCCTACTTTCAAACATCTAACTTACAAACGACTCCTACTTGCAAACGGAAGGAGACAACAGGAAGTGAGATGAAATCTACCCCTAGGAAGGGAAATTCTCTCCTGTAAGAGTTAATATGGGAAAAACATTTCTCCTTTCCACTGATTCTTTCCAATCCATGTTCCACAAAAATCCCCAAATTTTCAAAAAACATTTGTCATTGGGACAAAAAGTGAGGTGAAATCTTCTGAAGAGGAGGACAGACAGCAAAATAAATGTCACAGGGGTGATAACCCTTCCCTATGTTTTCCAAAAAGCTTAAAAAAGATTTTTTGGCTGGAGCTAAACACATTAAAAATGTACCCGTTCAAAATTACAAACAGATTCTACTTAACAACAAACCTACAGTCCCTGTCTTGTTTGCACTGCCTGTATACTGATGTTCAGAGTATATAGGGCCTGGTGGCCCCACACCTTTCCTTATTTTAATTTGGGTGCGGGGTTCCCCTTAATATCCATACAAGACCCAAAGGGCCTGTTAATGGACTGGGGGGTACCCATGCCGTTTGTCTCACTGATTTTCATTCATATTGCCAGGACCCGACATTACATTAAACCCGCAAGCAGTTTTAAATGAGATTTTTTCCTTTAAAAATGACATTTTGTGCAGGGACTGTTCTAAACACGGGAAACACACGCCACTTTACAGGCATACTATAGACACCCCCCAGGTACGATATTTAAAGGAATATTTCACTTTTTTTTTTACTTTAAGCATCATTAAAATCACTGCTCCCGAAAAAACGGCCGTTTTTAAAAGTTCTTTTTGCATTGATACATGTCCCCTGGGGCAGGACCCAGGTCCCCAAACCCTTTTTAGGACAATACCATGCAAATTAGCCTTTAAAATGAGCACTTTTGATTTTGAACGTTCGAGTCCCATAGACGTCAATGGGGTTCTAACGTTCGTTCGAATTTTCGATCCGTTCTGGTGCGAACCGAACCGGGGGGTGTTCGGCTCATCCCTAGTTACTACACGTCACTAAAATACAAAGTGTAGTGCCCATATTTCTAATAGCCTACCATTTACCCATTATGTGCTGATCATTTACCTGCTGCCTAACCCTTGCCTGTATATTGATGATGCCTGTACCTGCTGTCTGGATTGTTTATGAACCACTTTTTTGCTTTCCGCCTCAACTGACATTGGCCTGTTTATTGACAATGCCTCGGCCTGCCGTCGGGATTGCTTATCAACCATGTTTCTGTCTTCCACGTGAACTGACCTCGGCCTGTTATTAACCATATTATTTGCTTGTCGTTTGGACTGATCTTTTTCCCTACTACTGTAGTAGTGGGATTCAAGATAACAAATCTCACATACTGTATGTGAGGGGCTTCAGAGTAGTGTTCTGTGTAAAGAAAAACAGTTTTTGGTTTTCTCTGGGTTTTGTAGTTCTCTGATCAGGGTTCAGAGTCTGGGGACTTCAAAGAGATATGGGTGGGACCTGATCGAGGCCCTAAGCCTAATGATCCTGCCTGCTGCCTCAACCATTTATTTGGCTGTGTTGACCATATCTCTGCCTGCTGCCTGTATTGACCGAGGACTTTTTATGGACCATGTTTCTACTTGCTGCCCGGACCAATACTTTGGTTGTGCTGACCAAATCACTACCTGCTGCCAGTTTTTCTTTTCAAAATGTGGTCATTTTGTGGGTGTTTATATTGTTGCTCCAGGGCCTTTAAAAATGTGATAGGTAGTCAGGAAATTAGAAGTGTAATTTATGTCCCTAGAACACCTGAAGGTGCTCCTTTGATGCTGCCTGTAATGACCGAGGACTTTTTATGGACCATGTTTCTACTTGCTGCCTGGACCAATACTTTAGTTTTGCTGACCAAATCAGAACCTGCTGCCTGTAATGACTCAGGACTACTCATGGACCATGCTCCTGCCTGCTACCTGGATGTCATCCTGCTGTCTGCACTGACTCTGGCCTGTTTATGGACCATATTTCTGTCTGCTGCCTGGATGATTCCTTTAGCTGTTGCTGACCACTTCTCTGCCTGCTTCCTGGACCAGTACTCTCATCTGCAGACAACTGCTCCACCAAAACCACAGGTAATCTTTTCTTTACTCTTTGTTTAGCTAGGCTGTGAAAAAGTCTCACACATGTGGTATTGACATAGTGAAGAGAAGTAGCAGACTGCATTTTATTGGTGTAATTCTTGGTATGCCAATGCTGTGTGTTAAAAATGTCTTATAAATTGACATCTATGTGTAAAAAAATATTTTTTTATTTTCTTTCCACATTCTCCAAAAGCTTGTGGAAAACAATGACATGTTCAAAAGACTCATTATGCCTCATAAAGATACATTTTGGTGTTTTTCTTTTCAAAATGTGGTCATTTTGTGGGTGTTTACATTGTTGCTCCTCCTCCTTGTTTGCCTTTAAAATGTGATAGGTAGTCAGGAAATTAGAAGTGTAATTTATGTCCCTAGAACACCTGAAGGTGCTCCTTTGATGTGGCCAGGCTGTGGAAAAGTCTCACACATGTGGTATTGCCATACTCAAGGGGAATAGCAGAATTATTTTTGGGGTGTAATTCTCTGGGTGTGTACATGCTATGTGTTAGAAATGTATCATACATTGATAACTTTGTGTAAAAAAAAATATGTTTTCATTTTCTTTACACATTTTTCAAACATGTATGGAAAGAATGACATGTTCAAATGACTTGTTATGCCAGAAAATACATTTGGGTGTTTGCTTGCTGGTCATATTGGGATAATTCCATTGTCCTGGTGCTCCAGGAACTTCAAACTGTCAGGAAATTAGATATGTAATTTATTCCCCCCCGAACATCTGAAGTTCCTACTTGGATGTTGGGCCTCCCTATGTGGCCAGTCTGTCTCGCACATGTGGTATGACCATATGCAGAAGGAGTAGCAAAATGTATTTTGGGGTGTAATTTTTGGTATGTACATGCTATGTGTTAGAAATGTCATAAATCGACAACTCTGTGTAAAAAAAATATGTTTTCATTTTCCAAAGTGTCACTGGTGATGTCAGTGGCACGTAGTCAGTTTCCCCCCAACATTAGTTAGTGGCAGATTGCCTGCTGCACTCCCATTATGGCCTCATGCACACTGGATGATATAAAAACACCAGTAGCGTTAGCTGTAGAAATCTTTAGCTGTATTATGAGTTTTTCAGCGATTTTGCAGTAGCGTTTTTCAGTATTTTTTAGCTGTAGCATTTTTTAGCTTTTTTTTTAGCAAAACTATACTCCCACAAAAGCTTATTGCTCAAAAACTCTTATGCTATGTACACACGGGCTGACTTTTTGACCGGACTGGTCCAACGGACCGAATCCGGCGGACAATCCGACCGTGTGTGGGCTCCATCGGACCTGCAGCTGACTTTTTCGGTCAAAAATCTGACGGACTTTAGATTTAAAACATGTTTCAAATCTTTTCGATGGACTTAAGTCCGGTTGAAAAATCCGCTCGTCTGTATGCTAGTCCGACAGACGAAAACCCACACTAGGGCAGCTATTGGCTACCGGCTATCAACTTCCTTATTTTAGTCCAGTCGTATGTCATCACGTACGAATCCGTCGGACTTTGGTGTGATCCTGTGTAGGCAAGTCCGTTCTTTCAAAGGTCCGTCGGAAGTCCATCAAAAGTCCGTCGGAAAGTCTGTTGGACCAGACCGGTCAAAAAGTCCGCCCGTGTGTAAGCAGAATTATAAAGACCGAATAGCTGTGTTTTTCAGCGTTTTTAAGCTTTTATGAGAGTCAGAGAGTTTTTACAACTAAAATATTTCTCTTAAAACCCACTAATTCTGTTTTTTTTTTTTCCAGCCAGAAAACGCCTATGTGCATGAGGCTTATAAGTCACTGATTATCACCATTAGTAATATATATATATATATATATACCATAGTTTGTGGATGTTATAACTTTCATGTAAACCAATCATTATACACTTATTGGCATTTTTATTTACTAAAGACATGTAGCAGAATACATTTTGGCCAATATGTATGATGAAATTCATTTTGTTTAGTTTTTTTATTGTATATGTTTTATAACAGAAAGAAAAAAATATTGTTTTTTTTTGCATAATTTTCAGTGTTTTTGCATTTATATCAGAAAAAAATCCCCCACTGATGATCAAATACCACCAAAATAAATCTATATTTGTTTGGGTACAGAATTGCATGACCGCGAAATTACCAGTTAAAGTAGCACAATGCTAAATAGTAAAAAATTACCTAGTCATGAAAGGGGTAAAATCTTCCGAAGCTCAAGTAGTCAATCAATTAAAGGAAAAAAAATAAACAGTGAAGGTACTAGCACCTCACATCCTCCTAATTTATGTGACCATATTTCTACAATAGTCTTTTGCACAAACCAAAAAACAATGACATGCGCCACCTTTCTTAATGTTAAATGAGCAATAAACTAACTGTTGACCACCACTCTAAAAAAAAAAAAACAACGTATTTCTTATCATAAAAACAGAACATGCAAAAAGCAAATGTTATTTGTGATTTTTCAACTATATAACAAATATTTTCCAGGGAAAAAACTAAATTAGTGCAATAAAATATACAGTATCTCACAAACATTAGTACACCCCTCACATTTTTGTAAATGTTTTATTATATCTTTTCTTGTGACAACACTGAAGAAATTACACTTTGCTACAATGGAAAGTAGTAAGTGTACAGCTTGTATAACAGTGTAAATTTGCTGTCCCCTCAAAATAACTCAACACACAGCCATTGATGTCTAAACTGCTGTCAACAAAAGTGAGTACATCCCTAAGTCAAAATGTCCAAACTGTGCCCAATTAGTCATTTTCCCTCCCCGGTGTATGTGACTCGTTAGTGTTACAAGGTCTTAGATGTGAATGGGGAGAAGGTGTGTTAAATTAGGTGTTATCACTCTCACTCTCTCATACTGGTCACTGGAAGTTCAACATGGCACCTCATGGCAAAGAACTCTCTGAGGATCTGAAAAAAATAATTGTTGCTCTACATAAAGATGGCCTAGGCTATAAGAAGATTGCCAAGACCATGAAACTTGAGCTGCAGCAGGGTGACCAAGACCATACAGCAGTTTAACAGGACAGGTTCCACTCAGAACAGGCCTCGCAATGGTCGACCAAAGAAGTTGAGTGCACGTGCTCAGCGTCATATCAAGAGGTTGTCTTTAGGAAATAGATGTATGAGTGCTGCCAGCATTGCTGCAGAGGTTGAAGGGGTCAGCCTGTCAGTGCTCAGACCATACACAGCACACTGCATCAAATTGGTTTGCATGGCTGTCAGTCCAGAAGGAAGCCTCTTCTAAACATGATGCACAAGACAAGCAGACTAAGGACATGGATTACTGAAACCATGTCTTGTGGTCTGATGAGACCAAGATAAACCTATTTGGTTCAGATGGTGTCAAGCGTGTGTGGTGGCAACCAGGTGAGGAGTACAAAGGCAAGTGTGTCTTGCCTACAGTCAAGCATATTGGTGGGAGCGTCATGGTCTGTGGCTGCATGAGTGCTGCCGGGACTGGGGAGCTACAGTTTATTAAGGGAACCATGAATGCCAACATGTACTGTGACATACTGAAGCAGAGCATAATCCCCTCCCTTCCGAGACTGGGCCACAGAGCAGTATTCCAACATGATAACTACCCCAAACACACCTCCAAGACGACCACTGGCTTTCTAAAGAATCTGAGGATAAAGGTGATGGACTGGCCAAGCATGTCTCCAGACCTAACACCTATTGAGAATCTGTGGGGCATCCTCAAACAGAAGGTGGAGGAGCTGTAGAGGACTCCAGTGACAACAGGTCTCTAGAGGACTCCAGTCTCTAACATCCACCAGCTCTGTGATGTCGTCATGGAGGAGTGGTAGGGGACTCCAGTAGCAACCTGTGAAGCTCTGGTGAACTCAATGCCCAAGAGAGTTAAGGCAGTTCTGGAAAATAATGATGGCCACACAAAATATTGACACTTTGGGCCCAATTTGGACATTTTCACTTTTTCACTTTTTTTTTTCACTTTTGTACTCACTTTTATTGCCAGTGGTTTATACATTAACCACTTCAGCCCCCAAAATATTTACCCCCTTCCTGACCCAGCCCTTTTTTGCGATACGACACTGCGCCACTTTAACTGACAGTTGCGCAGTCGTGCGATGTTGTGCCCAAACAAAAATTGACGTCCTTTATTTCCCACAAATACTTTTCTTTTGGTGGTGTTTAAACACCTCTGCGGTTTTTATTTTTTGCGCTATAAACAAAAAAAGAGCAATAATTTTTTAAAAAAAGCAATATTTTTTACTTTTGCTATAATAATTTTACCCAAAAAATATATAAAAAAACAACTTTCTTCCACAGTTTAGGCCAATAATTTTTTTTTTTTTTAGTAATGATGGCGATCTGTAATTTTTATCGTGACTGCGACATAGCGGCAGACAGATCAGATACTTTTGACACTATTTTGGGACCATTGACAATTATACAGCGATCAGTGCTATAAAAATGTACTGATTACTGTGTAAATGTCACTGGCAGGGGTTAAACACTAGGGGCTGATCAAGGGGTTAACTGTGTTCCCTCAGCATGTTCTAACTGTAGGGGGATGGGCTCACTAGAACATGACAGAAATCACTGCTCCCGATCACCGAAACCGGCGGTGTGCACGCACCCGCTAGCTGCGATTGATGCAGCGATGTACGGGTAGGTTGTTTTGCGCATCCGTGCCACTTTACTGATGTATATCGGCGTGAGGCGGTCAGCAAGTGGTTAATGGCTGTGTGTTGAGTTATTTTGAGGGGACAGCAAACTGACACTGGTATAAACGCTGTACACTCACTACTTTATGTAACAAAGTGTCATATCTTCAGTGTTGTCACATGAAAAGATATAATAAAATATTTACAAATATGTGAGGGGTGTACTCACTTTTGTGAGATACTGTACATGGTGATTGGCACTCTAATAAATTAATTGCAGGTATATAAAGTCAACATTTCCACTGTGGTCCTCAATATTCCAGGAAGATCTTTATCTTATTCACTAATACCACCACCGATGTGCTCTACAGGTGTTATCCTCAGCTCCAAGGGTGGACCTCAGTGTTTTATGACAGAGGTCAAAACAGCTTTGATTAAAACACCAGCTTCCTTAGGTTTCCTCCATCCGGCCCCCTTTTCCCCCTTCTTTGCTGCGTCTCCTTTAACAGCTTGACCAAATTCATTAGTAAAAGGGGGAAGTCTTAAACTTTATTAGAAAAAAATAAAGAGTTGACGTAAGTGCGTAGCCCCGCCTACGCACTACGGGGCTACGCACTTACGTCACTTCCGGTACTGAGTCAGGGAGCCTGGAACGCAGCTGGACCGCACGCTGCAAGACAGCTCTTCCTGGTTACCGAACGCACACAAAGTGTAGTGTCTTTTGTAGCTTTTATTCCCATATGGGAATTACTTTTGTTTTATGGTCATTTAAATAAAAGCATTTTTATTCAACATACTACACTATGGAGTGTTATCTCTTCATATGAGGACTCATCCCCATTCTCGATATGGTGGCAGAGGCTGTGATGCACAGATGATCGATCCAGATGTCCTGGGTTAGTGGAAGCAGGAGCCATTGCTAAAGGGACTACAGGAAAATATCTATGAAGACCGCCTATGATATTCCATACTGCCTGTCACCCCTGTAGGGGCATAAGGAGCTGGTGAGTGGGGGGCCATAGGGGGAGCACCGGTCAATTTCTGAGCACAAGAGTCACCAGACTGTTTGGAACTTTTTGAAACAAATCCTTTTTTTGCTAACCAATTTTTTGGAGTATTGTAGACTTTTTCACCTCTTTTTTTGCATAAACATTTTTTTTTATTTTTTTTAGGGTGGCACGTATTGCACATATGCCTAGTACTGCAGATCACTTCAGTTTACATGCTGGTGTTGTGTTTTATTTATAATTGATGTATAATTGATCACCTTTATTCCTATTTTTAACTGCTTGATTTTTTTAACTGATTTATTTTTAACTGATCTATTTTCAACTGATTGATTAGTTTGAATATATGTAGCACTAACTCACGGTGGAGCTGCTGATTTGTTGCGGGCTGTTTCCATTACCTTTTTACCTGTGATTTCACCAACAACGGGTCTAGGGTCCCGTTGAGCTTACTACCAGACAATGTAGGCACCAGTCACTTGAATATTTTTCCAATGCTTTAATGGGATATAAGTGGAAGAAGTAGCAGGAAAGAGGTAGAAGAAAAGTTGCAGGGAAGTTCAAATACCTTTTCTTGGTGTAGCACTGAATAATTGAAATTTCAGGGATGAATATATTTTCCTTTCAAAGTTAAATCTTTGCCTGCCCGGATAGGTCTCTCTCACCAACCTAGCAGCCGGTACGCAGCACGAACAAAAAGTCTCTGCCACAGACTTGAGTGAAACAAAACCCGTACGATCCTCTGCCACAGCATGTAGTGGTTTTCAATGAACAGCAAACACAGTACCAGAACCTTTAAGTCGACCCAGCAGTACTTGTGAGATAGGGTAGTTTAGGATACGTCCTCCAATCGAGTCACCAGGCCCTTCTTAAGACCAGCCTTGCATGGTCCCTTCCAAGATGGATCCTCCCCTGGATCTTCACGATTGTCCGGGTTCTTCCCGCAGGACAGACAGCACAGGACCATCCCAACGATAGCAGGCCAAAAACAGGCTTCTAGGTACACCTGCACAGCTGCAGCTCCGTAACCCTCCAGGCCGGAGGGCTACGAGATAGCGCTCACTGACACATACCTCTAGGCCAGGAGGGCCACGAGGCAAAAAGCTCCCCGAAACATGGCGTCTGCCCCATAAATACCCTCTCCCAGAATGCAACCCGAAGGACCACCTACGCCAAGTTATCTCCAGGACAGAAGAGAATTCATTCACTTCAGCATGTTGCCTTTCCAACACCGACCCATGGTGACAACGACACCCACAGGCACAGTGTGAAACTACATGCAACACAGCCAAACTGGAACAGAGGCCAAGTCTGACAATAAACTAAATCTGAACTATGTACAAAACATTTGACCCACTAAATTTACCTATAAGCGGTAGATTGAAAAATCTACCAGCGCTACATATAGATATATGTTTATAGGGGGTTATCTTATATTATGTGTATATCATCACAGTGGTTCTGGTAGCATTGATGTTGCACATACAGTTCACATATCCCCTAAATAGGGAGCGCCATTCACCCCATTCTTTATTTATCTAAAGGCAAAAGAAATGCATCAGGCAGGGCACAACAGGTAGAGGGCTAGGTAGCAGATGATGTCCCAAGTCCAAATCCCTTGGCTTGTAATGCTTAGAGTGCCACAGTGCCACCACCAATCAGGCTAGAGGAGCAGCAACAGGCAATGCAGCAGAATTGCCAAGCAACTGGGATGCCGTGTATGAGGATACTATATGTACCTAGGGATCAGTGAATAGGTACTTTAAGGGTTACATTTTTTTTGGCAAGTCAGACCCGTTACCTAACCCTAATCTGAAGGGCATGGGAGTTAAGGTGATCTGCAAAGTGTTTCTGAGAGACAGAACTGGAAGACAGACTAGACTGGGCCTTGCTTGATGCTTACATTAACTAGATACATGGCCTCCTCCAAGATCTTGGACTCAGGGTAATGCACCAGGTAACCTTTAACTGAATCAGCCAATCCCAGTCTGAACTGTCCACCAACAGAACTCAGAGCAGTACTGTTCCACTGTACGCCTGCCTTGTCACAGGGCCATCTGAGTGCAATCTGGATTGTCATAAAAAAGGCCAAAGGCTTTGAAAATTTATAAAATGAGATAAGCACAGGGCTTTCCAGGACAAACAAACAGACAAATATTGGCACACAAGAGGGAGGCTGGTATAAATAATGCCCAAACAATTATGTATAAAAAGTAGTAAGTGGGCAAAAGATAAAATCTGTACAGTTCAATAGATTGTTATAAATCCTTGGATGGTCAAAGTTGCTTGTCTCAGTGGTTTCAGGCTCTAAACAGGCTACAAGGAACTCTGGAGGAAATGAATGAAGTGATAAGCAGCACCATGTAAGTGCAATTAAAAAACATTTAATTCTCTATTAAAGTAAACAACTCACAGAATTGTGGTGTGAGTGCATTGTATCATCAGTGTCCTCCACTATGCTTCGGGATCAGTGCCACTGGTGGGTGTAAAGTCGATCACTCAGCTCTCTCTGGTGGATTGGGTACACTCGGTAATCTGAGATGACGTCACTTCTGGATGCAGGGGTAGTGGGCCCGGTGCATGTTTGGAGCATACGTGCTCCTTCTTTAGGCCTAATCTTTACACCGACCAAGGACACTGATCCCTGAGCACAGCAGAGGACACTGATTATACAATGAGCTATTTCACCACAATTTTGAGAGCTGTTTACTTTTATCGAGAATCCATTTTTTTTAATTGCTACACTTAGATGGCGCTACTTCTCTCTCCATTCCTATCCAGGAACATGTTGAAGGCCCAAAACTGGGGGTCCCCTTTTAACAGATTGTGATTATTAGCCATACCTGCTAAACCTCAGAGCCCATAGAGTGTGGCCAGAGCTGGATGTATAGCTTACAACTGCAGACATAATTAAAAAACAAGTGGTGGTCCCTAGAAAAGCAGCCTGGTAAGTTAACATTAGGCTGCGGCTAGAGATAACACCTGGACTTGAGGAATCAGTTTACACAAATCTTCAGAAAGCAAGCAGGCCTGGAAGGGATCTGTGACTGCTCAGGTAGTAAAAATGAATGGCTTGTGATAATGTGACAATCAGCCCAATACCTAGGCCATGATCTATAGCTGGCAAGTGTTTCTCCTGCCAATAGAAGCTCCTCTTCCCCTAAGGCAAGCAGGCCTGTTGGTACTTGATTGCTCCAGGTCCCACACAATACTATGATTCCTGGCTAGATGGCACCAGGGTGGAACAAATGAGACAAAGAAGGAGCCAGTTCTGAGGTCAGCGCAGGTTACAGGCAAGTGTAATCCTGTAAAGAATCTAAAGTCAAGTCAGTCGGCAATCCAAAAGAGTTGTTAAGGTACAAGATAGAAAAGACAAAAATTCTCCCACTATAGGACAGGACTTTTTAGGCAACCAGTTTACCAAAATTATTTGTTAAAAAATATATTTTATTAATACATGTTAAAAAAAGAATCAATTATTATGAAATAATACAGATGTGTATATAACAGTAAAATTCACAGTTCATTATACAACCATATTGTTGACAAATGCACAGTGAGATTTGTGCTGTCTCCAGTCTACCCGACACATTTCTGGTTAAACACCTTTCTTCAGGGGTATTGACAAGGAGATATATCTATTCAGCCTTTCTAATGATGAAGAACACAACATTGTGAACATAGTATAGGCAAAACAATGCAAATCATCACTTGTAATTACATTCATAAGGACACTGTCATGAATCTGCAGTAATGTTTTATGCTCTGACTATCTGCTTAGCTCTCAGGTCTGTGTCTCAGCTTTAGAGAGCATGCCCCCACACCTGGGCATTTAAGTATGAGCTCTCAGCAGGGCTCCACCCCAAACACTATTTAACCCTGCACACTGCAAGCCAGCCTTGCCAAACAAAGCTGTGATTAGGCTTCTGGTGTGGCATCCTGCTGGTGTGGCATGTTCATCTCTGACTTCTGTGTGCCGATCTCTAGCTTCCTGTTTGGTCTGTGTCAGTATTCAGATGGAGCTGCTTTCCTGAACCACAGAGCTCCATCCGCAGCTAGCAGTCAAAGGGTCCACAACCTTAGCGGTGCACTACTAACCCCAGCGGTGTGCATCTGTCATCTGGTCTCTGGTGACCTGACAGTCACATACCAAACAAGGTAGTAATAGCTGTGTGCACATCAAAAACAAATATAAGTCCCAATTGCCTTTTCCTGGGTGGTAACCAGGGGCTGTAATAAAGTGTCTACCAAATTTTCCAATGACTCTCCCAAAGAGCCAATATTGGCAACAAAGGGTCTACCCAATAAGAAAGTCTAGTTGTGAAATTGTGCAGAACATGTACCCTGTTAGAAAAGGAGAAAAAGAAAGAGTAATGCCGCGTACACACGACCGGACTCTCTGGCAGAAAAGGTCAGACGGAATCATTCCATCAAAAATTACGATCGTGTGTGGGCTTCATCTGACTTTTTCTTTCTAAAATTCTGACGGACCTAGAAATAGAACATGTTTCAATTTTTTCCGACGGACTCTATTCCCACCGAGAAAAACATTTGTCTGTATGCTAGTCCGACGGACTAAAAACTATGCAAGGGCAGCTATTGGCTACTGGCTATTGAACTTCCTTTTTCTAGTCCCGTTGTACATCATCACGTTCTAAATGAAAGGACTTTGGTGTGATCGTGTGTAGGCAAGTCCGTTTTAGCGGAACTACGTCGGAACTCCGTCGGTACTCCGTTGAAAAGACCGTCAGAGTCTACTCTGACGGAAAGTCCGTTCGTGTGTACGCGGCATTAGGAGTGGGAAGGGAAGGGGTGTAGGTAGATTATGAAGGGGGAGGAAAATCAGGGGGGAGTAGAGGAAAAGGAGAAATCAGCATATGGTGATGGATTATCCCATAGCCTCTGGACCACTACATTGTGAAAGATGTCCGATTGAACCACTGCAAACCAGCAACATGGCCTCCAAAAAGGAGATGAGGTCCTAGGTGGGAGAAATGGGCCTTGAGTAAATGTTTTTAAGTCATGAGTAGATTGCCAACCATAATATAACAAAGAGCTATAGCTAGGTTAATAGCCAAACTAACATATGTTAAGGTGTAACTAAAAGCAAAACTTTTTTTGGATAGAGTAAGAGAGGTTTATAACCCCTGTCATTGCTTTGTTTTTATTTTGTTTTCTTTTGCTATATGTGCCCTTTGAGGGAATCCTAGTGCGTTTAATTTTCATTCACAGTAATGCCCCGTAGACACGGTCAGATTTTCCGATGGAAAATGTGTGATAGGACCTTGTTGTCGGAAATTCCGACCGTGTGTAGGCTCCATCACACATTTTCCATCGGATTTTCAGACACACAAAGTTTGAGACCAGGCTATGAAATTTGTCGGAATTTCCGATCGTGTGTACACAAATCTGACGCACAAAGTGCCACGCATGCTCAGAATAAATAAAGAGATGAAAGCTATTGGCTACTGCCCCGTTTATAGTCCTGATGTACGTGTTTTACGTCACCGCATTCAGAATGATCGGATTTTCCGACAACTTTGTGTGACCGTGTGTATGCAAGACAAGTTTGAGCCAACATCCGTCGGAAAAAATCCTAGGATTTTGTTGTCGGAACCTCCCTAACCAGGGCACAGACACCAATAAAGACTGACAGGTGTTCCAATCCCTCTCCACTCTATCCAAAACTAAAAAAAATGTTTACCTCTAGTTACACTTTGTAGTAATAAGGTCCCAGGATATGCTGTAGGAAAGAATGATTATGTAAAATATCCTCCCAATGGGGAAAAAAAACATCAAAAGGAGAATCTGATAAGACCATAAAGAGAACTGTATTAGCCAGTAAGAGCTGGCTATGTAGTCGCAGAGTGTAGATTAGGCAATCTGTGAATAACAAACAATAGTATGGACAATCAAACATGTAGAAATATCTGTAAATTAGAAATGAAGTGGACATCCAGAGGTGGGGGGGGCATGAAAGGCCAGTGCAAGAAATGGTAAAGTATTTTCAAAATGTACTAGTTCAGGTCTCACAGCAGTAGAGATCCTCTTTGGTTGTTTCCTAGGGGAGATTTTATTCACTTTTCCCTAGTGGGAAAGACCAGCATGAGGAGACTGAAAGGCTGCACTGATAGCTGCATTTGTGGTATTTCAAAGACACTGAGCGATTTAGGACAATCTTCCAGATAACGGAGAAACACATATTTAACTATTGTTAGTGGTGACTAGCAGGAATGGATAACTCTGTCTGTCTTAAACCTGTGTATTTAAAGCTTCCAGGAGCAGTTTAAGCACTTGGTGATGTCAGAAAGTGATGTCAGAAAGCAGAATTAGTGAGAAGCCTATTTCATCTGATACCCATACAGCAGCCATGCTATATTCTTTAATAGTGTAATATCTGATGCAAAAATTGAGCTCTGTAGATTTCTAGATCTACTTTCTTGTCTTTTTTAAGGAGTTTGCTAAAAAAAAAAAAAAATAGACTAGAACATAGGAACCAAGTCTTTGTTCTCAACGGGCTAAGGCTGGGTTCACATATATGCGAATTGGAATGCGGGTTTTCCCGCATCCAGTTCATGTGACATGCGAGTGTGACCATCTCTCAATGGAGCCAGCTCAAACAGGTCCAGGGCAGCTGCGGTTCAGATTGCAGAAGGGTCCTGTGCATGTTTGAGTTCGGTTCAGGTGCGAATTTATGCAAAAATTCAGACCTGAATCTTACCTAAACCAGTAAACAGACTGTCTGTTCACCGGACCCCAGGCACGAACCCGCAAATGCACATATGTGAACCCGGTCTAAGAGATTCCCTGCACTCTGATGTTTTATCAGGAGGGGTTTTCCTGGTCATCCAGCTGGTAATAAAGATGTTGTAGCTTAACGGTATGTTCAATGAGAACTTGGAGTGTTTTCAGACTATTTTAAGCCCATTGGGCTAGCATTTCTTGTATCCCGCATTGCTTTTATTTAATTTTTACCTGTTCCTGTGATCACTTTTATGGATTGGTGTTTACCATCTGAACTTTTATTCTTAATAAACCTCATTGGTTTTTGACCTGCACCATTGGAGTCCTTCTCCTTCCTTCTGCTTTACATGATCATTCTTTGGAGCCCTCACGGAACATCGTTGAAGACGGCTATTCAACAGGGGAGTACTTGAAGCCTTCACGGTCCAGGAGCTGAGGATACCACCTTGAACGGGTTCTTCCACCTGTGTCCAGTATCTGAGCGATGTTGACTATTTCTGTATTTTGTGCATACACCTCAATCATTGTAGTAGTATGGACATATACATATCTAGATCTGAGAGATCTTACAACAAAGAGGTAGTTCGTTCCGCAATACACATTTATTAATAGGGTTACATAATCTATACAAAGTACACACCCGACAGTATTTACAACACAATGTACAGTGTAGGTCTCCTGGCTTACATGGTATTTACAAATTACCCACAACACCCATATTTACAGTACAGTATAAAATACATGTATGTTAGATTACCTGTTAACTTCAGGTCAGCCCATGGTGACTGCTGTCTGTTCCCACACCAAAGAGTGAGTAAGCTTGGTCACAAAGCATTATATCCCCCCCCTCCTTTCTGTAGTGTGGCTAATATAATTCTCCCTAATTGGTCACTGTACCTAGTAAATGTATATTGGGCACAGCCTGATTGGATGAGTCAAAGAAGGCTATTGTTTACTACCCAGGGAAGATGTTCTCAGGGAGAACAAAAGGCCAACCTTTGAAGTTGAACTAATTACAATAACACCAACACAACACTCAGTATTTTAAATATATTTCCCTCTAACTGAAATATATTTCTAATTACAATATTTTACAGCGATTAATGGATATTTCACATAAACTTATAAGGCAACAGATGGCCCCTTGTGGCCAGTTGAGAATATGAGACTCGGCCACACCTAGAATAATGGTTTATGTGCAATCTCCTTTAATATTTGTCACTTTTGGCTTTACCCTCTGAAATGAAATAAAACTCTTTGAGAAGAAAAAAAAACTTTTTAAACTCTCCATCTCTACAGTTCACACTTCTGGATCCCAGTATTGGTAGTCATCACTTGTTCTGGATGTCATAAGTCCAAAATAGAAATCATGAGAAACGGCACCAAAACAAAACAATAAGGAAAAAAAAAAACAAAAAAAAAACCATGAGGATCCTTGTTCTCAACAGTCCAATAATAACAATAGTCCGATAATAACAGTACGAAAGTCCATAAGGCGAATCTGGTCATGTTGCCCTTGCTTCTGGGACGGCCTTCACTGGTGATTCCAAGTGGATACAGCATACAATAATAGCCTGGGGACCAGCTTTTCCTGGCTTTCTAAGATTATACTTTATTAATGTGGACAAAGGTAGAGAAAAAAAAAACACAAGTACATTTAAAACATATGCATTCAACTGAATGCTTGTCTGGTAAGTCTAAGCCGTAAGGACCTTTTGATTAGAATTGTCATAGATATACTGCGACATACTAATGAGACCCCTTTCCCAGTGACATGTGTAACAATTTGAATGGTTACGCCCTTCAGCCAGGTGTCTGATTTTCATCCCCCCATCTTTCTTCCTTCATTGTCATATGCCTGCAAGTACCTCTGCCCCACCTTCTGTGGAATACCACGTTGTGTGTGCGTGTATGACCCTTCACGTGTTCCGGGGAGTTTTGTTGCCATCGCAACTCACCACTAACTCCTTTTTACTGGAACTGTGTTCCGTTCAACCTTGGCTGGTGCCAAACCTTTGGGCATATAGCTCCGTCCTGCCTTTAGCAGGCTACAGAAGAGGTCATCACTTTAAGAGTTCTCCGTGCAGATTAGGCAGTGTCGCCTACGCAGACAAAAATAATTCGGAATACGGATGAGTGTGATGTCATCAGTCACTAGTGGCTTCAGGAACAATTAAACTAAATTACTCTTAAGTACAATTGTACTATACTCCCTGCTATTTGCCAATCACTATGAGTCTCACCAGTCCCAGTATATCTATATGATATTCACGCAATGCTCTTTGAACTTAGTTATGGCACGAAAAAGAAAACTGACCAACAAATAAAAAAAATTGATCAATGTCCACATATGATGCCTGCCCAATATTAGAACTGTAGAGAGGATTGTATGTCACATATACAACGAAAATAGTCACATGACCAGGTGTAACCAGGTGTTACTGTCATAGTTGGTAATAACTACCATGACATACATTTATATAAAACAATTATCCAATGTCGAAAGAGAGAAGAAAAACTGTTGGAACTTGGTCTATCCCCAAAATGCTATAGGGAAGCTTTAATATTCTATATCAACATTTCTAACCATTTTAAATGTTCTCCATATAATGTTCCCCCCTACTCCCCTCTTTTTTTTTAATTTATTTATTTATTTATTTCACCCTAGAGACACCAAACTCAAGAATCACCATACAAAAAAAAAATAAAAAATAAATAAAGGTACTATAGGAAAGAAAGAAAAATAGTAAACATTAAAAAAAATTAAAAAAAAAATTAAAAATCGTTCTTCCCCCCTTTGTTTTTTCTTTCTTTTGTAAAGAAAAAAAAAAATTACCGTTAAGAAAAAGAAGAATAAAAATAAGAGAAAAAAAATGTAACAAATTAAAAAAAAATTAATCTGTATTCTGTCAAAAAAAAAACCAAAAACATTGAAACTGCCTTCAAACATTGTAGCTATTCAAAAGGCAACACCCTCTGTCGGTGGTGATTAACATATTAATTGACTCTCAGTGCAAATCTATTTGCAATTCAATCAGGCCACAAGAACTTGTATTACAGAGAGCAGGATCTCTGTTTAAAAAAAAAAAAAAAAATGTTTTTCTTTTTAGAATTTAGTTGGGCCTGACTGCAATTAATTGGATTCAAGGCTTCTCCTTAAAACAAACAAAAAATAAAAATTATGTTTCAAGGTCCTCTGTGTTTCAAAGTACTTTGTCCAGTCTGGGTCCAATCATTTGTCCTTGTCTGTGTATGTCTCCTAAAATACAAAACTCAAAAATTAATAACACCTCACTGTACCTCTCTGAGAGGTTCATAATGGACTAAACTAGTAGTGGATGATTGGAAAAGACTTTCAGCTGAGATAATGCGTCCATCCACAGTACGTACAGTCGAAAATGTACAGACACACCCACATATCTGTACTCTGACAAACAAAAAGTTATAGGAAAACCTGGTGTGTTTGTAAGTACTTAAAGTTTAAGAAGACAACCTGTAGACATAAAACCTTTACACATATTAACAGCACATGCGTCAATTTGGAAGGAAAAACAAAACACCAGACCTACTGAATCCATAAGATGCCACAAAGGTGCAAAGCAATGCATTGTTATGTATTTTCCATGTATCAGAGTGAATAAAACTTCACTCTAAGCCACAGGAAAGGAAAAATTATCAAAACAAAATCCCTACAGTTTCTCAGAGCTATAGGGATCGAGATCTCTTATCTGTGCACAGGTTATTTATTCGCGAATACATATAAACTTGTAAAAAAAAAAGTATTATTTTAAACTGGTACCAGTATTGAGCTCATTACAAATGAGAAAAATTAATAAAATAATCGTAAACAGTACAAAGCATGCGCATTAGTGTGATCACACTTATTGATGGCCATAAAAACAATGTACGCCCCTACAAAAAAAAAAAAAAAAAATCTTTCTTTACACATGGACAGTTCATACCCATGCATTCCATCACTCAGACACACACATTCATTTAGATTGAACCCATACATCCTGGATAGAGCTTTGATAAATCGCAAATGAATTGTTATGTGTTTACGCAAACAGGAGAAAGGAAACAAAAAAAAAACAAAAACCAAGAACACCAACCAAAAACAAATACATAAATAAAAAATATATAAAATGAAGCAAGAGTAGGCTTCTGTACTAAACACTACTTGTACCCTATACCTTTGAATATTTATGGCAGTCTTCTGATCCTTTGGGGAAGATAAACACCTGTATTACTAATAACCATGTTTGAATACCTAGCCTAATATACATTACCTTAGGTGTATGTATTTATGTATAAATACATCTATATTGATACACCTGATTAATATGTAAATACTTTTTCATGAGCTCCCTGCACCTGGAAAATATAACTTAGACAAAAGTTATTACCCTTTTCCCTTTCTTTCACACAAAGAAAACAAACACTGCCACATTGTTACATTTACATATTTACATTGGTATATGACTGACATTCACCCTTGGATCTGGTGAAAACAAATGACTCAGATCATAGACATCTGAATGACACATTAGATCTGGTATTTCTTTTGCTTTTTCTAAATTGCTTATATTTAAGGTTTGTTCCCAGTAAGGTGAAGTCCTAGCAGATAGCATAGATAGGTTGCCCCCCCCCTCCAGTATTTTCTGTTTGAATGGAACAGATGGTTTTCTGTGGGACCTTAACAATTTGATCAAAAGATTGTTTTATTTCTTTCAGTTCTTTCCTACACTGTACCACCTCTGCATGGCATGCTTCATATTTTACCTTAAGAACATGTTGTGATGTTTCCATTATTTTATTGGTATTTTCCCAATTATGAATATGTGACTTCAGTAGTTCAATCTCATTTTCAAGAGAAGTAATTGTGCTAATTAGCTTAACCTCTTTCAGAACTGATTTCCTGTGCTGTAATCTGAGATCACTTTCCATGGAATTTACATTCAAAGGGGAGCATGAGGCTATTTGCCTTTGACTAGTACCTGGGGGGCTATGCCTATAGATCTTATCTTTGGAGGCATTGTAATTGTAATGGTGCCTCTTTCTGTTTGAAAAGGTGGCAAATTCTCCTGTAGTGTGACTTGCTAAACAGGTTTTGTTGTTTGCACTCTGGTGATAAATCTTTGATTTCACAGAATTAGACCTTCTGGCTACATGAAAAAATTTGTGCATACAGTCCATGATGCATTGATATGAATCTTTAAGGGGATTTATAAAAAATCCACATTTAATTTTAAATTTTGGATGGGCATTAGCTATTAGGAGGGTTTTGTACTCTGGGTCCTCTCTGTGTACGTTTCTCCGTTTGCCTACATAGTAAGCTGACCATAGCCTCTTTGCATAAAGAAGTGGGTTCTCATTATTTTCCTGTTTTGTTCTATACGCTGCTTTTAAGCCTAGGTCAAAGGGACATATTATTTTTAGCAATTCATCTACAGTTTCATTGTAATCTGCTCTTCCTTCTTTAACATGGTCTGGTAGGGAAGACCATGTGTCTAAGTTAACGGTTAATAGTAAAACTTTAACCTGATCTCTGGAGTTGCCAACTCCCAGCAATTTACATCGTTGCAAGACATTATCTGCATGAAATGTTATGTGCACTCCTGGCAACAGTTTGCCAATATTGTTAGCTACAAGTAGCACATTTTCTAAAGACTGTCTGTCCTCCCTATCCATCTTTTGTGCTGTGCTCTCAATTCCTGTTGATATGCATACATACAGGAAACAGCTCTCTTTTTTTTTTTAAATAGACTGAATCTTCATGCATAGAAACATTGGGCAACAGCTCTTTTCATCTCCTTCTAATGCATCTGGACTCTTCATGTACCAATTCTATATTATATTTAGCTTTTAACAAAAGTTATGTGTTCCTCGTAGGCTCCCTATTAATTACCCACTGTAGAACACAGCTATTTCTTATAGCCCATTTCTATATCGAGCACATAGAGCACCCAATGTTCATTTTTTTAGCATTCAAATGAAAACCCCTTTCAAAGTGCCTTTTGTAGATATTGCAACCCCTTGAGATATTGCTGAAAGAGACCACCAAATTTTTCTGTCCCTTCGCCGGTCGCCATTTTGTTGACTATTTCTGTATTTTGTGCATACACCTCAATCATTGTAGTAGTATGGACATATACATATCTAGATCTGAGAGATCTTACAACAAAGAGGTAGTTCGTTCCGCAATACACATTTATTAATAGGGTTACATAATCTATACAAAGTACACACCCGACAGTATTTACAACACAATGTACAGTGTAGGTCTCCTGGCTTACATGGTATTTACAAATTACCCACAACACCCATATTTACAGTACAGTATAAAATACATGTATGTTAGATTACCTGTTAACTTCAGGTCAGCCCATGGTGACTGCTGTCTGTTCCCACACCAAAGAGTGAGTAAGCTTGGTCACAAAGCATTATATCCCCCCCCTCCTTTCTGTAGTGTGGCTAATATAATTCTCCCTAATTGGTCACTGTACCTAGTAAATGTATATTGGGCACAGCCTGATTGGATGAGTCAAAGAAGGCTATTGTTTACTACCCAGGGAAGATGTTCTCAGGGAGAACAAAAGGCCAACCTTTGAAGTTGAACTAATTACAATAACACCAACACAACACTCAGTATTTTAAATATATTTCCCTCTAACTGAAATATATTTCTAATTACAATATTTTACAGCGATTAATGGATATTTCACATAAACTTATAAGGCAACAGCGACA
This sequence comes from Lithobates clamitans, assembly GCA_037952925.1. Taxonomy (NCBI): domain Eukaryota; kingdom Metazoa; phylum Chordata; class Amphibia; order Anura; family Ranidae; genus Lithobates; species Lithobates clamitans. The sequence goes on from JBBGZY010000633.1 coordinate 4,418,313, forward strand.
TCTGATGAATACCACAACATCTGATATACATAATATAAGATCCCAAGTCTGTCTGATCCCTCTGTCGTATGGCATTTGGGGTCCATCACAGCTGGTAAGAGTACCCATTTATACCTTGAGTTCCGCTGTTGTTGACTACAGACAAGCCTTACACTGATTATCTCACAATTGGGATTACTCTCACCAGAGGAATATACCATTTAAGATTTTCTGTGGACATTCTTTCTCACACCCCCACTGGGTTATATTCAGCATAGCCAATTTATATTGTTTTTTGGTTTCTTTTTAGATGTGTTATATATTTTCTATTTTTTGTGATTTATTTTCACTTTTTAGTAGCGCTACACTATTATTATATTATTCACTTTGAACTTTGTATGTTTGAGTGTTAGCAGCTTGTGTTCTAATTTAACGCATTCTTTTTCCCCACCTCCATGTACCAATTTGGACCTCTTCCTTCAAATTCACTTTTTCTGTCTTGTAAGCCTCTTCAACGCAGGGGACATAGCTTTCAAGGGCTGGCCAAGTTGGCAAGCTGGACATAAGAGCAAATCAGCTTCTATGCCCTAATCATTGGACTGATGTCCAGAACCGAGTGAGTCTGTGGAGGGGTACCAGAGCGATAAAGAATCAAGATTGAGGATTGGCGAGTAGGGATTCCAAAGTCCACACCACAATTTACAATAAGATATTTATATTTCATATATTCTACTCAAAACTATCACCATTTAACAGACTATCACCAATCAATCTCAATCTTAATTAGAAATAGTGTTTTAGTATCCAAAAAAAGGATATGTTGCCTTGAGATTATTTAAAAAAATATATTTAAAAAAAAATATCTTGGGTAATATGTGTTGCTAACAATAAAGTTTACTTATTTACACATGCTGTATATGTACATATGAACCAACACACTAATGGCCCATTCAATTCAGTGGGTCTGGTATGGTTCCCATAACCTGCACTACAAGCACTGCAGTCCATTGTTAAAACACATTGCAGTGTTTGGTTTTGTTGCTTTTTTTTTATTTACATTCATTTAACTATATGTGCACCAGCACATTGCAACATATTGCTAGGCAATGTTAAGCACCGTTTTGTGTTGTAATAAAATTAATGCTTTCATTATTCTGTGACAATGCACAGCTAATCAATGCACACATGTCACTTTGGGAGTTAACACAATTCCTAGGTGAAAGCCAAACTCCAGATTGCTTTTTTACAGTTTTGCATAACTTTCATTTTCCCCGTTTTGCAAAAAGGCACAATTTTAAATTTACAAATGCTGGTTCTTTAAAGCGGGGGTCCACCTATCTACCCTTTTTTTTTTTTTTTTGAGTTAATTCACAAACTTTTCTTCTCAGCATTACATACTCACATATTGTGTGTAATATGTCCGTCTGTGTCAGATTTCGTCGGAAAGAATCACTTATATTATTCACTGCAGGCAGTTTCCATCTTCATTGTGTGCATTTGAAGCCCACAAGCATTTATTTCCTGGATGTGGTGAATGCTGTGCTCCCAGCATTCACTGCTCATTCCTGCACATGCTCAGTGGCATCCTGGGAAGCCTGAGGCTAGATCCCAGGAGTCTGGGAGAGGCTAGAAACACGCCTACTCCCACGGGAGGAGAACCAGGAAGTGCAAAGAAGAATAGAAAAATAAAAGGTAATTACGGCGATTTAAATTTTTTTAAACGGCATGTCAGCATCTAGGCAAGGAAGAGAATACATACAGATATTGTTCAAAATTTGGGTGGAACCCCACTTTAATAACTCAGTACACTTTGAGCTTTTAAATATAGTAGGAAAGTAGTGGGAATTTTGTTTGTGTCCACTAATAATGATTTTAGTGTATTTTTAGTAAAAATATCATTTACTTTTAGTGAAAATACAAAATATAAATATTTGCACAACTATTGAATGACCTTTAATATCAGTAGTATCATCTTTTTTTTTTTAATTCTACCAAACCTTTACTTTCAGAAAATGTTCAGTTTGGAGGTATTCTACAAACTCTGAAAGTTCTAAACCTCCAGGTTTTTAGTGTAAGTTTTTTATTTACAGTTTATCATACCTTCAATTTTCAGTTTTGCAAAAATTTACAATTTACCGTAAAATAGACAAATATTTGTTATTTATTGTGAAAAAAAACTATTGTTTGTGTAGCTGTGCTGGCCCTTTAAATCAAACTGTGTGTTATTATACTAATGATTTCCCATAGAAAACATATTTATACAAATAAAAATGACATACAGTACATAGAAAAAAATATGTAGAAATAAAGTCCAAGTGAATTAATCCTCCGTGCTGAACGAATGGTGACTTCCAAAATGATTGTGCTGTGATTAACCACCACCATCTAACCATGAATGTTATTTTATCAGCAAAAGTGGAGTTACGCTTTAAACTTCATTGTCATGATTGTAGCATTATAGTCCCTTTTGTTCTCTATTATTGCTGATGTGTAGTATGTTGTGCTAATAAAGATAGTGACTTAACTGAGCTAAGTGAAAGTTCCCTTACAGAGTGAAAATTCACTTTGCTAAATGAACAGCCTATACTCTTTTAGTAAAGGAACCCCATTGTCTTGAAATCAGTCACTGATTGAATGTGTCAGGAAAAATCTAAATTTACTTTGCGTAATGAAGCAAATGATTTGGCTTATTTGACTTGTAGCTATGAATGAACTTTTAATCTGACCTGTTTTTTCTAGTTTGTCTTTAGCTGCTGATGAATGCAAATTTAGGACAGGACAAGCTTACTAATTTCTGATAGGTTTCCATACAATTTACTACTAGCGGGTATTACTTATGCTGGTTCCAAATTCATCTGTATCAGATTTTAATGCTATTGAAGAAAGCAGAAGGTGCTACACACGTGTTTTGTTCACAGCAGACAAATCGCCACACCATCTATTGCTATTAAAGTCCTATTTACAGTAAGAGGAAATGAGACTCTCAGACTTGATTTCACCTCCTGATGACTGCTCAGAAGTACTACACTCAGATCAAAACTTTGTCAGTTTGTATTCTAATCATAGATTTGTATATACAAAGCTATACATCATTAAAATATGAAAAGGACAAAAGAAAGAACACTTGTAAATGTTTCCATATTTACATTTAAAATAAAAAAATAAAAAAAACTGACTAATCCAAATTAATTTTAATAATGTTAATGCTTAAAGAAGGAAAAGGTAGACCCATCTGACCATTTTTTTGCAATCGGGATGGCATTGAAGAAATTTCTCTTCACTTCCTGTCTTGTACAGACAAAAAGAAGTGAACATTTTTCCAAAGTGAAAGAAATCACCATTTAGTTGTCACTGGAACAAGACCCCCCATTGAAAAATGTCTCTTCTGTTTCTGTTTTGAATCCAACTCCATAAGCCAGGGTCAAGGGAAGACAGCACAGACCTCTAGTGTAGTAAGGTACTTAAAAGCTTTATTAAGAACACAATAAATATACTTACAAAAATAAGGATAAAAGGTGCATACAGTCATAGGGAGCAAACCCACTCTACCACCCAACAGTCCAGTGAAGGATGGGTAGATGAGCAGCCACAGTGTCCGGACCGCTGTGTACCAGATAACAGATGGAAAACTTCACCATGTGCCTGGTGTCTTGGTTCCTACTTAGCTTTCTCATTCCCCTAGACAGTGTTCAGTGGGCAGTGATCCCCTGTGATTGTTGGGGTCGCATGATGTGTAGGCTGAAGAAGAGGGGGGTCTTCTAAATGCTTACTGTGTCCCCAACAATCACTGAATGGGTTGTTTTGCAAGGTGATTGTTTACAATCATTTTAAGTGTAACTAAAAAAATATTTCTATATAGTTTGATGGATGTAGGTAGTGTCATTTTTACATATAGGACCCTAATAACTGAACAAAGAGATTTCATATATTTCATGAAAAAAAAAATAATTAATAATTTAAAATAAATTGTGATATTTAACATTGCTACTATATAAAGTTGTGCTTGTGTAATACTGTATATTTATTAGGTTCATTACAATATTCTTTGTTTGTTTGTTTTTTTGTTTGTTTTTTTAGTTATCACAACTCACATAGGACCCTCAATCAGACTGAGCCTGTGTACATTTGCTGGGTGAAGTGACCAAATATGTATCCTTTATATTAATTGCTGTACAGAGAACAAGTCTCCCCATATCTGTGGACATATAAAGCTAAGGCATATCTTAACATCCATGTATGCAATGTAAACCTATATTATCCACTCAACTGATGAAAAGGAAAAATGCATGACCTTGAAAAGCTTTGGGTATCACTCTGTTGATTTGTCCAAGAGTGATCCAAAACTAGTGGTTGTGATTTCATGAGCATTGTTACATATTATGTACATGTTCAATTGTATTGTGCCTGACAAAATGTATATTTTTATTATACTCAATTGTCATATGCTCAATTGGAGATTTTGCCCTTAAAAGTCCCACCAGAGGGTCTCTGTTTGTTCTATGTACATTTAGGGATGTGGACAAATTCTCCTACACCACACTAGAGTTGAACCATTTTTATCTACGGGAAGATGAGGGGAGTCATATGTATGCTTACCAAGCTATGCTATTTATCTTTTTCCAGGGACACAAAGTAAAAAGTGTGCCCAGACATAAAGCTGAAAGGTAAAGTCACTTCATATGTATAGTTTGCATTGGGGGTTATTTACTAAAACTGGAGCATTCAAAATCTGATGCAGCTTTGCATAGAAACCAATCAGCTTCCAAGTTTCATTGTCAAAGCTTAATTGGACAAGTTGAAGTTAGAAGCTGATTGGCTACCATTCAAAGCTGCACTAGATTCTGAGTGCACCAGTTTTAGTAAATCTACCCCACTGTGTTGTAAAAATGGCTCTGTGTGCAGTTTGTATATATGTAATGCAACCTACCATATGTATACAGTACATTGTCTTGTAAGCATTGTTTAACATGTTATTTGTAAATATTATGTAACTCTATAGTGATTAAAATATATTTACCTGTACTCTTAACATACTGGGTATGTGATCTGCTGCAGGTGTCAATGTATTCCTAATGATACCTAATGATCCTAATGAATGTAACTATGTAACTATGTAACTATATAAATATATAAGGGGTCCATATAGTGAACTTGGTGTTGAGTTATTCACTTTACAGTCAACACAGAGGACAAGGGGGCACTCTTTACGACTGGAGGAAAAGAGATTTCATCTCCAAATACGGAAAGGTTTCTTCACAGTAAGAGCTGTGAAAATGTGGAATAGACTCCCTCCAGAGGTGGTTCTGGCCAGCTCAGTAGATTGCTTTAAGAAAGGCCTGGATACTTTCCTAAATGTACATAATATAACTGGGTACTGACATTTATAGGTAAAGTTGATCCAGGGAAAATCCGATTGCCTCTCTGGGATCAGGAAGGAATTTTTTCCCCTGCTGTAGCAAATTGGAGCATGCTCTGCTGGGGTTTTTTGCCTTCCTCTGGATCAACTGTGGGTATAGTATTGGGTATATTGGATTGTACGATTTTTTTATTTTTTATTTTTTTTATGGTTGAACTGGATGGACTTGTGTCTTTTTTCAACCTGACTAACTATGTAACTATGATACCCCAAATACAGATCACAAACACAGTGCATTTGCCTGCACCATATCTCTTGGTACCGCAGTACCATGCAATCCAGTTGTAGTGTGTTTTTAAAGTAGTGCATGCACTACTTTTGGTGTGATCCTGTGTGATTTCAGCTCATTCAAATGAATGGGCTGAAAATCACAATGCACTGTGTGACACAGGAATCGCACAGGAATGCAGAATGTATTCCTGTACGATTCATGTGTGAACTGACCTCTAACCTAGTCAAAAAACAGTTCTGTAGGAAAACAAGGACTTCAACTAAAAACATTTCTTTCTCAATTCCTGAAACAAAATGTTTTATTAGGGTCAAAATGTAAATCCAAATAAAAAAAAGAATTGTAAAGGTAATATGAAAACACACATTTCTAAGTACAAAGCAATGGTGCTGAAACCCCATCGCAGTAAAGATACGTCTACAGATTTTTGAGCTACAAGTCAGCTTCACTTTGTGGTTTAGTGGTTTTCATGAGTATCAGGTTTTTGCCGCTTTACACATCCGAGAAATGTAATTTTTTTCTGTTCTTTTTAAAAATCAATTTACAGTGTGACATTTAATAAAATATCTTTTGTGCAGCTAATAAAAATGAGCTTCAATCTCACTCCCTCAACAAATAAGCCACACAAGTCAAAATATGGCCTCTGATACAGTTTATAGCTTAAGCTTTCATGTCAGTCTTTCCTATAAAAAAGGCCCATTATTTATTAATAGGCTTCTATGTTTAAAAGTTTCTTTTTCTTGTCGGGAGAAAAAATCATTTGCCTTTTAATGGGGTGTCAGATTTGTTTTCCAAACCTTCTAAAAGGTTATCATTGTTACATATGGACAAGTACTTTTTTCAGAATCAATGTAAACTCTGTTACCGTGGTGATTTACGGCTGTCCCCTGGTAGCTGTAGGAAAACTTAATTTCACCATTTTGTAAAGTGGAGGGGTGGGACTCATTCCATGGTTAACTATTTTCACATGGGGTAAAAAGAAAAGGCAAGCATCTAGCACATACTAAATAATAGATGATGGGTTCTTACAAAGGTTTTAGTTTAGTGCATATTTGCTGTCTGGTATAGTTCATGGCGTAGGAAAATGACTGGTCCAATTAGATATGCAGTAAAAACTGTTGACAATTTACTTGGAATTTCCAGAGATTTTGAACTTATGAACATGGAAGACTTAAGCCTGATCCTTACCATGGGTTCAATCAAGAGAGCAAAAAAGAAAAGTACTAGCATTTTGTTATCTTTTCTCTTGGTGTATTTTTATCAAGCATGAATAGCATGATATTGAGAGAAAAGAATAAAGAAAACAAAGAAATCTATCAATTTTTAAATAAGATTATTTCATATAAATTTTAAAGTGAACCTACCAGCTGTAATAAAGTTTTGAATGTACTGGCTAAGGGTAGATATCACAAGTGCCTGCTGTTAATTCAATTAGCCATCAAAGTTTGTTCTGTGTACCCCCTTGATCACAGAGTCACTTTGATACTAGTGGCTGGATTACCCCAACCTCTAGACTAAGCCATGGCCTCTGGAGCTAAACTCTACCCACCCATTGAGCTCTGACATCATCACGTCATGCTATATGTGATGATGCCTGCATGTGCGGAATGACCGGATGCCAGTTCTTGGTGCCAGTTGTAATTATAAATAGCAGCCATTACAACACATTTACAGAGGCCATTGCATCTATTATAGGACACTGAGACTTACAATATTTACGGAGGACCTCACTAAGCTTATCTCATTCAGCAAACAGCTTTTTCAACATTGCCAGGTATGGTCCCCTAAATATTAATATTAATTACGGTAGTTCACGTTACTTCTTTACAAAATCTAATTTATACATGTGACATTTAAACTTTATACTATCATCAGTAATTTTTTTAATAGGCATAAGGGAATATCGGTCTTAAGAATGATGGCACGGTCACACTGTATACGACGGTACGACGGGGGGGCGCCTACTAGCCCCACCATTTAAAGAGGAGGCACAGATACGTCAATTTGCCCAATGCTGCCATTGTGCGGACGTATAACGGTGTGCAGCGGTCGGCAAGTGGTTAATACCTTTTTGTAAGTGAGATCTCAAGAACTGGACAAATGAGGTCACATGTGGTAAAAAGAAAAGGCAAGCATTTTGTAAGTGAGATCTCAAGAACTGGACAAATGAGGTCTCACTAAAGATCTATATAGGGGAATCAGGACCTCCTTCCTCCTGCTGGTGATCCCTCTAGTGATGCATCCTAGAATTCTATTTGCGTCCCACTGCCTGGCCACACTGTTTGCACATTTTGAAATAATTTGAAATAAGTACCCCCAAATTTTTTTTTCTGTAGTGCTGGTCAACACTGTACCCCCAATGTCGTACTCTCTCAAGTGATTCTTTTTCTCTAGGTGCATTATTTTACATTTTTAAACATTGAACTGCAGTTTCCACTTCTTTGATCAATATTTCAATGCCAAATCATGTACCATGTTACAGACACCTCCAGGGATATCAATCCTATTACACACCTTTGTATTATCAGCAAAAAGACATACCTTGCCCAACAAATCTTTAGTTATATCACTTACATACTGTATATAGTGGATATAAAAAGTCTACACACCCCTGTTAACATGTCAGGTTTCTGTGATGTAAAAAAATAGACAAAGATAATTAATTTCAGAACTTTTTCCACCTTTAATGTGACCTATAAACTGTACAACCCAATTGAAAAACAAATGAAAATCTTTTAGGGGGGAGTAAAAATGAAAAAAATAAAATAATGTGGTTGCATTAGTGTGTACATCTTCTTATAACTGGGGATGGTGCTGTGTTCAGTATTGAGCAATCACATTCAAACTCATGTTAAATAGGAGTCAGTACACACCTGCCATCATTTAAAGTGCATCTGATTAACCCAAATAAAATTCAGCTGTTCTACTAGGTCTTTCATGACATTTTCTTAGCCACGTCCTAAAGCAAAAGCCATGGTCTGCAAAGAGCTTCCAATGCATCAGAGGGATCTCATTGTTAAAAGGTATTAGTCAGGAGAAGGGTACAAAAGAATTTTTAGATATGCCATAACACAGTGAAGACAGTCATCATCACTTGGAGAAAATATGGCACAACAGTGACATTACCAGGAACTAGACGTCCCTCCAAAATTGATAAGATGAAAAGATGAGAAGACGAGAAGAAAACTAGTCAGGAGGGCTGCCAAGAGGCCTACAGCAACATTATTGGAGATGCAGGAATATCTGGCAAGTACTGGCTGTGTGGTACATGTGACAACAATCTCCCGTATTCTTCACATATCTGGGCTATGGGGTAGAGTGGCAAGATGGAAGCCTTTTCTTTTACGAAGAAAAGCATCCAAGTCTGGCTAAATTTTGCAAAAACACATCTGAAGTCTCCCAGAAGCATATGGAAAAATGTGTTATGATCTGATGAAACTAAGGTTGAACTTTTTGGCCATAATTCCAAAAGATATGTTTGCCCGCAAAAACAACACTGCACATCACCAAAAGAACACCATACCCACAGAGAAGCATGGAGTGGGAGCATCATGCTTTGGGGCTGTTTTTCTTCAGCTGGAACAGTCAGGGTAGAGGGAATTATGTGCAGTTCCAAATACCAGTCAATGTTGGCACAAAATCTTCAGGCTTCTGCTAGATAGCTGAACATGAAGAGGAACGTCATCTTTCAGATATGATGACCCAAAGCATACATCCAACCAGGGGCGTTGCTAGGTCTGAAAAAGATCTGGGGCTAGAGCCCATAGCAGCAGTCACCAACCTGGGGGGGGGGGGCATGCCGGTGGTAAGCAATTTTTTGCGGGCAAAGGAAGGCTGGTGTTGATGTTTCAATCATCATGGCACCATGGTTGATATGGTGTCAGGGTGATCGAAGCGCATTGTTTCTATTGTTATATTGTAATATATAATGAAGTGGTTCAAATCACCATAATGCAGAATCAGTGGGAGCCCTGGGCGCGTCACTTGCCACATCACCTGCCACCATTTGCAGATTGTCACTTGCCACCATTTGTAGATTGTCTCTTGCCATGTCACCTGCCACCATTAGCAGATTGTCACTTGCCACGTCACTTGCCACCATTTGCAGATTGTCACTTGCCACGTCACCTGCCACCATTTGCAGATTGTCATTTGCCACGTCACCTGCCACCATTAGCAGATTGTCACTTGCCACCATTTGCAGATTGTCACTTGCCACATCCCTTGCCACCATTAGCATATTGTCACTTGCCTCGTCACTTGCCACCATTAGCAGATTGTCACTTGCCACCATTTGCATTGTCACTTGCCATGCCAGCCAGTACCACCAAATGTGCATTCTCGCTGCATTGATGGCAGGCTGGCAGCACTGGCCCATTTAGTGAGGGCAGTGAGAGATGATGTCATCTCTCTGCTCCCCGCCGCACCTCCGACATTTAAAAGGCCCGCGCTGGGAGGACAGAAGAGCGCTGATGTTTGGCAGGCAGAGAGAGATGACGTCATCTTTCTGCTCCCTGCCGCTCATCGTTCCCACATTGAAGTCCCTGCTTTGAGAGCGGAAGAGTGGTGACAGGTGGGTGGAGAGAGATGATGTCATCTCTGCTTGTCCGCCCGCTCATCTCCAGGGCTGGACTGGGACAAAAATTTGGCCCTGGACTTCATCCAGACTGGCAATCTTTGACAGGTCTCACCCATGCCGGATCTTCTGGTCCCCCTTGCTCCTCTGGCCCCCCTGTGCTCCTCTGGTCCCCCTGTGCTCCTCTGGTCCCACGCGTGCTGCGCTGGTCCCCCACATGCTGCGCTGGTCCCCATCATGTTGCGCTGGTCCCCCTGTGCTCCTCTGGTCCCCTGCATGCTGCCATGGTCCCCCCTGCATCTCTGTTCTCCCACATGATTCTGCATTCCTCTCCTGATCTTTTGATCCCCCTTGCTCCTGTGGTCCCTCTGTGCTCCCCTGGTCCCCCTGTGCTGCGCTGGTCCCCCGTGTGCTGCGCTGGTCCCCCATGTGCTGCGCTGGTCCCCCATGTGCTGCACTGGTCCCCCATGTGCTGTGTGCTGCACTGGTCTCCCAAGTGCTGCTCTGGTCCCCCATGTGCTGTGTGATGCGCTGGTACCCCAAGTGCTATTTTGGTCCCCTGCGTGCTGCCGCACACAGCTGTGACATAAACTTCCGCGGCACTCATTCACTTGTTCTTTCCTTCCCCCGCTCTCATCTAGATTCTCCGTGGCAGCAAACAGGATGGAGAGCGGGGGGAAGGAAAGAACAAGAGAACGAGTGCCGAGAAAGTTTATGTCACAGCTGTGTGCCGCTGCATGTCTTCTGGATCGTACGATGAGCTTCTCAGTGTCCACTCAGTGTCCACTCCTAATGATCATGTCTGTATGCAGCCGCGCTGCTTAACTAAGCAGGGAGAAGAGGTGAGCGCTGCGGGGGGTGGCGGTCCGATGGCTCAGTGCCAGTACCCGCCCGTTCATCTCTCCTCCACACCTGCTGAGACTCAGGGCTATGGGCTCCACATTCGGGGCTCCAGCCTCAATAGCCACCCCCTGGCGACGCCTCTGCATCCAACTCAACAAAGGAATGGCTTCACCAGAAGAAGATTAAAGTGAAGATCTGTGGGGTGATCTGAAGAGGGCTGTGCACAGGAGATGTACTCCCAATCTGAAAGATTTGGAGTGTTTTTGCAAAGAGGAGTGGGCAAATATTGCCAAGTCATGATGTGCCATGCTGATAGATTCACACCCAAAAAGACTGAGTGCTGTAATAAAATCAAAAGGTGCTTCAACAAAATATTAGTTTAAGGGTGTGCATATTTATGCAACCATATTATTTGATTTTTTTATTTTTACTTCCCTCCACCTAAAAGGTTTCAGTTTGTTGTTCAACTGAGTTGTACAGTTTATAGGTCATATTAAAGGTGGAAAAAGTTCTGAAATGATTTATATTTGTCTCATTTTTTTACATCACAGAAACCTGACATTTTAACAGGGGTGCGTAGACTTTTTTATCCACTGTAGATGAAATAGAACAGGACCTAGTACAGAGCCTTGTGGTACACCACTTGTGACTGGTCTCCATTCCGAGTGAACCCCACAGAGAGTAAAAAAACATGCAATATTTATCACCAGGGTTTTGCTGGCGGTATAGCATGCAGTATTCGGCAGAAACAGTGTAAAAGTTCCCCCCAATAGATAGCTGGTTGCTAAGGAGTGGGCCAGGAAGTCATCCACCATGTCCTTAACAACAGGGTTAAGGATGCAGACAGATGAATGTAAAAAAAGGTACCGGCAATTAAAAATCATGGAAAAAAATAGCGTGCCCCCCAATGGATACCAGGCCCTTTGGGTCTAGTATGGATTTTAAGGGGAACCCCAATGCCGATTTTTAAAAAAAATCATCACCAAGTGACCTCTCCTCATAGCTATTTAAGAGCTGTCAGAAGGAGGAGCAGACAGTTAATGGGAGCCTTCGCTAGGGCCAGAATTTTTTTTCCCTTCTCTCTTGGGTCCAGTGGTGCTGTGGGCATTGTGATTGATGTTGGATCTACTTCGGGGGGACGTTTTAAAAAAATAATTAATAAAGGAATTGTCAACAACTGTTGTGTGTGTTTATCTTTTCTTGACACCTATTTTGATAAATGAGTAGGAGTAAAATGGGGGGGCTGGGAGCCCCTTTTGTTAAAGTGGCTTATATATTCTGATAAGCCCCTTGCCCACAGACCCCCACAACCACATCCCAGGGTTCTGGGGAAGAGGCACTTGTCCCCAACAAACACCCCCCATGTTGGGGTCATGTGGCCTGGTATAGCTGGGGGGGGCGCTCGCTCATCCCCTCCCTTTCTTGACCTGCCAGGCTGCATGTTGAGATAAGGGTCTGGTATGGATTTTGGCATTGGGTTCCCTTTACAATCCATACCAGACCCGAAGGGCTCGGCAATTATTTTACCGCATTTTATTTATTTGTCGTTATTTAACTCTTAGTGAATTGACCCCATAGTCAAAAGTTAAATCAGATTAGGCTGACATGATCTGCCCTGAGGAAAGCCATCCTGCTTTGAGTCCAGCAAGTTGTGTATTTTTAAGTGATCAATGATCCTTCTTTTCAGGAGTGATTCTATTAACTTGACTTCAACCAATGTTAAACTTACTGGCCTGTAATTGCCAGGCTCTACCTTGCTGACCTTCTTGTGGATAGGTACAATATTAGCTGTTTGCTAGACATGGGGAACTTCTCCTGTTAGAAGAGATTCATTAAAAAAGATCCCTTAATAGTCCAGCAAGTATAACGTCCTCAAAGTCCTCTTCGAACTCTAGGATTAATACCATCAGGTCCTATTGCTTATTAGGCTTTACCCAAGCCAGTTCCTCTGCCTTCAGAAATCCTAAAACGAATCATCATTACTAGAATCAATATAATGCCCTAACTTGTTATTGTTAGTACAATTTATTTCTGGAAAGACTGTAAAGAACTGAACATCCCATTGTATTTTTTCTTTCTATCATTCATGTACTTAAAAAAGGTTTATCTCCTTTCTTAATAGATTTAGCAATTTCCTCCTCTTTCTGTGCTTTGGCAGCACTGATAATGTGTTTGACTTCCTTTTGTCTATTTTTATACTCTTTACTGTCTGCTACACCTCCTGTTTCCTTAAACCTTTTATATGCTGTTTTTTCCCCTTTACTATCCTACTTACCTCTTTAGTGAACCATATTGTTTTATTCTTCCAGCCACACCTCCTGTTTCATTAAACCTTCTATATGCTGGGTTTTTTTTCCCTTTACTATCCTACTTACCTTTTTAGTGAACCATATTGTTTCTTTTTTCTTCCATTTATTCTTACTAACTTGTCTGACATATAATCTAGTTGCCTCCAGGATGGCAAACTTTATTTGTGCCCACTAATTACTTATTCCTGTCATTTTACCTTTCAATACAATTTTTCGATATGTCCCCATTTCATCAAAATGTGTACCATTTGAAATCTAAAACTTTTGTTTTTGTATATGATTTTTTCAGTTCTTGTTTTAATATCAAACCAATGACATTGGTAATCATTAGAACCCAAATTTTCTCCCACCTCAACATCAGACAGTCGATACCCATTTGTCAGTACTAGGTCTAGAATATGATCAGCTCAGGTTGGGCTTTTTACTAGCTGTTTTAGAGAAACTATATTCAGTGTTTACATTACATCCCTGTCCTGCTTGTAATAGCAGTTTAAAAAATTCCAGTTAATCTCAGGCATGTTGAAGTCACCCATAATCAAAATCTCATTTGCGTTATCTCATCAATCAACAAGTTATCTCTTTAATGATAATACTATACAGTGGATGTACCTGTGTAAGGCCAAGATGTATATGTGGTATTTTAAATATCAATGTTTTAATCATGCACAAATAACATTTTTATACCTAATATTCATACTGGGTCAGGGTACCCTGAAAATCCTATTAGTTTCTGTTGTTAGGGTGTACTTTTTCTAGTGCCTTTTATAGTAATAGGCTAATAGAAAAATGTGAGAGGGGAAAGGCATTGGCCATCCTTTGCTACTGGGCACCAGTGGCAGAAGAGTTAAATATTTACACCCCTTTCTAACTAATGGCACAACAAAGCTCTTAATTCACTTCCTGTTCATCTCTCACCTCGACTATTGCAACTCCCTCCTCATTGGCTTACCTCTACATAATCTATCCACCTTTCAATCCATCATGAATGCTGCTGCCAGAATCATCCACCTTATCAACCACTCTCTCTGCTACTCCTCTCTGTCAATCCCTCCACTAGCTTCCACTCACACAACTAATTAAATTCAAAATACTAACAACTACTTAAAAAGCCATCCACAACTCTGCCCCTCTCTACCTTGCCTGCACAATCACACAGTAAGTCAGCACCGATCCTCCTCCCTCATCTGCTGTGTTTATTTTCCTTTTCTTATCATATCTGTCCCCTCCATAAATCTGCACTACATAGTACACATGTCCTGCAGCTTTCTGTCTCAGCTCTGGGCCTTTCCATCCCAGTTTGCTTTTAGCTCTTCTAACTTTCCTGTTCCCATCATGTAGCCTAGCACATTATCTGCACGCCACCATTACTTTGTGCTTCATTAACACATACTCTTACTTCCCCAGCCTCCTCACCGATTTACTCCTTTCTTATCCCTAATAGAGAATTCACACTGGTGCGCTGTAGTTTGGCTGCAGTTTGATTGTATGTGCAGTTTATCCACAGTTTTAGGTGCGCTCCCATTAGCTTCTATTAGACTGTGTGTTTTCATGAAAGCAAATCACAGTCTTGCATGCTGAATCTTTGATACATGTTCAGAAAATGCACAGTTCAATAGAATTCATCAGGAGAGCACCTAAAACTGCAGGTAAACTCCACATACCCACTATAAGGCTAGGTTCACATGCTTACATGTCAAGAATGTGCACAAAATTGTGGCTTTCCGGACAAACACAGAAGTGCACTGTCCTTCAGTAGACGTACATCAGTGCCATTTATATTTAAAGCAGAGTTCCACCCAAGAGTGATCCCCTGACATGCCACATTTGGCATGTCATTTGTTTTTGGGGGGAGTGGGTACCTAGTTTTGACAGGTACCTGGCTACCACTCGGGCTGCCTCTCCCCTCCCTGCAATCTTCTGGGACACATCACAGGTCCCAGAAGATTGCCCGGCCATTCAGGACACACAGAACAACACACGCATGCGCAGCGCGCACCCAGCTATGAAGCTGCAAGCTGTCGCAGCTGGGTGCCCACACTTGTGATGCCGGCACTGAGGAGAGGCAGGGGAGAGAACTGAGGGCTCAGGCAGCCACATCGCTGGATTGTGGGACAGGTGAAAGTGTGCTTTTTGTAGCTGCTAACTTTTAATAAACACAGAAAGGGCTGGAATGCTGCTTAAAGGGGAACCCCACATATCCTTAACACAAGTCCTTAGTGTATGCTGTCATGATTCCATTAACATGGACTTCACTTAAATGGGTCATGTTCAGCAGGCAGTACTGCCCACCAAATGAGACCGGGGGGTTCATTTTTTTTTTTTTAGATACATAGCATCATAGCTGCATCATGTGCATAATCCATATGGCTACATTGAAGCTTAAAGGGGTGGAGACAGTAAAACTGTAGCTCAACCACCTTTTTATATGACCTTTTCAAGCACAAGTGTAAGCAAGACATTGGGGCTCAGTCACACAGGTGGGAGGGAGGTAAGTGTTTTAATGCCCCAACCACCCACCTGAAAAAGGAGATGATGCCAGCCAGGGCTGTACACATGGCAATATTTAAATGACATGCACTGTACACAGTAGGTCAGCATTTTTATGGTTAAAACCGGTGGTGTTAGCAACATATGGCCCCCTCACCAGCTGTCAAACACCAGCAATGATAGCCGCATGTCTGAACAAGCCCTTGGAGACCTTTCAGCCCCCCTTACTCCCTCAGTGCCCCCCTTTAGGACCATGCACCCCTCAGGGTCCACCTCCCCTCCAGACTGACACCAACACATAATGACATATTTCCTTCCCAGTGATGCCATCAACATAGGGACATTTTTTTCTTCCAGTGACACTACAGACACAGGGACAATTTTCCCCAGGGACACCACCACTGCTGGGACAGTTTTCCTTCCAGTGTTACCACCTACCACTACCCGATATGTGTGCACCAATTTTAAACTCTCCAGGTTGCTGGAGTGTAACACTGGTAGTATTATTTCAGTGCATGTCACAAACATTTCAGACCTTAAACCACTACTGGCCCAATCCCGGGTAGGGGGGCGCAGTTTGCCATTTTCGCCCTGGGCGCTGTATGGCCTTGTCCCAGCACTGCCCAGCTACATCACTGAACTAGTCTCAAAATACCAACCTAATTGTTCTCTTTGTTCTTCTCAAGACCTCTGCTCTCTAGCTCCCTCATCACCTCCTCCCATGCTTGCCTCCAGGACTTTTCCAGATCCTCTCTAATCCTATGGAACTTACCCTTACCCCAATCTGTTCGATTATCTTCTACTCTATTAGCTTTTAGATGATCCCTGAAAACCCACCTCTTCAGAGAAGCCTATCCTACCCACACATAACAACTGTATTTTAATTTTCTCCATCTGATCCTCTCCCACAGGTATTACCTTATGTTCCACTTGACCCCCCTTCTAGATTGTAAGCTCTAAAAAGCAGGGCCCTCTGATTCCTCCTGTATTGAATTGTATTGTAGCTGTACTGTCTGCCCCCATGTTGTAAAGTGCTGCGCAAACTATCTGCGCCATATATAAATCCTGTAGTATAATAATAATAATAATATTTACATTCTTTTTTTTACAGGGGCAGCTTTTATTGGAACTTTCAATTAGGAACAACATCATGTTTTTTTAACAGTTGGAAGATCTTTTTTGCTCATGAGTGCACATATGTGCATGGTAGGTGATACTAATAATAAGGAGAGTATGGATTAATTCTTTGTACTGGGACCCCAAATAAGTTTAGCTATGGTCCTTCGCCTGGAAATTAAATATAACTGGCTTGCCACATATTAGTTATCAGAAAGACTCTATAGTGTCTGTTTATGAAGCAGTGAAAAAATTTCACTGCTTCATTCTCCGGCATTCTCAGAGGAGATCTCAGAGGAGATTCTCCTCTGAGTGCCATTTTATGAAGCTTTGTAGATTGCTTCTCCTTTGGAGGAGAACAGTGGAGAACGACCCCTGATACTGGAATCTTGTGAGACTTGAGATTACTGTACCAGAAATTCACTGAAACACAGAGATGTCCATTTATTAAGCAGTGATAAATTATCACTGCTCAGTAAAAGGACAGACGGCGTGGTTAATGCTAATAAAATAAAGAGTCCCCCTACATAATATATATAATATATATATATATATATATACACACACACACATGTTATTTAAATATATATACACACACATTATATAAATATATAAATAAAGACATTATATATATATATATATATATATATATATATATATATGAGGAAGTTAATAATCTCCCTTCTTTCCCCTCAGTTCCCCCCAGATTCTCTCTTCACTCCCCAATTCCCCACCTCTGAGCCAGTGAATCGAGGAGAGTGAATTCTGACTCAGATTGCCAGTGAAACACTGAGATCGCAGCTTCATAAACTGGCCATTTCTATGTTCTTCCCTGATTATCTCTGGTTTATAAACCGTTTATGGACTGTGATCAGTGGCGATCCTCGGGATCACTGCTGTTCACAGTTTCATAAACGGACACCTGTGCATTGATGTTGATGTGAAATTGTTGCATGACGTTTACTATGACTTTGAAATTTCAGTTACACCTATAAACACCAGTTACAATAAATGGTTAATTAATTCCTTTGTGTTTATGCTTATAGTGTTTATTTTATACTTGCTTTGGGATGTTTTAATATTTCTGGCATCTAAAGAATACATTGCATCATTACCTACTATAGCCAAAATGAATGGTGCTAAAAAAAACAAATGCATTTCTACATTTCTATGTCCCCCAGGGAAGAAAAAATGTTTATGTATGTGTGTCAACTAAATATAAGTTGTCAGATAAGAAATAGCAGTCAATGGATATATATTTTAAATAAACGTGTGTATAGGTGTTATAAACAAAGCTTTCAAAGGATTATGCATTGTCTATCTGTCAATTATATGAAAATGACCTCTCATATCAGAAAAAAGTGTTTTCCAATAGGGGTAATGTCATGCAAAATAGGGCATCTTTTCAAATGTACTAGTTAAGACTTCGGATGGCACCACCAAATGTATGAATTATCTATTTCCAGAGGGGTTTTATCATCAACATTATAATTACAGCACTCACTCTATTGGGATTTGAAGAATGATTTAATAAACCATAAAATCCCAAATTGATTTTAATAACAAACATTTAAAATAATAACTGTGCATTTACTATGCTTAACTATATAGCATGCAGACTTGTATTTATTGGAATTATTTTGGAATTTATATTATTTTGCAAATAGGATATTTGAGCAGCCATTAAATACAGGTTAATATTTAAAAGCTTGACATCTGTATGTAAAACTAAACTTTCTAAATGAAAAATGTAATTTGTTTTTTATATTCCTGGAACTTTATCCCTTTTATAGTTATGATTAATGGATTATTCAAAATACTGAGCGGTTTTATATACAGCATTTGTTGTGTGTTTTGAATTCTTCAGCTAATGCCACCCACTTCTTCTATGTATATTGGATCTGGTTATATCATCGCTAGTTTGTGGTAAGTGTATACAGTACGTAGATTTGTTTCAATAGTTTCCTCAAGTTGTGGGATTTTATTATACCAGTTGGATCATTGATCCACATAAGATTAATGTACAACTCCAGCCAAATAGCAGCTGGAATATATACATGTGAATCTTTTCCTTGCAAAACAGATCTAATACTGTTCAACCATTCATACGGCATTTACACCCCTGCCTCACTTCCTAGACTTTGCAGTGACACCACTACACCAGTTTCACCTGCCTGTCCCTTTCACCATGTATGAGTATCATCAAAACACAGAAGTCCTCCCTGTGCTCTTCTCTTCTGGTATGCTGTATAAGCACCTTACTTTTAATTTCCTAGAACCTGAAAATATGATATGTTTACAGAATTGAGCAATACAGTAAAGCCTGTTTGGTTTAGATTGCATAGCTTCCTGCTTATACTGTATGTTATATTATATTGTATGTGGAAACTTTGATAACATAAAGACAGATGACAAGTACATACTAGAAGGTTTAGAAAATGTATTTTATAACTTTTTGATTAATAAATACCCGAAAAAAACAACTTTTTTTAGTATATGCATAGTGCTTTGCTTTAACCACTTGTGTACCAATCTGTTATAGGGATGAGTTTGGGTTCAGTCTGAACATAGAAGGAAGCTGTCAGTGCCAGGTCAATAAGTTGTGGATGAGGAATTTCACATCCTGCAGCTGCACATACTTTATGACATCACTGACCTAATATTGTCACATTTGCATATTAGTTCAGTGTTATCGATCTACTATGGCCAAAAAAATGACATGAAAAGAAGATGTGAGTGTGCAAGTTTCTAGTAAATTAATAGGATCTGACATTAGCACTAACTGCTTGCTTCCAAGTTCAGACTGAAGTCTGTAATATCAGTTCATTACCAGGCCATATTCCTTTCTTTGAATAAACAGAGTTTTTGAATAGAAACACAGTGCCCCACTTGTTAGCCAAGCATTTGGTTTGCAGTTGCAGCCTGGCCCCATTCAGTTGAATGAAGTGCATTTGGAGGTGGTGCTGCCAGCTGAACCAGATGGGAAGAATAATTTTGCAGTACCACATGTGTACAACTCAGTCCAGGTACCTTGAGCCTCTTATACCTGTTGATGTTTGTGTGAATAAGGACTTACAATTTTGTTAGCAAAAGCACAATTGGTATAACTACATTGAAAACTTTCAAAATAAAATACAGTTTTTACCTTTTTTCATTCTTTATTGCATATCGGATCTACTGATCTCCTGCAGCTTCTTTCAGCCACTTCTTCATCCATGCATGCCAACGACTGCTGTATGTCATTTTTTTAGTGTGGGTATTTTAATGCTGACATCAACCATACATGTCTATGCATTGTACATTGGCATAGTCATTTGTAGTCTCCATTAGAAGAGTGTGTGACAGGGTGAACAGGAAATCAACTGGAAGACAAGGGTAAAGTATTATCAGAATATAACAGGAAGTGTCTGAAAATACGGACAGCGTATTCAGGTTGTTATCTTCCGCAAAGTATTCCAAAAGAGAATAGTATCATAGTAGTTTATTAGCAAAAAGGGAAAACTGTCTCCAAACAGCAACAACAAAAAGAAAAATAATATTTTACAGCAACTTAATAAATAAGTCCAATGGGCTACTTCTTTGTAAACCAAACTGCTCCTGAACAGAAATATATTTAAACCAATTAAATAAACTTTCTTTTGAGTCCCAAATTTCTTTGACACTTGGAAGTCTATTTGCACAAACTTTTTAAATAGTTGGTTAGAGAACTATA
Organism: Lithobates clamitans; assembly: GCA_037952925.1. Classification (NCBI taxonomy): domain Eukaryota; kingdom Metazoa; phylum Chordata; class Amphibia; order Anura; family Ranidae; genus Lithobates; species Lithobates clamitans. The sequence goes on from JBBGZY010000633.1 coordinate 4,438,980, forward strand.
GAAAGTGTAATGCCGTGTACACACGGTCGGACTTTTCAGCTACCGACAGACTTTCGAAAAGTCTGACAGCCTGTCCGACAGACTTTCGACTGATTTTTGGCGGACTTTCAACAGACTTTATAACGACCGGACTTGCCTACACATGATCACACCAAAGTCCGATGGATTCGTACGTGGTAACGTACACCAGACTAAAATAAGGACGTTGATAGCCAGTAGCCAATAGCTGCCCTAGCTTCGTTTTTTGTCCGTCGGACTAGCATACAGAAGAGCGGATTTCTGGGTCCGGCAGAGTTACGACGTAAAGATTTGAAGCATGTTCCAAATCTAAAGTCCATCAGATTTGCGACTGGAAAAGTCCGCTGAAGGTCCGGTGAAGCCCACACACGATTGGATTGTTCGCCGGATTAGGTCCGTCAGCGTCCGTCAGACCAGTCCGGTCGAAAAGTCAGACCGTGTGTACGCCTCATAAGTTGTCATAAATTAAAAATATCTTCTGCAGTTCAGTTCAGTTTTCTTTGTAAATTGCATGTAAATAGATCAGGAGTTAATGCACTAGTTGGTAGAAAAACTACTAGCAGATGTTGTAACAGCCTTAAAAGATTTGTTAAGGCCCTATCCAGTTATTTATGGCAACAGACCTTACACAAAATAGCAAAATACTTTACTCTTGTGATCCCCTATTTTGCAGCGTGCACATGAGCGGACTTTTCGGCAACAAAAGTCTGACGGTCATTCCCATGGAAGTCTGACGGAATTCCAATGGACTTTCTAATGAACTGACTTGTCCACACACGATCTCACCAGTCCGACTGCCTAGTACGCGGTGACGTACACCAGTTCCGACAAGACTATAAAAAGGCAGTATAATAGCTCATGCGTCTCTCGCCTTGACTATTGCAACTCCCTTCTCATTGGCCTACCTCTCCATAGGATATCCCCTCTTCAGTCTATCATGAATGCTGCTGCCAGACTTATCCACCTTACCAACTGCTCAGTGTCTGCCAACCCTCTACTCCAATCCCTACACTGGCTCTCAGTCACCCAGCAAGTTAAATTCAAAATACTAACCATAACATACAAAGCCATTCACAACTCTGCCCTGAGCTACATCACTAATCTTGTCTCCAAATATCACCCAAATCGACCTCTCTGCTCTTCTCAAGACCTCCTGCTTTCAAGCTCTCTCATCTCCTCCTCCCATGCTTGTCTCCAGGATTTCTCCAGAGCCTCACCCATCCTCTGGAACTCGCTACCTCCATCTATCCGGCTATCCCCTACTCTTGCTACCTTCAGGTGATCCCTAAAAACTCATCTCTTCAGGAAAGCCTATCAGGTCTCCAATTAATCTCCTATGACTTTCACCAGCTCATTCCCCACAGTTACAACCTTTTGTACCACCTGCCCCACCCTATTAAATTGTAAGCTCTTCTGAGCAGGGCCCTCTTAATCCTCTTGTATTTTATTGTATTATAACTGTATTGTCTCCCTTTTATATTGTAAAGCACTGCGTAAACTGTTGGCGCTATATAAATCCTGTATAATAATAATAATGCGTCACCGTTGAGCCCCTTTTGCTAATCTCGTGTTTATTTGGTGTTAGTAGAAGTTTGGTGAGAGACGATTTGCGCTTGTGAGACTCGTATTTTTCAGATCGTTTAACTGTTGTTTAGTTTGTGCTTGTGAGGTTTGTATCTGCTTTTCAGTGCATGTAGTCAGTTCGCATTGATTTATTCAGTGTGTTATTGTCCGCTTGTTGCTGATTTTCAGCTCGCTCTTCACAGGCCTTGCTGTTCTTCAGTGCGTTCTGTTAAGTTCGTTCTGACCAGCCGACCGCTTTGAAGCCATGTTGCATGTACGTACTTATCATAGAGCTTGTGCATTGTATGTGCTTGGTGCTGTAGTTCATTCTTCAGCCCAAGCCCAGTCCATGGACAGGGTGGGGAGGAGTTCATGGACGAAGAATTGGTTGCTCCAGCGTGACCAATTCTCTCACATGCCTTTGCTCCGTGAAATTCGTGAGAATAACCCTAAGGATTTCAGGAATTTTCTCCGGATGACGGACCCTGTTTTTGACCATTTGTTGGCTTTGCTGACCTCTTATATCAGCAGGCAGGATACCTGCATAAGGCAAGCCATCACTCTGAGCAGAGGCTAGTCGCCATGTTGCGGTACTTTGCAACGGTGAGAAAACCGGCAGGATTTTAAGTTTTCGACAGACATCTCCCCCAGGCTCTGGGGATCATTATCCCAGAGACCTGCTCTTCCATCATCCAGGTCCTGCAGAAGGACTATATTAAAGTACAAATTTTATCCTTTCACATCACAATTTATTGTATTTAATGTTTGCTAATGTATTGTATTTCTTTCATCATTCCCTAATTACCATGAATGTCCCCTTTGTCCTCATGCATGCAGTAATTTATTATGCTCTTTTTTGTCCTGCATGCATATTTGCGTTCACTAACCTCCCCAGCATGCTATGCTGGGCCCATATCCACCTAGTCTAGTCACTTAACAATGTATTTTGTCAGCTCCATTGTAGTGCTTTACCCTTAAATGTCTCCAAATGGTCTGTGTGTCCTTAAATTGTTTTAGAATCCCCTCCCCCCTAAAATGTCTCCAAATGGTCTGTGTGTCCTCAAATTGCATTAGAATCCCCCTAAAATGTCTCCAAATGGTCTCTGTGTCATTAAATTACTTTAGAATCCCCTCCCCCCCTAAAATGTCTACAAATGGTCTGTGTGTCCTTAAATTGCTTTAGAATCCCCTCCCCCTAAAATGTCTCCAAATGGTCTGTGTGTCCTTAAATTGCTTTAGAATCCCCCCTAAAATGTCTCCAAATGGTCTGTGTGTCCTTAAATTGCTTTAGAATCCCCCCAAAATGTCTCCAAATGGTCTGTGTGTCCCTAAATTGCTTTAGAATCCCCCCCTTCCAAAATGTCTCCAAATGGTCTGTGTGTCCTTAAATTGCTTTAGAATCCCCTCCCCCCCAAAATGTCTTCAAATGGTCTGTGTGTCCTTAAATTGCTTTAGAATCCTCTACCCCCCTAAAATGTCTCCAAATGGTCTGTGTGTCCTTTAATTGCTTTATAATCCCCTCCCCCAAAATATCTCAAATGGTCTGCGTGTCCCTAAATTGCATTAGAATCCCCCCCCTAAAATGTCTCCAAATGGTCTGTGTCCTTAAATTGCTTTAGAATCCCCTCACCCCCTAAAATTTATCAATGGGCCATCAAAGGGTGTGGGGGATCTGATAAGTGGGCCTTATAAGAAAACAACAGGGGGAGCACGAGAGTCACCAGGCAAAATTGTTGCAGCACCAAAGTCACCATTGGGAATCTTATTTAGCTAATACATTGTTAACATATGGGACTGTTATAATATGCCCGAAATATAATTGCTGTAATTTCTGTGCTATTATTTCTAGTTGTATATATATGCAAGCTTTAGTACTTACTTATGGCATTTGATTAGGGTGGCATAACCTGTATATATTGTATGGTATTTACACCCGTAATATGCTATCTTAAGGTCATATTCTAATGCTTGATATGGTCACAGATCCAATACAGGAATACAGCATACGGTATATGGTCCAATAAATGCACTCTAGGGAATATAGCCTCTGGCTTCACTACCAGATGCTGTAGGACCACTTTATTTTGTGCGACACTTGAGCGTTTGCCACATATCCGCAGCATAAATCCAGCTGCACACATTCATCTGCTGAAGTGACATCCTTAACATAAGGGGAAACACTTTCCTATATGTTCAATATCTTATAAACCACGAATAAGGAGCCGCTAAAACTTTAGGCTGTCCCAGTTTAAAACTTAGAGGTAGCGCCATCATACCCACTCTTTATAATTTATTATGTTTTGCAAAGAACCCTATTAGGGACTTTGTGTGAGGGAGGCAGCAACCTTTGGCTTCTGACCCCACAGACGTGTCCTAAGCGCAGTTTCTTTTTTGAACATTCACATGTGTGTTTCTTAAAAAATTTTTATTTAAAATATATGTAATTTTTTTTTTCCAGCAATATAATGTTTTTGTTTTTACAAATTATTTTGTATTTTTTTTTTTTTTTTTTTTTACAAACAGGTCTATTTTTTTAATGTTTTTTTTGTTTTTTTAAGAAACAGGCCTCTATTTTTTTTAATCATTTTTATAACAAACAGGCCTCTCTTTTATTTATTCATGTATTTATTTATTTAACAATCAGGCCTCTATTTTGTTTTTTAATTTTTATAACAAACAGGCCTCTCTCTTTTTTTTTTTTTTTTTAACAAAACAGGCCTCTATTTTTTTTTGGTTTTTATTTTTTTTTAACAAACAGGCATAAAATTATTCAAAGTCAAAGCCCAGAATGGGGTCAGAAAAAAAAGGAAATGAAGAACATGATCAATGTTTTTTTGTTGAAAAGGGATTAGATTCTCCCCAAAACATCGATCATGTTCTTCATTTCCTGCTGCATATTGTCCAGCCGATTACACATTAGGTCCAGGCTCATGCGCATGGCATCAATATCCCCATTCCAGGACATGATCTGTCCAATTAATCTTTGTGCACTGTCCGTGCTAAATGGTTCCCCTTCCACATCACCTAAAATTGATGAAAAAAAGATGTATTTAGAAATATGCAGGCATACATAGATTACCATAAGATGGGGTGTCAGACACTCACCTGGTGGGGTGCACATGTTGTCCACTTCCTCCACCTCTTCTTCCTCCACATCCTCAGGGGGGGTGCTGGTACTTGGACATGCTTCCCCTTCCACAAGCAGATCAGCTAAATTTGATGAAAAAAATATGTATTTAGAAATATGCAGGCATACATAGATTACCATAAGCTGGGGTGTCAGACACTCACTTGGTGGGGTGCCCATGTCGCCCACTTTCTCCACCTCTCCTTCCTCCACATCCTCCGTGGGGCTTGGGCTGATTTCCCAATCCGGCAGGCAAGGTCAGGGGTCCCTGGGATCAGGTTGTCTGAGTCTTTTCTCCCCTATGAGAATGAAACAAAAGGTATACTTAGCACACAGATATTTGAGTCCAGGAATAGGAATATGAAACATTGTATTGAAGTGGTGTACAATTATCTGTTTGGGCAGAGCTCCAAGTTGAAGACATGATTAAAATTCCCTTTGAAACAAGCTGGAATACTAACTATTTCTGGCCACGTTTCACAGATAGAGACACCCCAACAAGTATGCACTGGAGCACCTGTGTGGGCTACCCAAAAAAATGCATTCTGGTGTCCCACACTAGTGCGCCTGAGTCCAGATGTGTAAAGAGCTGTTGAGTGTCCTCTCCTTACATTCCACTGAATGAAGTTTGCTATTCATTCTAGTTTCAAAGACATCATATATATCAATCAATGTTTCCTACGAACTATGTTTCCTACGAACGTTTAATGATTTTAAGAAAAACACATGGAGCAGCATGCAAGGTAATAATCAGAATAAGAACACACGACAAGTACTTACTTTTTTCAACAACCTCCTTGAGGTTCCAAAAAAATAAAATTATCTAATGTTCTTGTGGTAAGTTTACCCCCCCAAAAAAAAAACAAAAAAAAAAAAAAATAAAAGTTCTTGTGGTAACTTTACAACAAAAATAATATATATATATATATATATATATATATATATATATATATATATATATATATATATATATTAGAAAATATTCTTGTAACAATCCAAAAAAATGATCTTGATGAAATAAAAAATAATAAAAGATGACTCAAAAAAACAAATGTGCAAACATTATAGTATGGAGATCGGGCTTTTACAAAATACAATATCATTCATGAGATCAAGAGAAATAATCCAGAAATTAGTTTGTGAGAACTCTGTGTGAATATGAGCAGCAAAACAACTTCGTTCTTCTAGCATTAGAAAGAAGACAATTAATGCGCTGCATTCAACGATCACAGAATTTACAGCTTAAGGAATGTGCTAGCTACAATATGAAAACTAGTTTTACTAGACCAAGCGCTTCCATCTCGTACTTGCTTCTGAGCATGCGTCATTTTTTCTTCCGTCGGACTAGCATACAGACGAGCGGATTTCTCGATAGGAACTGGGTCCGACGGAGTTAGGGCGTAAAGATTTGAAGCATGTTCCTAATCTAAAGTCCGTCAGACTTTCAACCGAAAAAGTCAGCTGAAGGTCCGATGAAGCCCACACACGGTCGGATTGTCCGCCGGAAACTCAGCTCGTGTGTACGTGGCATTAGAAGATCTTCTTAACTCTCTCCTTCTCTCCTCAGCCTCCAACTTTTGGTAAATGTCATGGAATTAAAGCTTGTTTGCTACCAAACCCTTGTCTTCTCCATATCTTTACTCTGTATTCTTCTCCAACAAGTAGATAACACAGAGACAGAACAGTGCTGCACATGTACCAGCAACAATAAGTTGCAAGCACTCTTTACACTCTTTTACATGAGAAGACAATAAAAAAGGGTTGATGAGCGGCAGTTTACTGCCGCTCAACAGCCCCCCATACTGCTTTTTACATGCAGTACCACTGCGGACCATGATCTATTCAAGTGAATGGGGCTGCATTTTAACTGCCCTTCAACCAATGCAAGGTACATGGTTGTAGCATGGTGGTGTGGGCATGTGAGGGTTAAAACGAGCAATGAGGGTTTGACATATTGCCTCCAAGCTGCCTGTCAATCGCTCACTGAATAGCACCTCCGATTTACTGCGAATCACTTTTCAGAGTGGCAGCATGGGCTACCACAAATGTGAACAAGCCTTTACACTGCTAAAAAACAATACGTTTACATAGGTGAAACAAAAGACTATATGAAAACATGTAATTAAGGTATTACAACATTCTCCTTTAAACATTACATAGCAACATGTGATCAGATTATTCCCAGGCCCAATTTTCTTGGGGTTGGTGAGGGGATTTATATACTTCATATAAGTTCCATAACTCTGAGTTACTTACATAACTTTGTGAGGAATCACAAATAGGGATGAGCTTCGTGTTCAACATTGGCTGTTTGGTCGTTCGCTGAATTCCGAACGTTATGGGCCGTTCGCGCCAAATTCGCGTGGCGCGTCACGGCCCATAATTCACTGCGGCATCGCAGTGCATTGCTGGCTGATGATTGGCCAAGCATGCACTATGACCCGCATGCTTGGCCAATCACAGCGCCGTCGGTAGAGAGAGCTGTAATTGGCCAAAGCCTGGGTGGCTTTGGCCAATTATGGCTCAGGGGGTTTAGAACACGCCCCACACTATATAAGGCCGCCTGCACAGCGGCCCTGTGTAGTGTGTGTTACGGCGTTGAGATACATAGATAGACAGGGAGACAGTGTCATTTCATTTGAGTTAGCTAGATTAGGCAGGACAATCAGTGAGTTAGCTGCACTTAAAGTGTATTGTGTATATATATGCATCCCAGGTGTTGCATACAGTATATATATATATATATATATATACACTGTATTCAGTTTAGCTAGATCCGTTCCTGTTATCTTCCTACTGACAGGCAGGCTTGTTACAGTATTTACAGCTACCTGAAGAAAATTGATGGTGTTCTTTTGATCCTATTAGTACCACAGTCAGGCATCTAGACTATTTACAGTTAGTGTAGTGTGTCCTGCTCACAGTGTTCAGCTAAAACTACAAGTTAGTGTAGTGAGACCTCTGCACAGTGTTCAACTAAAGCTACAAGTTAGTGTAGTGCGTCCTGCTCACAGTGTTCAGCTAAAATTACAAGTTAGTGTGGTGCGTCCTCCTCACAGTGTTCAGCTAAATCTACAAGTTATTTTTTGCGGGCTCTGCACAGTGTTCATCTAAAGCTACAAGTTAGTGTAGTGCATCCTGCTCACAGTGTTCAGCTAAAACTACAAGTTAGTGTGGTGCGTCCTCCTCACAGTGTTCATCTAAAACTACAAGTTAATGTAGTGTGTCCTGCTCACAGTGTTCAGCTAAAATTACAAGTTAGTGTAGTGAGACCTCTGCACAGTGTTCATCTAAAGCTACAAGTTAGTGCAGTGCGTCCTGCTTACAGTGTTCAGCTAAAACTATAAGTTAGTGTGGTGCGTCCTCCTCACAGTGTTCAGCTAAACCTACAAGTTATTTTTTTGCGAGCTCTGCACAGTGTTCATCTAAAGCAACAAGTTAGTGTGGTGCGTCCTCCTCACAGTGTTCAGCTAAACTTACAAGTTATTTTTTTGCGAACTCTGCACAGTGTTCATCTAAAGCTACAAGTTTGTGCAGTGCATCCTGCTCACAGTGTTCAGCTAAAACTTCAAGTTAGTGTGGTGCGTCCTCACAGTGTTCAGCTAAACCTACAAGTTAATTTTTGCGAGCTCTGCACAGTGTTCATCTAAAGCTACAAGTTAGTGTAGTGCATCCTGCTCACAGTGTTCAGCTAAAACTACAAGTTAGTGTAGTGAGACCTCTGCACAGTTGTCATCTAAAACTACAAGTTAGTGTAGTGCGTCCTGCTCACAGTGTTCAGCTAAAACTACAAGTTAGTGTGGTACGTCCTCCTCACAGTGTTCAGCTAAACCTACAAGTTATTTTTTTGCGAGCTCTGCAGTGTTCATCTAAAGCTACAAGTTAGTGTAGTGTGTCCTGCTCACAGTGTTCAGCTAAAACTACAAGTTAGTGTGGTGCGTCCTCCTCACAGTGTTCAGCTAAACCTACAAGTTATTTTTTTGCGAGCTCTGCACAGTGTTCAGCTAAAGCCACCTGTAGAAGGTTGGTGGTGTTTTCCTGATCCTATCACTACCGCAGGCAACTAAAAAAGCTACAAGTTTAAAGCTACCTGTAGAAGGTTGGTGGTGTTCTCATACTACAGGCAGGCAGTTGATTTTGCTAGCTGCAGTATCAGTACATATATATATATATATATCCCAGCTTAGTGCAGCTACAGGCCATTAGTATGTCTGGAAGGCCAAGAAGGAGAGACAGACAGTCACAAGCCAATAAAAGAGGGCAAGCAGGCTCTGTGTCTAGTGCTGGTCGTGGAGACGGTGCATCCTCATCAGCACGTGGCCGTGGGACACGCTTGGCCTTTTTTTCGGCAGCTGGCCGTGTTGAGCCGCAACATGCGGAAGACTTGGTCGAGTGGATGACCAAGCCGTCCTCATCCTCCTCATCCTCTCTCACCCATGCTCAGGGTACTTTGTCTGGCAAAGCAGCGGCCTCTTCCCTCGGCTCAATGTCATCAGTGACTCCTTCCCTAGCCTCACCATGTCCTCCTGAGGAGTCCCTCGAACTGTTTGACCACAGTGTTGGGTACATGCTCCAGGAGGATGCCCAGCGTTTGGAAGGCTCTGATGATGATACTGAGCTCGATGAAGGCAGTAACATGAGCATGGACAGAGGGGGTGCCCAAGAAGGACAGCAATCTGGCAGTCATGCTCCCCCTGCTGCAGCATACTGCCAGGTTTGCTCCAGTGATGAGGAGGGAGGGGATGATGAGGTCACTGACTCAACGTGGGTGCCTGATAGAAGAGAGGAGGAGGAGGAGGAGAAGGCACATTACCAACGAGCCAGGATGCCCTCCAGGGGCCAGCCTAAGGGCAACACACTGACTGCATCACACCCCAAAGCTCCACATGTGCAGGGCGCTGCAGTCTCGTTATTCAAAAAGTTCTTTGGTGTGGGCCTTTTTAGAGACGAGTGCATCAGATCGCACCCCTGCTATTTGCAACATATGTCTCAAATGTATTTCGCGTGGCCAAAACATCTCCCGCTTGGGTACAACATGCTTGACCAGACATATGTTGACCTGCCATGCAGTTCGTTGGCAAGCGTATCTAAAAGTCCCACACCAAAGAACAAAGAGGACCTCTCCTTGCTCCTCATCAGCTGAGATCTCCAACCCCACTATACCTTCAGTCCTCTCTGAGACCTGCACTGAAAGGAATGAAGGTGTAGAATTAGGTGTGTCACAGCCAAGTACTTGTGGGCAATCTGCTTTTGGTACACCGATGTCAGATTGTACCAGGCAAATTTCTCTGCCCCAGCTGCTGCACCGCCGAAAGAAGTTTGCTCCCAGCCATCCACATGCCCAGCGGTTGAATGCTAGCTTGGCAAAATTGCTAGCACTTCAAGTGCTGCCTTTTCAGTTGGTAGACTCTGTCCCCTTCCGTGAGTTTGTGGAATGTGCGGTTCCTCAGTGGCAGGTAACCAAACACCACTTTTTCTCACGGAAGGTGATTCCGGCTCTCTACAGGCATGTGGAAGGCAATGTCCATGCCTCGCTGGACTGGGCGGTCAGCGGTAAGGTGCATATTACCGCTGACTCATGGTCCAGCAGGCATGGACAGGGACGTTACCTAAGTTTCACGGAACATTGGGTGACTCTGCTGGCAGCTGGGAAGAATGCAGGACAAGGTGCAGTAGTGTTGGAGGTTGTTCCACCACCACGCCTCCAAAATGCCACTACTAATGATTGTGACACACCTCTCTCCTCCACCCCCTCCTCTTCTTCTTCCTCCATGGCCTCTTCCTGTGCTTTGTCCTCAGAACCAGCGGTGCTCCGTAGCCGTTCAAGGGGCTACGCAAGTACGCAGGCCAAAAGATGCCACGCGATGCTTGAGCTGGTGTGCTTGGGGGACAGGAGCCACACTGGGGCAGAGGTTCTGTCAGCTCTGCAGGGGCAGGTTCAGAGGTGGTTGACGCCATGCCAACTTAAGGCAGGAATGGTGGTTTGCGACAATGGCACCAACCTCCTCTCTGCCCTCCGACAGGGACAAATGACCCATGTGCCCTGTTTGGCTCACGTCCTTAACTTGGTGGTGCAGCGGTTCTTGGGCAGGTACCCGGCTTACAGGATGTCCTGAGGCAGGCCAGGAAAGTCTGTGTGCATTTCCGCCGGTCATATACAGGTAAAAGCCAGTAAATTAGAATATTTTGAAAAACTTGATTTATTTCAGTAATTGCATTCAAAAGGTGTAACTTGTACATTATATTTATTCATTGCACACAGACTGATGCATTCAAATGTTTATTTCATTTAATTTTGATGATTTGAAGTGACAACAAATGAAAATCCAAAATTCCGTGTGTCACAAAATTAGAATATTGTGTAAGGGTTAAATTTTGAAGACACCTGGTGCCACACACTAATCAGCTGATTAACTCAAAACACCTGCAAAGGGCTTTAAATGGTCTCTCAGTCCAGTTCTGAAGCCTACACAAACATGGGGAAGACTTCAGATTTGACAGCTGTCCAAAAGGCGACCATCGACACATTGCACAAGGAGGGAAAGACACAAAAGGTTATTGCTGAAGAGGCTGGCTGTTCTCAGAGCTCTGTGTCCAAACACATTAATAGAGAGGCAAAGGGAAGGGAAAACTGTGGTCAGAAAAAGTGTACAAGCGATAGGGATCACCACGCCCTAGTCAAGATTGTGAAAAAAAACCCATTCAAAAATGTGGGGGAGATTCACAAGGAGTGGATAGCTGCTGGAGTCAGTGCTTCAAGATCCACCACCAAGAGACGCTTGAAAGACATGGGTTTCAACTGCCGCATACCTCGTGTCAAGCCACTGTTGACCAAGAAACAGCGCGAAAACCGTCTCACCTGGGCTAAGGAAAAAAAGAGCTGGACTGCTGCTGAGTGGTCCAAAGTCATGTTTTCTGACGAAAGCAAATTTTGCATTTCCTTTGGAAATCGAGGTCCCAGAGTCTGGAGGAAGACAGGAGAGGCACAGGATCCACGTTGCCTGAAGTCTAGTGTAAAGTTTCCACCATCAGTGATGGTTTGGGGTGCCATGTCATCTGCTGGTGTCGGTCCACTCTGTTTCCTGAGATCCAGGGTCAACGCAGCCGTCTACCAGAAAGTTTTAGAGCACTTCCTGCTGCTGACCTGCTCTATGGAGATGGAGATTTCAGGTTCCAACAGGACTTGGCGCCTGCACACAGCGCAAAATCTACCCGTGCCTGGTTTACGGACCATGGTATTTCTGTTCTAAATTGGCCAGCCAACTCCCCTGACCTTAGCCCCATAGAAAATCTGTGGGGTATTGTGAAAAGGAAGATGCAGAATGCCAGACCCAACAACGCAGAAGAGTTGAAGGCCACTATCAGAGCAACCTGGGCTCTCATAACACCTGAGCAGTGCCAGAAACTCATCGACTCCATGCCACGCCGCATTAATGCAGTAATTGAGGCAAAAGGAGCTCCAACCAAGTATTGAGTATTGTACATGCTCATATTTTTCATTTTCATACTTTTCAGTTGGCCAACATTTCTAAAAAATCCCTTTTTTGTATTAGCTTTAAGTAATATTCTAATTTTGTGACACACGGAATTTTGGATTTTCATTTGTTGCCACTTCAAATCATCAAAATTAAATGAAATAAACATTTGAATGCATCAGTCTGTGTGCAATGAATAAATATAATGTACAAGTTACACCTTTTGAATGCAATTACTGAAATAAATCAAGTTTTTCAAAATATTCTAATTTACTGGCTTTTACCTGTAATGCCAGTGCTCAGCTAACAGACTTCCAAAAGGAGTTTAACCTGCCCAAGAACCACCTAATCTGTGACATGCCCACCAGGTGGAACTCAACGTTGTCCATGCTGCAGTGGCTGCACACGCAGCAGAGGGCCATCAATGAGTACCTGTGCGACTATGGCACCAGGACAGGGTCAGGGGAGCTTGTTTTTTTTCCCCACGCCAGTGGGCCATGATCAGGGATGCATGCACTGTCCTGTCACCATTTGAGGAGGCCACGAGGATGGTGAGCAGTGACAGTGCATGCATCAGTGACACTGTCCCCCTTGTCCACCTGTTGGAGCACACGCTGCATGGAACAATGGACAGGGCACTTGAGGCAGAACAGAGGCAGGAAGAGGAGGACTTCCTTAGCTCTCAAGGCCCCCTTTATCCAGACAGTGTTCCTGCGTGCCCGCCGATCACACAGGAAGACGAGGAGGAGGAAGATTGTGTCAGTATGGAGGTGGAGCCTGGCACTCAGCATCAGCAGCAGTCTTTAAGGGATCAGTCCCAAGAAACCCATGGACTTTTACGTGGCTGGGAGGAGGTGGCTGCGGACCATGTCGTCCTTAGTGACCCAGAGGACTCCGGACCGAATGCCTCAGCAAACCTACGCTGCATGGCCTCCCTGATCCTGCAAAGCCTGCGTAAGCATCCTCGTATTCGTGGTATCAAGGAGAAGGTCCAATACTGGCTGGCAACCCTCCTTGATCCACATTACAAGGGTAAGGTTGCGGACCTTATCTTTCCATCGCAGAGGGAGCAGAGGATGAAACATCTTCAGGAGGCCTTGCAGAAAGGTCTGTGCAACGCGTTCCCAGAGACTGGGAGGTTACAAACTCCTGTTTCTGGACAACGTGTTGCTGAGGCTTCGGTCAGTCAAAGAAGGAGCGGTGGAGAAGGTGGCCGTCTGACTGATGCCTTCAGACAATTTTTTGGTCCGCAGCCCCAAGGTATGATCGGTTCCAGCAACCATCGCTAGCGTCTGTTTTACATGGTGCAGGAATACCTAGGGGCAAGATCTGACTTGGACACCTTTCCCTCTGAAAATCCTCTGGGTTACTGGGTCTTGAGGATGGATCACTGGCCAGAGCTTGCACAGTATGCAATTGGGCCACTGGCCTGTCCGCACATTCAGTGCTGCTGGAGGCTTTGTAACCGATCACAGGGTGCGTCTGTCCACCGACTCGGTTGATCGACTGACCTTCATAAAAATGAATCAGTCTTGGATCACCACCAGCTACCAAGCACCTAAAGCTGATGTAACCGAATATTTTTTTTTAAAATCTCAGATCCCTTCAAAGACTGCCTATGCTGATTCTGAGTGACTATCCCTGAGTAATTATCCTCTTCCTCCTCAATGATCACGCTGATAGCTTGTAAGAACATTTTTGGTTCTGGGCGCCACCACCAGTGCCTAAGGCCCAATTTTTCAGCCCCTGTTTAACAGGGGCGTGTAATTACAATTTTTGACGCAATACTTTGCAGCAGGGCTCGTTTCTGCGTTCCAACTAGAGTATCTGTGAGGGGTTGCAGTGTTGTGGCACCAGCACCAGAGCCTAAGGCCCAATTTTTCAGCCCCTGTTTAACAGGGGCGTGTAATTACAATTTTTGATGCAATACTTTGCAGCAGGGCTCGTTTCTGCGTTTCAACTAGAGTATCTGTGAGGGGTTGCAGTGTTGTGGCACCAGCACCAGTGCCTAAGGCCCAATTTTTTAGCCCCTGTTTAACAGGGGCGTGTAATTACAATTTTTGATGCAATACTTTGCAGCAGGGCTCGTTCCTGCATTCCAACTAGAGTGTCTGTGAGGGGTTGCAGTGTTGTGGCACCAGCACCAGTGCCTAAGGCCTAATCTTTCAGCCCCTGTTTAACAGAGGCGTGTAATTACAATTTTTGGGCGCAATACTTTGCAGCAGGGCTCGTTCCTGCGTTCCAACTAGAGTGTCTGTGAGGGGTTGCAGTGTTGTGGCACCAGCACCATTGCCTAAGGCCTAATTTTTCAGCCCCTGTTCAACAGAGGCGTGTAATTACAATTTTTGATGCAATACTTTGCAGCAGGGCTCGTTCCTGCGTTCCAACTAGAGTGTCTGTGAGGGGTTGCAGTGTTGTGGCACCAGCACCATTGCCTAAGGCCTAATTTTTCAGCCCCTGTTCAACAGGGGCATGTAATTACAATTCTTGATTTAATATTTCACAGCAAGGCCCATTTCTGCACCCACCAAGAGCGAGTGAGGACTTACAGTGTTGTGGCACCAGCACCACCACCACCACCACCACCACCACCAAAGGCCCAATTTTTCTGCCCTTGTTCAACAGGGGCATGTAATTACAATTCTTGATCTAATATTTCACAGCAGGGCCCATTTCTGCACCCACCAAGAGCGAGTGAGGACTTACAGTGTTGTGGCACCAGCACCACCACCACCACCAAAGGCCCAATTTTTCTGCCCTTGTTCAACAGGGGCATGTAATTACAATTCTTGATCTAATATTTCACAGCAGGGCCCATTTCTGCACCCACCAAGAGCGAGTGAGGACTTACAGTGTTGTGGCACCAGCACCACCACCAAAGGCCCAATTTTTCTGCCCTTGTTCAACAGGGGCATGTAATTACAATTCTTGATCTAATATTTCACAGCAGGGCCCATTTCTGCACCCACCAAGAGCGAGTGAGGACTTACAGTGTTGTGGCACCAGCACCACCACCACCACCAAAGGCCCAATTTTTCTGCCCTTGTTCAACAGGGGCATGTAATTACAATTCTTGATCTAATATTTCACAGCAGGGCCCATTTTTGCATCCACAAAGAGCGAGTGAGGACTTACAGTGTTGTGGCACCAGCACCACCACCACCACCAAAGGCCCAATTTTTCTGCCCTTGTTCAACAGGGGCATGTAGTTACAATTATTGATCTAATATTTCACAGCAGGGCCCATTTCTGCACCCACCAAGAGTGAGTGAGGACTTACAGTGTTGTGGCACCAGCACCACCACCACCACCAAAGGCCCAATTTTTCTGCCCTTGTTCAACAGGGGCATGTAATTACAATTCTTGATCTAATATTTCACAACAGAGCCCATTTCTGCGCCCACCAAGAGCGAGTGAGGACTTACAGTGTTGTGGCACCAGCACCACCACCACCACCAAAGGCCCAATTTTTCTGCCCCTGTTTAACAGGGGCGTGTAATTACAATTCTTGGTGCAATACTTTGCAGCAGGGCTCGTTTCTGCGTTCCAACTAGAGTATCTGTGAGGGGTTGCAGTGTTGTGGCACCAGCACCAGTGCCTGAGGCCTAATTTTTCAGCCCCTGTTCAACAGGAACATGTAATTACAATTCTTGATCTAATATTTCACAGCAGGGCCCATTTCTGCACCCACCAAGAGCAAGTGAGGACTTACAGTGTTGTGGCACCAGCACCACCACCAAAGGCTCAATTTTTCTGCCCTTGTTCAACAGGGGCATGTAATTACAATTCTTGATCTAATATTTCACAGCAGGGCCCATTTCTGCGCCCACCAAGAGCGAGTGAGGACTTACAGTGTTGTGGCACCAGCACCACCACCACCACCAAAGGCCCAATTTTTCTGCCCCTGTTCAACAGGGGCATGTAATTACAGATCTTGATCGAATATTTCACAGCAGGGCCCTGTGAGGGCTTACAGTGTTGTGGCCACAACAACACCTAAGGCCCAAATTTCTGCTGAGTATATAGGGCAGGCCCCTACTTTCAAACATCTAACTTACAAACGACTCCTACTGGCAAACGGAAGGAGACAACAGGAAGTGAGATGAAATCTACCCCTAGGAAGGGAAATTCTCTCCTGTAAGAGTTGATATGGAAAAAACATTTCTCCTTTCCACTGATGCTTCCCAATCCTTGTTCCACAAAAAACCCCAAATTTTCAAAAAACATTTGTCATTGGGACAAAAAGTGAGGTGAAATCTTCTGAAGAGGAGGACAGACAGCAAAATAAATGTCACAGGGGTGATAACCCTTCCCTATGTTTTCCAAAAAGCTTAAAAAAGATTTTTTGGCTGGAGCTTAACACGTTAAAAATGTACCCGTTCAAAATTACAAACAGATTCTACTTAACAACAAACCTACAGTCCCTGTCTTGTTTGCACCGCCTGTATACTAATGTTCAGAGTATATAGGGCCTGGTGGCCCCACACCTTTCCTTATTTTAATTTGGGTGCGGGGTTCCCCTTAATATCCATACAAGACCCAAAGGGCCTGGTAAAGGACTGGGGGGTACCCAAGCTGTTTGTCTCACTGATTTTCATCCATATTGCCAGGACCCGACATTACATTAAAGCCGCAAGCAGTTTTAAATTACTTTTTTTCCTTTAAAAATGACATTTTGTGCAGGGACTGTTCTAAGCACGGGAAACACACGCCACTTTACAGGCATACTATAGACACCCCCCAGGTATGATATTTAAAGGAATATTTCACTTTTTTTTTTTTACTTTAAGCATCATTAAAATCACTGCTCCCGAAAAAACGGCCCTTTTTAAAGTTTTTTTTGCAGTGAAACATGTCCCCTGGGGCAGGACCCGGGTCCCCAAACCCTTTTTAGGACAATACCATGCAAATTAGACTTTAAAATGAGCACTTTTGATTTCGAACGTTCGAGTCCCATAGACGTCAATGGGGTTCTAATGTTCGTGCGAATTTTCGGTCCGTTCCCAGGTTCTGGTGCAAACCGGACCGGGGGGGGTGTTCGGCTCATCCCTAATCACAAAGCATTAGCCTTAATGCGAATGTATCCTTTGTGAACAAACAGCACCTACTAAGTTTAGCAAAGGTCTGATTATTAAAAACACAAAGTTGGCAACTCCAGCTGAGCAATTCAAGAGACTATGTCAACAGGAGACTTTTTGAGTATACACACTAGAAACCTTGGCACCGCGTGGTTTAAACTAAGAAATAGAGGTCAATACCATATTATAAATATCCCATTGCCTCCTGTTGAACAGATATTTTGTCATATCCAGACTTAGAATACTAGTTTCTATTTGGGCATAATAAATAATGGCATTTGGCGATCCCCATTTTTCCTATTTAAGCATTTAAAAAAAATACAATGAAACCTTTTTTTCTATCTTTTTAGAATATTATACGTTTCACCATTAGGAATATGGTATACAGTGTTTTTCTTAATCTACACCTAACACCTTCTCCAGTGTCAGGTAAACTGTCCCTTTTTAGAGAAATATGTATCAAGATGCTTTAAATGTATGCATGTATGGGTATATTAGCATATATACATAATTATATGCATATATGTTTTTCCCTATTAAAGTATTTTATCTAATGTATTTAACATTTATTGTCATGTATAGAATTTTCAGCTTTTCCCCCTCTTAACAGATTGTATGTGTTACTTTCAGTTATATTATTTTTGGTCCAACTAGGGTTAATGAGAGATTTATACATATGGTATAGTAAGTGTAGATATCTAGATAGGTATATATAACCATATGAATATACACTCAACAGCCACTTTATTGGGTACCCCTGTCCAATTGCTAATCAGCTAATCACATGGCAGCAGCTCAATGCATTTAGGCATCTAGATGTGGTGAAGATGATTAGCTGAAGTTCAAACTGAGAATCAGAATGGGAAAGGAAGGGGATTTAATTGACTTTGAACGTGGCATGGTTGTTGGTGCCTGTCACGTACCTTGTGGCTGAGCCTGTTGTGCAGAATGAGGTCTCCTGTATAACCCTGACTCGAGAATGATTTTGTGACAGTGGCCACAGGAGTGCGGTGAGGTACAGGTGCCCATGTGATCTCTCTGCTGGATGAAGAGGCAAGTGGTAAATTAGTTCACAATAGCTGAATGGTAAGCTGGAACCGAAGACAGCAGGCAGCAGACCTCTGGTTGGCAGAAAGTGACGGCAGCAGTAGTGACTGGATGTGTGGTCGGACAAGCCAGGTCGGTAACAAGCAGGTGGCTGCAGGCATAGACAGCAGGCAAGGGATCGTCAGGAGATAGGCAGGGTTTGGCAACACAGGATCAGGCAGATATCAGAAGGCAGAGCAAAGTCTAGAACAAGCCAAGGTCAAGGTAGGCAGCGATCAAGCGAAGTCAAGGGCAATCCGGGTCAAACATAGAAATAAACAGGATCAGATGCAAGGAACACAGCAACAGCTGCAGACGAAACAGCAAAGGACTAGAGCAGCTTCTGCACTTAAAGTATATAGTCCGTTGATCACCTATGCGACGGCTACCGTGCAAGCATGCGCACATCTGTACGCGATCGAATGTGTGTGGTTTTGTGCACGCATATGAGAACTGGCGCACGTCTGTTTACAGCTGGATGGGTACCAGCCAGTCTGCGCCTGCGCACTCCTGTGCATCACAGGGTTATTGCAGAATGTTCTTGATAGTGCCAGATGGGTATTCTAAAAACTGCTGATCTACTGGGATTTTAGAGAGAATGACAAAAGAGAAAATATCCAGTGAGTGGAAGTTGTGTGGACAAAGATGCTTTGTTGATGTGAAAGGTTGGAGAAGAATGGGCAGACTGGTTAGAGTGTATAGAAAGGCAGCAGTAACTCAAATAACCACTCGTTACAACCAAGGTATGGAGAATACCATCTCTGAATGCACAACACATCAAACCTTAAAGAAGATGGGCTACAGCAGCAGAAGACGACACCCAGTGCCACTCCTGTCTTCAAAGAACTTGAAACTGAGGCTACAGTTTGCACAGGCTCACCAAAATTGGACAATAGAAGATTGGAAAAACGTTGCCTGGTCTGATGAGTCCCGATTTCAGCTGCAATATTCAGATGGTAGGGTCAGAATATGGAGTAAACAAAATGAAAACATGGGTCAATCTTGCCTTATATCAACAGTTCAGTCTGGTGGTGCAACTGCAGGAAGCTACCATGTCAATATGGAAATCTCTGAGGAATGTATCCAACACCTTGTTGAATCTATGCTGCAAAGAATTAAGGCAGTTCTGAAGGCAAAAATAGGTCCAACCCAGTACTAACAAGGTGTACCTAATAAAGTGGAGTGAATTTGCATAAAACCATTCATATTCGTTGTCTCCAGTTTCTTGTATACTGCTATGATGTGCCAATCAGGTTGGTCCTACTAGTTCTTATTTATGTAATGTTTTACTATTTTGTTTTTAGTTTTGTACTATTTAAATTTTATAAGTATGGTGATTGTATTGCATCTATAGGAGATTCTGTGCATAAAATACGTTTTTTTGCAGCAGAATGAAGTTCTGCTGGTCATCGTGGTTGTCCCAAGGCACCAGTTTCTCTGACGTGCACACTGGCTTAAAAAAAGGAGTGTGCATGCTCCAAATGCATAGTCAATTACATGCTGTTGTGATGTCACTTCCACTATTTTTTTCCTCCCAAAACTCTTTGAAATCTTCAAACTCCGGAATCCAATTCCGGGAATACCAAAATTTGGAGAAAAAAAAAAACAGTTTTCTCCATTCACACTGGATATTCAGCCTCACACTCTGCATTGTCATGAACCCTGTGTCATTTTTACCTCTATTTTGACAATGACAGGGCCTTGCACTGTCACACAGTCTTCTGACATGTCTAATGTTAAGAAGTCCACAGCTAACACTATTATGCCCCGTACACACGGTCGGAATTTCCGACGGAAAATGTGTGATAGGAACTAGTTGTCGGAAATTCTGACCGTGTGTAGGCTCCATCACACATTTTCCATTGGATTTTCCGACACACAAAGTTTGAGAGCAGGCTATAAAATTTTTCGACAACAAAATCCGTTGTCGGAATTTCCGATCGTGTGTACACAAATCCAACGCACAAAGTGCCACACATGCTCAGAATAAATAAAGAGATGAAAGCTATTGGCTACTGCCCCGTTTATAGTCCCGACGTACGTGTTTTACGTCACCGCGTTCAGAATGATCGGATTTTCCGACAACTTTGTGTGACCGTGTGTATGAAAGACAAGTTTGAGCCAACATCCGTCGGAAAAAATCCTAGGATTTTTTTGTCGGAATGTCCGATCAATGTCCGACCGTGTGTACGGGGCATCAGAATGGTGAAAGTCTTCAGAACAAGGGATTTTAACTGTGCCTCTCAACCTTTAGATGCTCCACAAACTGTACAATGTTGACAACACTGTTCTACAAGTGATAGCAAGCTTAGTGTTGATGCAACAGGAGGAGGAAGAGTGTACTGCCAGTTTGTGAACAAAGGAGAGCTGCTGTTTCTGTGATCCTGGGGCATGCTCAATGGACAATACATTCAGGCTTCTATACAGGGTCAATTTGAAACAGTCAGGTTGGTCGATTTTGGGCCAGGCTTTGCTGGGACATGCTCCACCGACAATATGTTTAAGCTTCTATACTGGGTCAGTTTGGATCAGTCAGGTTAGTAGTTTTTTGGCCTGGCTTTGGGGAAGCAAAGCTTGGCCTACAGGTACACTATGTCACATAAACTACACTCCATTTTTCTAGTTTGCACAATGTTTTTAAACTACTGGGGACCACTGACTGCGCATTTTTTTAAAACTGGTGAATTAACCCTTTAACCCTCATTTTTCCTGCTGTATTTTAACCTATTTTATATTATTTACAATAGAACATGAGAACTGGAAAACTCCAACTTGGGTAGAAGCACCCAAACTTAATGGCAGACAGGCACAAAGCCATAAAGTATATGGAGAGGTTTCATTTCTGGAAAGTCCAAAATGTAGAAGAAGTCGGCATATGACTTTGCCCACCAGATTTCAACTAAAATAAAAATATCACAAGGAGTGTCTCTTTAGCCTGACCAAAAAAAACAAAGAAAACCCCACGAATCCTAAAATGATACTATAGATTCTATTTACTAGGAAAGTATTTCCAGTTAGCACACATTTTGAGTTACTGCCTCAGTTTTGCAGGTGATATAATTTGTGTACACATGATTAAGCACAATTGTACTGCATGAAATGCATCTACAAGACTGTGTGCTGGTGTCTCCTGGTGTCATTTTGGTGACCAATAAACGGCATTTGGAATCTACCAATGTGCAGCCATTTCTTCTTTAAGTCAAAAATTACCCCTGCATTGGGACCTCCCCACTCAGCAAGGGTGAAATGCTTGTTAAATCTAGGAGCAGCATAATAATCTGTACAATCATGTTCCTCGCTCTTGCAGGCTTTCACCACGTGCAATCAATCCCCCAAAGTTGCTTCCTTTCACTTGCAGTTATAGGCTTTCTCACTTTATCACATACAATGCAAGACAAGTAGTCCTATACTGTAGGAGCATCTGAGAGACGTGTAACAGCATATTAATCATACCCTAGACCAGTGGTTCTCAACTCCAGTCCTCAGGACCCACCAACAGGCCAGGTTTGCAAGATAGCTGAAATACGTCACAGGTGATATCACTTGCTGCTCAGTGATTGCAGTATTCTAGTCTGCAACTCCCCAAGGTAATACTTAAAATCTGGCCTGTTGGTGGGTCCCGAGGACTGGAGTTGAGAACTACTGCCCTAGACTAAATGAGCCTTTAACCTTTGCAACGTGTGCATGTCGGGGGGAGGGGGGGTGACAGTCATCTAACCTGGTTTATGTTGGCTGGAATGGACTACATGTCATGCCTCAAGTGACCACCTCACAATAATGCCTAAAAGGGAAAAACCTATCAGGCAGGCAACGGTGTATCTAGCTTTTCTAGCACTCAGATTTTAATACTACCTCCTGACTCATAATCAGATAATTAAGCATCATAGATGCCGGGAGTGGGAGTCGGACTGGGACGGTAGTTCTACTATTGGGCAGAGATAATTATATCTGACAGTTGAACATTGATGCCACTCTCCATGTCACTGGTGACTGCACTGATCTACCATCTAAATGTTGGTACATGGAGTGCCCCCCTGCTAAAATTAGTATTGTTCCTCCCATTTAAAGAAAAGTTTTTGCCTCATATAAAGTGTAATTATATAGAAGTATTCAAAGGTACCATCATCCAGGTATTGGACAACACCTCCCACTCTTAGGTTGGATTACTTTCCTGCACATTAAACCATCCTCATAAATTTATGGAAGCTTTAGATTTGTATTGCTAGTAGGAGCAGCAACCACCACAAGTAGCACTCTCAGCAGAAAGCAAAGCCTGTGTATGCCATGAGCAATTCCCCCATATACATACTGTATATATAAACAAAGCCTTTTCATTTTACACACCATAGCTTTTATCTTTCTTTTGATAATTTTCTAAATATAATCCCAATCTATTAAAAAATATAGATGACATTTTAAAATATTAGCCGACAGATGGAATTGACAGGCTTAATAGGCTGTCTCTAACATAATCTCCCATTCTACACCTCTGTATTTAATTTCAAGCAACTGATATCTGTGTGGACATGTGTAGGTATGGGGCCTGCATTTAAACACAGAAATTCAATCAATATCTTGACTCTCAACAGAGTTTACTATATTACATCAGATAGAAGTGACCATCTGGCCTAATCTCTGGAGTTTCCAGGTATCATGTAGATCTTTTTTTCACTAATGTCATTTTTATTTGTTTAACAATAATGGACTGTAGAAAACATTGCTATATAAAATAACTCAATTTGATTTCATAGAAGTCAAGCATCTGTTTCTCTAGGGTCAGTTTACAGTGTTGCGAATAGAACAACACATTTTATTACAAATTACAGAATTTATATAGGGTTATGAAAGGCAGTAACTATGTCAAAATGGTTTGGGGGAATAAAATTAAACATTTTATATTTTGCCTTTAATCTCTTTTTAAAGCTGAACATAGTAATTAGATTAAGTATTTCATGCTGTTAGCTGCCCTTTATTTCAACACATATCAAACTGAGAATCTGTTAATGGATGAAACCCTGTATGTAGATAAATGTGAGCATGCAATACAAGGATAGACTTACTTTTCACTTAAAGAACTGATTTTAATTTTCTATTTTATGCTTAAACCAAGCATTACATAAAGTATAACTCAAGCCAAGCTTTCATTCACAATTTTGCATTGGTATGCTCTGCTGCCTGTGTCTTTACTGGGGAGATGTTTTCTCACATCCTGTCCTGGTGAAGGGAAATCAAATAGACAGGAAGTGGTATAACATCTCTCTGTTAAGCAGAAAGACAGCAGTAAAAACAGTTTTTTCTTACTAGAATGGGGAAAAACTAAAACTACTGTGACTTTTTTTTTTTTGTCTTCTGGTACCAGTGACCCCTATTCCCCTCGTTTCTTCCCCTGGAGTCAGAGGAAGAGGAAATAGAGTCAGAGACACGAATAAATGCACAACAGAATGTTAAAAACATCCCTACACTATGCAAAATGGGCAAAAAGAAAGCTGCTGCGACATGCCCTATGTAACCACTCCCACTTTCAGATTCAGTTTTTTACTAGTGTCCTTTTGAAGGACCACTTCTGTCTACTGTGAGAAGCTTTCCTCTTTCTCCATCATCTACACTCCAGTGCCTAAGTGCCCTGGCATCATTAATACTGATGCAGGAACAATAGCCCTGCATCAGACAAGAGGATATTGAGGAACAGTCCACTGTCAGAGCACTGGGGGGGGGGGCAGGGAGCACCATCTGCGGTGGAGTGGAAGATGTGGTAAGTACAAATGATTTTCTGTCCCCAACATATAAATAAGCAGTTAATCCTTGAAGTGTGTATGCTGTGTCACTGCAACTCAGAGTTTTTAGGGTTCCTGGAGTTTGGCTTTAAGGATACCATTGTTATCCTTACTACACTAAATGCATCTGCTTAATGTTAGAGCAGCATGAGTCTTCTAACCCCCAAGAACTCCAAAATGAGGTCCCTAAATCTGCCAAAACTGTCTTTCTCAGTCCACTCAGTCATGGAGCTTGCCCTCCAAACAGTTTGCACAGCAATATCCTATTAAGGACAATTTTCTGAGAAAGTGAACAGTTCCTGGGATAGACTTCTGCTATCTTCATTTTGTGGTCGGTCATCAGCATTTTCATTTTGTCACCATTCTCTTTGGGGTTTCTACCCACCCCTGGGTTTTCGCCAAGGTGGTTTTCACAGTTTTAGCTCTGCTTCATGCTCAAGGGATTCATGTTGAGGGTTACCTGGGCAATCTCTTGATCGGTTCACCCTAACCCTGTCAGCCAATATCCAGCAGATGGTGCAGATTCTGCAAATGTTTGACTGGATCCTCAACCTGTGGAAGTCGCTGGCGCAATCTCAAAGATTAGAGTCACTAGGCCTGACATTACACAGCTCTGTCCAGGGTATTACAGCCACAGGACAAATTTATGTCCCTCTGGTTGCATGCTCTGGCCCTTTGTCCCCAAAGGAAACTCTTGCTTTAAGCCTGCACAAAGGCCTTGGGTCTATTGTTTTCCCCCTTTGAGACAGTGCTGTACTCCAAGTTTCACTGAAGACCATTGCAAGTGGGGGAAAAACAGTTACTGTTGATTGACCACCCCATGCATGCATGAGTTCCAAAGCCAGACTTTTCATGCTGTGGTGATGTAAGGGAAGCCCTTTCCTTCAAATAAATGGAAGGTTATGATGATGGATGACAGCCTTTTAAGCAAGGAAGCAGTCCTGGATGCCTTTCAGGGCTATGCATTTGTCCCTTCAATGCTAGACCCCCAACGAGAAGCAAGTCAGGCAATGTCAGAACTGTGGTCTAAATTACCATCATGGGGGCACCACTTATAAGGAAGCAGATATGATTCTCTCCTGGGAAGAACTGTGCATTCTGGCCCTGTCTAACATCCACATCCTCTGCTTAGAAAACTGACAGGCAGACTTTATTAGTCATCAACAGTTGAGATCTGGAAAACTGGTTTTATAACTGAAAGGATTTCAAGCCCCTTTTCACTGGTGGGGGACACCAGACATGGATTTTCTGGTTTTCTGATCTAACAACAAACTGGACATGTTTGTCACCATGGGATCCTTGGCCCTTCTCAGTAGATGCTCTGATGATACCATTAAATAAGTTCAACCTGATCTATTACCTTCCACCCACCAGATTTACCTTTGTCTGCTCAATAGGATTGAGATAGAGGGTGTGCTGGTGCTGGTGATTCTCATTGAGCCAAACTAGCCCAGAAGAACATAGTATTTGGACATACTTAGGCTCCTGTCAGACTCTTTGTGAGCCCTCTCAAATCCTCTGAACCTTCTGTCCCAAGGGCCAGTACACCATCCTGCTTCTTAGTCACTAGCTTTGACAGCATGGCTGTTTAAGCCCAGATACTAAGGGACAGAGGCCTATTGGATTTGGTCATCCCTACCTTGAAGGCTAGGATGTCAACATCTCAGTAAGTCTAACATTGCACCTAGAAAGCTTAGGAAATTTTCATTCTAGGAAGTACTCTCTGGAAAGCACCCCGTTCTTCCTCCAGTGTGGTCTAAATCAGCATCTAGCTTTGAGTGCTATTAAAGGGAAATTCCCAACATTAAAGCTTAGGAAATTTTCATTCTAGGATGTACTCTCTGGAAAGTACCCTGTTCTTCCTCCAGTGTGGTCTAAATCAGCATCTAGCTTTGAGTGCTATTAAAGGGCAATTCCCAACATTTTCTGTTCTGTTTTGCAGACTGTTGCCCTCTCATTCCTTGGGTAAGGCTTTTGTGCAGTGTGTCACACACATCTCTTTCCCTGTATGCTCCCCTGTGTTTCCATGGGATCCTATCCTGGTTCTTTTGGCCCTTCAGAACATATTAGGTATGTAACCCTATCTAAACATACCCACAAGCTGGGATTTCTCATTATCACCTCTACATGGAGAGTCTCTGAGTTAGGAGCCTCATCCAGCAAAGAGCCCTTTCTAGCATTACACAAGGATGAGGTTTTCCGTAAAGCCTCTTTTCTCCATAACAGGGTTTCCTGCTTCCACCTCAATCCGGACATTGTCCTCTACTCCTGCTCAGAAAAGAACCTCTCCACTGTCTTGATGCAGTATGCTTTGTGAGAGCCTACTTCTCAGCTGCTACCATTTTTAGGCAGTTGGATTCTTGCTCCACCTTTGCTAGGTGGATTAGACAAGTCATAATTTAAGCTTATGGTCTAAAGGATAAGGTTCCTCCCTGTTCAAGTAAGATCAATAGTGCTTCCTGTGAATTTCTCAGATTTGCACAGCTGCTGCCTGATCTTTTGTTAAGTTTATGCTCATATGTTTAGTTAAGTTCATGTTCCGTCCTCTTCTGATGTCATTTTTAGGTGGAGAACACTTTGTTTGCTGTGTTTCCCACCCTTCAGTTGTGCTTCTTTTGGACATCCCATGGTGAAGACTAAACATAGTGCAGAAGCGTTTTTGCCAGTGTCCAAATGCCTGAAGATAGATGCATATAACCCATAGTAAATAGTAAAGATCCATTGTCCCATACTGTACACCAAGAAATTGATTTTACAGGTAAGTCAGTTAAGTTAGAGTTCCTAATTTAAAAAAATAAAAATAAACAAACAATACTAACTGACTCGCATAAAATACATTTAAATATCATTCAAGGACTGTTCATACTATAGGGAAAAGTATAAATCAGACTAAACCAAGACAAGGAAAAGCATTCTGGCAACCCTCTAAGGACCCATTTACATCTTTGTGGTACCTTAACATGCATTATGTCAATGTATGTTTCTTTAAGTGACACATTTCATAGTTACATAGTTAGTCAGGTTGAAAAAAGACACAAGTCCATCTAATTCAACCATAACAATTTCAATACACCCTAACATGCTGAAAAACACACAACCCATTTTTATAATGCAATGCACAGCAATGCATTACCATCTGTGGCCATTTGTTGCGGCGAGCTGCAATCCAGGTGCATTGCATTACTACATCTGGGTGCCATTCAAAATAAATGGCACTGCAGAGCAATAACACGTTACATGTTTTCCCACACATTTTTGCATAAACATGCATGTAACCACCATGCATTAATTCAAATTGGCCTTTCAAGAATGCACAAAATAACTGCATGCATAGTTTTTTGTTCCTTTACTTCTCACGTTGCAGAAACATACTTTGATTTGGAATGGTGCCATACTAAGCCACGAGCAGTCATTTTTAATGCACTTCTCAATAAATTTCTTGGTATGTAGCTACAAATCATTTATTTATTCATTCATCCATTCAAATGAACAAAGAGGATGGTGAGTTGCGGAGTAAAGCAAAAAATGTATGTTGCATCCCAACTACAGTACCTGACCGCGAGATTGTGTTTCCAGCGCGATAGCGTCGCGCTGGTTCTCGGCGACAGGGTACTGTGAATGTCGCGCTGGCTCGCTCATCGGGAAAGGAAAACTTTGTCTTCCTTCCGCGATGAGTGACAGGCAGCGCTGACAGCTGTCTGGTATGAATCCTGAGGCGGGAACACCGCGCCAAATTTTAAATGAAAAAACCGGCGTGGGTTCCCCCCTCGGAGGCATACCAGGCCCTTGGGTCTGGCATGGATTGTAAGGGGAACCCCCTATGCCGAAAAATCGGCGTGGGGGTCCCCCCCAAATCCATACCAGACCCTTATCCGAGCACGCAGCCCGGCCGGCCAGGAAAGGGGGTGGGGACGAGCGAGCGGCCCCCCCCTCCTGAGCCGTACCAGGCCGCATGCCCTCAACATGGGGGAGTTGGTGCCTTGGGGGAGGGGGGCGCCCTGCGGCCCCCCCACCCCAAAGCACCTTGTCCCCATGTTGATGAGGACAAGGGCCTCTTCCCGACAACCCTGGCCGTTGGTTGTCGAGGTCTGCGGGCGGGGGGCTTATCGGAATCCGGGAGCCCCCCTTAATAAGGGGGCCCCCAGATGCCGGCCCCCCACCCTGTGTGAATGAGTTTGGGGTACATGGTACCCCTACCCATTCACCTAGGGGAAAGTGTCAATAGAAAAAAAACACACTACACAGGTTTTAAGAGTCATTTATTAGTCAGCTCCGGGGGTCTTCTTCCGACTTCGGGGGGTCTCCTTCCGACTTCTCCCGGTGTTCGGCCTCTTCTCCCGGGCCCCGCCGCTATCTTCTTCCAGCTCTATTGCCAGCGAGGGGCCCGGTCTGCTGCCGCCGTCTCGTCGCCGCTGTCTCTTCGCCGCTGTCTCGCCGCCGCTGTCTCGCCGCCGCTGTCTCGCCGCTTCTTCTCTTCTTTTCTTCTTCCCCGATGTTGACACGACGCTCTCTCCGGCTCGAATGCTGTGTGCGAGCTGCGGAGCCATTTATATAGGCGGTAACCCCACCCCCTTACGACGTCATGGTCCCAGCATGCGCAGGGACTCTGGGGCCACGCCCCCTTATGATGCCAGAGTCCCTGCGCATGCTGGGACCATGACGTCGTAAGGGGGTGGGGTTACCGCCTATATAAATGGCTCCGCAGCTCGCACACAGCATTCGAGCCGGAGAGAGCGTCGTGTCAACATCGGGGAAGAAGAAAAGAAGAGAAGAAGCGGCGAGACAGCGGCGGCGAGACAGCGGCGGAGAGACAGCGGCGGAGAGACAGCGGCGACGAGACGGCGGCAGCAGACCGGGCCCCTCGCTGGCAATAGAGCTGGAAGAAGATAGCGGCGGGGCCCGGGAGAAGAGGCCGAACACCGGGAGAAATCGGAAGGAGACCCCCCGAAGTCGGAAGAAGACCCCCGGAGCTGACTAATAAATGACTCTTAAAACCTGTGTAGTGTGGTTTTTTTCTATTGACACTTTCACCTAGGTGAATGGGTAGGGGTACCATGTACCCCAAACTCATTCACACAGGGTGGGGGGCCGGCATCTGGGGGCCCCCTTATTAAGGGGGGCTCCCGGATTCCGATAAGCCCCCCGACAACCAACGGCCAGGGTTGTCGGGAAGAGGCCCTTGTCCTCATCAACATGGGGACAAGGTGCTTTGGGGTGGGGGGGCCGCAGGGCGCCCCCCTCCCCCAAGGCACCAACCCCCCCATGTTGAGGGCATGCGGCCTGGTACGGCTCAGGAGGGGGGGGGCGCTCGCTCGTCCCCACCCCCTTTCCTGGCCGGCCGGGCTGCGTGCTCGGATAAGGGTCTGGTATGGATTTGGGGGGGACCCCCACGCCGATTTTTCGGCATAGGGGGTTCCCCTTACAATCCATGCCAGACCCAAGGGCCTGGTATGCCTCCAAGGGGGGAACCCACGCCGGTTTTTTCATTTAAAATTTGGCACGGTGTTCCCGCCTCAGGATTCATACCAGACAGCTGTCAGCGCTGCCTGTCACTCATCGCGGAAGGAAGACAAAGTTTTCCTTTCCCGATGAGTGGGCCATCTCGGCGCTGGCTCCTGCGACGGGGCTCGTAGGTGTCAAATCTCGCCGAGGAGTGCGGCGAGATTGACACAATATCGCGGTCACCTACTGTATGATTTATTTTTCTGTTGTTGCATTGAACTTTTATTGTGTTCTAATGTATACTGCCTTCTAGTGGTAGTTTAGCACCACTACCACTTTGTAGTACAAACTTTTGTATTTGGTATCATTCATTGTTGTCCCCTGTTTTGTGCTAATTTGTTCAGGCCTAGCTAGACTCCCTGCTTCTTCCCTCAGTCAGTATTAATTAGCACGGGGATATTGATTCTCATCATGTGCAGTGTCTGGTAGGTGTGGTAATTTGGGCAATGATGTCACCACTATCCCTGCTGTTAATGAATGTTAAGGAATCAGTGGTTGCTTCCCGGGAATCTCCAGCCATGTAAACAAATGGGCAGGGAATTGAACCTTACATCATTGCCTAAATATGGCCACATGGTCATATTTGGGAAACAGTCTCTAAGGTCCCACTTACAGCAAACGCAGAAGTTTATTGCAACAAGATGACATTGGTCATTAAAGCACAAGCTGTCTAGGCTGAAACCCAGCTAAAGGTCCTACAAAAGAAAAAAAAAGAAAGCTGTAGCTGTGGCTAAGCACAGTTTTGGAGTTAGCTGTGGAGAAAGAAGAGATGTCTATCTTATTTTGATGACCCTGAAGGACAGACCTTGTAATTACCCCTTGTCGACCCGCCACAGTGCATATACTGTGGAGGGGCGGCACATGTAAGGAACAATCACGTAATGTACATCATGTGTCCTCTACGGGTTTAGAAGTGTGCTGGGTCTGGATGAATCCTTAACAACTAATGAGTCATCAGCTGTCAGCGGGTTCCCCACTGACAGCTGAATGTAAAACAGCATGGTTCCCCCAATCCATACAAGATCGTTCAGGTCTGGTATGGATTTTGAGGGGAACCCCTACGCCAATTATTTGTAAAAAATGGTGTGGGGTCCCCCCAAACTGAATCAAGGAAGGGGAGGGCGAGCGAGTGCCCCCCTCCTGAACCATACCAGGCCACATGCCCTCAAAATGGGGGGTGCTTTTGGGCAGAAGGGCTCTGCTTTCTCACATCACCTATTAGGGCATGCTGGGTAGGTGCCACCTGGTGATGTCACCGGGTGGCACTGCCTCTTAGTTATTTAGGAACTGTCAGGTGGTGGAGCTGGCAGACAGCAGATGCCTTAATCG
Organism: Lithobates clamitans; assembly: GCA_037952925.1. Lineage (NCBI taxonomy): Eukaryota > Metazoa > Chordata > Amphibia > Anura > Ranidae > Lithobates > Lithobates clamitans. The sequence continues at coordinate 4,469,932 of JBBGZY010000633.1, forward strand.
GGAGCGGAGTGTTTTTTCTCCGGGTCGGCGGTGGCAGTGGGCATCATGATTGATGACGGATCTACACTGGGGGACATTTTTTTATTTTTGTTTTTTAAATAAAGGACTTGTCAAAAACTGCCTACTGTCTTTTTTTACACTACACTATTTTTTGGTGAATGGATAGGGGTACAATGTAGCCCATACACATTCTATGAGGGCGCTGGTATCTGGGGCCTCCTTGTTAAAGGGAATTTCAGATTCCAATAAGCTCCTTGCTCGCAGAACCCCACAACCACTGGCCAGGGTAGGGGAAGGGGTCCTTGTCCCCATCAACATTGAGACAAGGTGCGTTGGGGGGAAGAGCCCCCCTGACCCAAAGCATCCCTCCTATGTTGAGGGCATGTGGCCTGTTATTGTTCAGGAGAGGGGGCACTTGCTTATCCCCCCCTTTCCTGACATGCTGGGCTGCATACTCAGATAGGGGGCTAGTAGGGATTTTGGGGGGACCCCACGCCATTTAAAAATAAACTTGGTGTGGGGTGCCCCTCAAAATTCATACTAGACCTTAAGGGCCTGGTATGGATTAGGGGACCCCACGCCTTTTTTTCTTATTTTTTCATTGCCCGCTGACAGCTGATGACTCATCGGTTGTTAAGGTTGCTCACTACTAAAATTCCACATGACTTCATAAAATAACTCATGTTGTATTTTAGTAACATTTTTAGGCAAATGCCAAAAAACGTATTGAAAAACGCTGTGCAATATCTTACCGCATACTCTGATGCGGTAAGATACTGCTTTGTGAACAGATCCCACTGTCACCAGTCAGTGTCCCTGATCAATACCACACTAGTTATATGGTGATTCTGTACTGCACTTGTGAAAAAAATGTATTCAATTTCTTAATTTTCAAAAACAATTGTGACAAAAAATGACACCTTTAAAATACTCATCATGTCTCTTACTATATGTCTCAGACTGTCTACTTTCCAAAAGGGTAATTTGGTGGGATTTGTACTGTCTTAGGATTTTTGTACTGAGATAGGCCATCAGTACATCAGAAATGATCAATTTTAAACTATATATATATATATATATATATATACAGTGTACCATAGTTTGTAGACACTATAACTTCACACAAACCAATTAATATAATATAATATTGCATTTTTTTTATCAAAGACATGTAGAAGAATACATTTTGGCCTAAATTTATGCTGAATTTGGATTTTATTGGATATGTTTTATGATAATTTTTTTTTTTTTCAAAATGTTCGGTCTTTTTTCACTTATATCACAAAAAATAAAATTCCCAGTGGTAATCAAATACCATCAAAAGAAAGCTCTATTCCAGTGGAAAAAATTATAAAAAATTTAGTACAATATTGCATGATTCTACCATTGCAAGTGAAAGTAGTGCAGTGCTAAATAGCAAAAAATGCCCTGGTCTTGAAGATGGTAAAACTGTCCGGAGTTTAAGTGGTTAATCCTAAGTCAGAACAACCTACCTCCAAAGCTGCTAACACCCTATGCAGCAACTCATCTGCCATTACAGACCATCCTGAAACAGCTCACCAGCCACACCATTCTTTAGACACACAACATGAGACCTCCAGATGTCAAGCCTTAACCTGCACTGAACCCATCTGCAACTCCATTATCTTTTCTAACACCTAAGCATCAGGTATTGGATATCACCACCTCCAGCAAAGGTGAAGGATCACTTGCTAAAAGAACTCCTGAAAGAATTGTCAAGAAGAGTCAGACCTTCCTAGGTACTGTACATGACCTGTGGAAGACTTATTAATGTCAACCTCATGAAGTTTGATGATCACCCAGAAAACGAAAGTAGCTGTATAAGTGTAAACAAATATTGTCCATGGCCACCTACCTAGAAAAAGCTAACTAATGGCTGTTGCTATCACAAAATGTGTTCCCACATACAATACAGAGAATAAGTAAGCAATAGGTGATTGTGGTGCCCAAATAATACAATAGATATGACTGTTGTCAACTATTAATCAATAAAAACAACTAACATCAAACGTGCCAAACAAATATGTAAGAGCTCTGTGAATAATCGTATGAAGTCCAAATCAAGATAAAAAAAAGAAGAAAAAAGAAAGTGCTCCAACAGTGCTTCTTTACAGAAAAAAATCAGTGCATTTATAATTCCTTGGATCCTCTGTGCTCCCACACACCATCCAATAGTGCCCTGCCACCAGGTGAAATACATGCTCACCTTAATTCAGGATCCACATATGGGCCAACATAGCATATAGGAAATCTGTATCGCAAACCGATAATGGTCCTCCACTCAGATCCTCCTTAATGGCATACCATCTCCAATGGCAGTTACTCCACAAAATTCTCAGGGAAAAAGTTAAATAATCTCCATTAGTGTAGTATCTCAGTTAATCACATAGAATACACTAGCCCAGCTTATGGAAATCCACTCACATTTTATTCATAACAAATAGGCATATCATTCAGTAAAAAAATACAATCCAGCAATATCTCACATGCTCCAAATGGTAAATACATGCCTCCTGGCTCTGCCTCAAAAGCCAGGCTGCGTATGTTTACTATTTGGAGCATGTGAGGAGGATCTTAGTGGAGGACCATTATCTGGTGTGCGAGGCAGATTTCCTATATGCTATGTTGGCCCATATGTGGGTCTTACATTAAGGTGAGCGTGCATTTCACTTGATGATGGAGCACTTTTGCATGGTGTGTTGGAGCACATAGTGGATCTAAACAATTATAAACGCATTGCTTTTTTTCTGTAAAGAAGCACTATTGGAGCACTTTCTTTTGACATTTTGGGACTTTTTTCTACTTTTTTATCTTGATTTGGACTTCATATGATTATTTTCACAGAGCTCTTACATGTTTGTTTGGCATGTTTGATGTTAGTAGTTTTTATTGATTGATAGTTGAAAACAGTCATATCTATTGTATTATTTGGGCAGCACAATCACCTATTGCTTACCTATTAAAGAAGCTGGATATTCACATTGAAATCAGTAAACCAGGATGTCAACATCCCACCTGTGCAAGAACTCGACTTGCACAATAGTGATTGGACCCTCAACCATCGGACTATGTTAAGAGACTTAAACCTGTTCACATTCTCAAACCAGACAAAGGTCTTTCTCTCACATTGAAGGGATTATAGAAAACCTATGGTGGCCCTAAAGTAAAAGAATTTGCCTTATTTAAAATATTACAGGACTTTCCTAACATATCCAACAGAGACAACCAGAACATCCAGGAACTGAATGATCTTCTTTTTAAACAAAAAATTGCCAAGGAAGTACCACGCCTACCAGACACTGCTTATGATGTCAACCAATTCATAGCAAAATTGCCTTACAATTTCCCCCAAAAAATGGGCAAGAGTAGGTTCAAGGTATAAGGAGGAGAACCGTCATCTTTCCATCACTAAACACAGAGGCTCTAGAAATGTTGTCGCCATTAGAAAGATGGTAGTTACATCTACCACCAATGGTTAAGAGCTGCTGATATGTATGTGGCAGTTTTGTGGCACCTATATAGGGAATAGGTTATGGTTAAGGAAGAGGGGTATGAAATGGGTTATAGTTAGTGTAGGGCTTAGGTCTGAATTAAATGATAAGGGTATTTTAACACAAGGTGGACTTATGCTTTCTGCCCCTTTGTCCTGCCCTAAACTAACCCACCCTCCACCTCCTCAGACACACAACTACCTCAATTAGACAGCTACAGTGCTACAGCCTCAGTTGTTTGTTTACATCCAGCACTGTGAATCTCAATATCCTGAATGTGCCTGTGCCTATGCATTGGTGAAACTTGTGGTCCTGGATGTAAACAAACACCATAGTCCACAGCCGTCGATCCAAGATAAGACTGCATCTGTGATATAAGGCTGCCCAGAATATTAAACTCCCATCCAAGGAATACTGGGAATTGCAGCTTAACTTTTCCTTACCTGTAGAGCAGTGGTATGTAGCCCTCAGAAAACCTATGATACACTGAAAATGTACACATTGAGACAGAAACTGGTACAATGGTGGTATTTTATGCCTCACAGACTTGTAGCTATCTTCCCAACCTCCTAGAAAAACCGGATCCCTCAATCTTTAACTGTGGTAACGCAGATCTTAAATGATCTTCTTCTGTATTAATTCTTGTTTGCAAAAGCTAACCTAGCCACTTCTAAATTTCTCCAATTCGGGAATTCCTGGCTTCAGGACTGTAGATGCATATCTTTTTTTTTAACTTCTTTCATCTACTAACCCCCTTTTGTTTGTACCCCTCACGTAATATCTTTTTTTTTATAATCACTTTTTCTTCATTAGGACAAATTTCAACATACAACATAGAAATACACACTGCACATTATATCTATATAAATCTATACATTAACATACACCACACTAACCCCCCCCACCCCGAGAAAACACACCAGATCCTTGATCATGTCCTCTTCAAAAGGAAGAAAGAAAAAAAGAGAGAAAGAAGAAAAAAAGGAAAAATCCCACCGACTTGCCTACCCAAACCCAAAACTCAATTTGTGCAAAACATTATTCAAAGTATAATTAAGAAGGGGGCTTTACAGCGCCCCATTACATGTATCAAACAACCAACAATACAAATAAATAAATAAATAATAATAATAATAATAAAAAAAGTGTAGAATTTTGAATTACTATTTTCGTGTCCTGTTATGTTTAGTGTTTTAATTCAATATAATCTCACTACTATTTCATTTTTATACCTCTCCACCTTTCATTTCACTCTACTATTCTTTATGTGATTCCATTACGTGTTGCCCATTGCATGCTTAATTTACTATTATAACTTATCCTCTTTCTTTAATGACATCAATCATCTCTCCACTGTGCCTCCCATAGGAGGAAAAAAGAAACAACACAAAAAACAACACAAAAAAAAACACCTCCTCCCAATTTCCCCCCACCAGATGCATCTCACTGACTATCCAATCCACAATGCAGCATTGCCCCAAAAGGGTTGAATCCACCCCTATTTCTGATGAGTAATACAGCTATCCTGTCCATGTATCTTTACATTTATTTTGTTGGTCTTTAACCATATGTATCCATCTCTCTGCTTCCATTTTTTTTCTACCTCCCTTTTCCAATCCATTATAGTGGGACATCCAGACTGTTTCTAGGCATCAATATTTTGGCTGCATTTAGTAAATGGGGAGTAACGCTTCTCTTATACGTAATATCTTATTAATCCTCATAATGCCCTTGTCTCATCTCTATTTTATCCTCAAAATTGTACTTACTAATGCTGATACATCAGGACATATGGGGACATCTATTGGTTCTGCTATTCATCCATACCATACCTTCTTTTGGTCCCCATCCTGGGCTTCTAAATTTCTATAGTTTGCAACTTTTACTGTATTACTTACTTACTAGTATGTTAGGTGGAGCCACGATGAGGCCCATGTTGGGTTTAGTGCTCACCATCATCATTGTACAACACATTCTTGTTTATCGTTTATGCACTCCTAAGAAGAAACTTTGTATTATTATACCTGACCAATGCCTTTCTATTGGATTGTACTGATTTACCTCTGTCTTTTTCTTTTTTTTTGTTATTCTGATGTATATTTTTTTGAAAACTCAATAAAGAGATAGAATATTAAAAAAAGTTGGCATTTGTAGAGAGGGGGAGTTGGTTAGGTTATTTTAGGACAAAGGGGCAAAAAGGATAAATGAACTTATAGTTTAACCATTTGCCACCCAGGTCTAAAATCCCATTCTAATATATCTCTCCTACATGTAAAGATCATGATTTTTGTGCTAGAAAATGACTTAGCACCCCAGAACATTATACATTGTTTAGCCAGAGACCATAGAGAATAAAATGGTGGGTGTGCCAAATTTTTTATGTTATACGGTACTTGCGCAACAGTTTTTCAAATGCAATTAAAAAAAAATACACTTTAATGAATTTTAGTGCACATGTTACATTTTCCATAGGCAACGCTTCAAAAGCCTTAACAGGATACCAGTTTAGAGTTACACAGGAGGTCTGACACTAAAATTATAAAATGTAATTCGCTCTGCGATACCTCACATGTGTGGTGTGCCATTTACATATGCGTGCAGGATGAACATCCCTTGTGACAACATGGGCCATGACAGGTCCTCTTTATGGAGAGATTTTGGGTCTATTAGACCCCGTGTCTGTCCTCTGGCCCCCAAAACATCTGATCAAATAGAAATCAATTTATTCAGATGCTTTCACAAGCTGGTAATGGCTTTTTTACATCAGACTGAAACTAGAAGTGACTAAATCCTCATCTCTACCAGTTTCTGATCTCACAGGGTGGGGGGGTAACAACATCAGATCCTCTCTCTCTGTTCAGTGCACTGGATGGTGCTATTCAGAGCAGTCCCCAGCTCCCCAGCTCCCCAATTGGATGGGAGAGCCGGGAAAGGGGGTTGCAGTGGCAGGAGAGATGCCACCTGCCGGTGCCTATAGAAGTGATCGCGCAGCTATAGGGCCACTCAAATCACTTCTACAGAAAAGAATCACTCACTGAAAGTTTTGATACTTGGATGATGTCTATAGCTGCAGGCATCATCCCACAATAACCACTTCAATCTCAGGATTAGAGATGAGCCGAACACCCCCTGGTTCGGTTCACGCCAGAACTCTCGAACATCGCAAACATTTGGACCTGAGCCACAAACCCTATTAAAGTCTATAGGACTCAAAAATAAAAATCAAAGGTCCCCATTTTGAAGGTTTATATGCAAGTTATTGGCCATAAAAAGGGTATGGGGCCCAGGTACTGCCCTAGGGGACATGTATCAAGGCAATTTTTTTGTTTGTTTTTAAAGGAGCAGTGATTTTATTGATGCTTAAGGTGAAACAATAAAAATGAAAAAAAAAAAATTAAATATAGTGCCTAGGGGGTCCCCTTAGTCTGCCTGTAAAGTAATACCGTGTATAGAACCTGCTGCAGCAAAGTTGGCATTTATAAAGAAAAAAAAGATTAAATAGATTTTCCCTGCAATCTTTCTTTATTTAGTAAACAGCTCGGGGAGCCAGTCTGTATGATGAGGCCACAATTTAGTGCACTCAGAACAAGATTAGAGATTTTTTGGATAAATTCTGGTGTCTCTTTTGCAGACTTTGCATGGAAATAACAAAGTTTTGAACCACAGTGAGCAAGCCTTATGTGAAGAAGCCACATTATAGTACACTCAGGCCAAGATTAACAATTTTTTTAGATAAAGTGTGTTGTTTCTTTTGCAGACTTTGGATAGAAGTAACAGGTGTGGAAAATTTGGGCTTTGGGTGTTGGTGGTGCCTTCACACCATAACCCTATAGAGGTACTGTTGATTAAAGCAAGAATGGGCCTTGCTGTAAAAAAAATAATAATTTTGATGCCCCTGTCAAACAGTTGTGGAAAAATTGTCCTTTGGGTGTTGGTAGTACCTTCACCCCATAACTTTCTAGAGGCAGAATAAGCCACTCTTGCAGCTGCGATGGACTACGCACTAGCGTCAGCTTGGGTCATAGAGGATGAGGAGGATTAGGATGGTTTAGTAAGCCAGTCCACCACCTCCTCTGCATGCTGTGGCTGGATAGCACAGGGAACATCTCTAAACAGAGACAAATATGCCCTTCCTGAGAACAGACCATGCCAACTTTTGCCTGTGCACACAGATGCTGCTGGCCCCCTCATAGTGGCATGGGAATGTCTGCCTCTCCTTGTTGGCCTCCCAGACATAATGGGGGTGGGGGGCTCATTACCCACATTTTAATATAAACTGTCAAATGTGTGATTGGATGCACTTTATTGAATGAAAAGTGGTGTTTGGTGCACTTTAAATTGAGGACTGATGACAGAAATGTAAAAACTATACAACAAAAAAAAGTCGAGAACACCAGCGTTGCAGTCAGGAAATGTGGCTGACAATTTAAAAAAAGGGGGCAGGCAGGGGACAATAAAATTAAACAAAAAAAACACACAACAACCAAAAAACAAAACAAAAAGGGTATTCAGCACTGTATACAGCACTAAATGTTAGGTAATGCTGTGTTAAGCCTTGTACACATGATACGATTGTTGGTCAACCAAGCGTCTGTTTTTTGTCAAAAGGGCATGTGCCAGGATCTTGAATTGCATGCTAACAGTACACAAATTGTCGGTCGACAACACGAACGTAGTGACGTACTAGACGTACTACGAGACTATAAAGAGCAAGTTCATTTCCCAAGCGCCATCCTTTGGGCTCCTTCTGCTAATTTCGTGTTAGTAGAAGTTTGGTGAGTGTTGATTCGCACTTTTCAGTTTGTTTCTGAATGGCCATTCGTCAACCAGCCATGTTGCGTAATCAGAGAAGAGAACGTGTGATTATTGGGCTAGGAGTTATTGCTTTGACCCAAGTCCAATCCAGGAACAGGAGGAGTTCTTATACCAAACAATTGGTTGCTTATTCGTGACAAATTATGTCATATGCCATTGATGCGGGAGCTCCAGGAGAATAATCTGGATGATTTTTGGAATTATCTCCGTATGACGGACCCCTGCTTTCACCAACTCTTGGCATTGGTGTCGCCCTATATTAAGAAGCAGGACACATGTATGAGGCTTTCCATCACTCCAGAACAAAGGCTCATAGCCACCTTGTGGTACTTGGCGATGGGGAGAAGTCTCCAGGACCTCAAGTTTACGACTGGGATCTCCCCCCAGGCTCTGGGAGTCATTACTCCAGAGACCTGCTCAGCCATCATTTAAGTCCTGCAGAAGGACCATATTAGGACCTTTTTAGATTATGACACCTCTTACCTGTCCACTGGGCTGCCAGAGTGTATGTAAGGAGGGCCTGGCCAAAGTATCACTGATTGTCTATGCAAACAGCTCTTCTGGAAGTGGAGAGGATTACCTGTCCAAAACATCGACCCATTACCCCCCCTAAAATGTGTCTAATGGGCCACCAGAGGGGGGGAATCAGATAAGTTGACCTTGCACTTTTGTCTTTAAATACTCATTTAAGTGTATCCTTATGTTGGCTAAGCATGTTTGTGTCAAATCTGCTTGCAATGTTATGTGCAGTAGTAGTAATTTATTTTTTATTTTTTTTAATCCACAGTTTCCTTCCAACCCAGAGCAATGGCAGGACGTTGCCGTCCAGTCCCATTATTAGTGGGATTTTCCCAACTGTGGTGGTGCTATTGATGGCAAGCATGTCCGGATTGTACCACCACCCAACTCTAGCTCCTATTATTTTAATTATAAGGGCTTTTGCAGCATAGTTATGCTAGCTGTAGTGTCTGCCAACTACAAGTTCTTGTATTTGGATGTTGGGAAGAACGGATGCAACTCTGACAGAGGAGTGATTATGCAGACAGAGTTCTACAAGCGGCTCCCCCTTAAACTTGTCACCTGCCGAGGAGAATGTTGAGGGCCTCAATTTTGTTTTTGTGGAAGATGAAGTCTTTTACTCTGGGGGAACATCTGATGAAGCCGTTTCCTATGAGGAACCTCACCCCAGAGCAGAGAATCTTCAATTACAGGCTCTCTCATGCCAAAAGGGTGGTAGAAAACGCCTTTGGCATCCTATCGAGTCATTTCAGGCTGTTTTTACTCCACTCAACCTGGCACTCTACAAGATAAAACATGTGGTCCTGTGCTGCTGTATTCTATATATTTTTTTAAGGAGGAATGCTACCAGCTACCTAGCCTCACTGCCAAGTGACGTAGACCCTGCAGTGGCAGGCCCAGCTGAAGAGGCTGAAGCTCATCTGTCTGTGGGCATGCTGACGGCTATTGAAATGCCCCTGCTGGATTGCCCTTACAAATTGCCCAAGATATATATGGCAGAAATACAAGGAATATTTTGTGGGTAGAGGGGCAGTGGCTTGGCAGCAAATTGTAGCTGATCATTTAGAATTTTGTAGATCATAAACTCCTATTTCATTTGAACTACTGTTGTCTGTGTTTCTTATATGTATAATATGTTCCCAAACGGGCTTTATTTTGGCCAGTTGCTCCAACAGTGCAAATGTACCTTAATTGCTACATGAGATGACAATATCTTCTTCAGCTAACTATTATGGTGTGCTGTGGGTCTGCTACACACACACAATGTTTTTGTTCTTAATGGATCTAATGCATGAAGTTCAAAAACATTATGCCTTTACAATGCCTTAATTTTTTGGAGGCCTAAAAATTGCAGAAGTTGTCCACATTTAAGAGCACTATGTGACTGTAACTACAACAACTTATGAAAAATACACTAGTATTGAGCAATGAAATAACACATTGTTTAGTAAAAAAAATTTTTATTCAAAGCACATTCACATGTGCGTTTTAAGGTTTTAAAACAAACCAACATCTTGGTGTATAACACATATGTGTTGCATTATTTCTCCTTTTTTGTAACTCAGTAACTTACAAAGTTTGAGTTTGGTAAAGTGAAGGCCAAATGAGACATTAGTATCCCAAGACTGTGTGGATGTTGCCTTCCTCAGATGGAGTGATCTCACCCCTCTAAAAGCCAAAATTTGAATCCACGTACACGTAGAGGCATAACAAATAAATGTCCCTTATGATCTCATGCTAAAAATGTGTGTAGTTACAAACATCTATTTTTCTAAACCCACAAAACACACAGTGTGTCAGCATGTGCTATCTCCCATCACGGGGTATCAATGGACGCATTTCAGGGGTGCAACCCCTTCCTCTGAGCTACTTTAGTTATGAGGAAGGGGTTGCACCCCCAAAACATGTCCATTGATACCCTGTGATGGGGTATAGCACATGTTGACAGACTGTGTGTTTTGGGGTTTTTAAAAAATAGATATATGGAACTACACACATTTTAGGCATTGATCATGGGTGAAATAATGTTAATGCTCAATTTGGGGGCACCTTAAAATTTGAGATTTTAGACTCTAAAAAAACACATAAACGTTACAATTCACATTAGTAAGGCCAGAGTTTCCCAATTCTCCTCCTCAAGATGCAAACCCAGGTCATGTTTTCAAGATTTCTTGAACTTTGCACAGGTGAGGTTGTCATTTTCACTGTTAGTAATTCGCACAGTTGTTTTTAGACTGAGGAAAATCTAGAAAACAGGACCTGGTGGTGCACCTAGCGAAGTGGAGTGTGAAAACACTGAGTTCTTTCCCTAAACTTTCACATTTAAAAGTCATAAAAACATGGTAATTATTAAAAGGGCAAACAGGAGCCAACAAGTGGAACAATAAACCCTAAGACCAGGCAAGAGGAAATTAAAATTTGGCAAGCATGTCCACAAAATCTCGTATTCTTCACTGTAAAGCAGTGGAAGCCTATTTGATTTGCTCCAGGTCCTTCAAACAATGCAACATATCTGCACTCATTCTGCCAATAGTGCATTGTGGAAGATCATGACCCAGTAAGAAGAGTAAAAAGTATTAAGGGAATGATTGGCAAGTGGCTGAGGCCCTACATAGTGAATTATGGTCAAGTTACTAGTCAAATTCAGGAAAAACTTACCTACCCAGTTTATTGTTGCTTGAAACCGGCTTGCCCTTCAGACACCTACACTACTAGGAATGTACACACTGCAACTACTCTGTAATCTTGGCCCTGGGACCTGGGTCTCCCAAACTTGGGTACCAAGCAACACTGCCAGCTCCTTCCACCTCTTCCTTCTCCATGCTAATGTTAAGGCACTACATGTGTGGAGTGGGTGTTTGGTTTGGACAGCTAAACACTTCAAATGTACTGTATACACATTTGAAGCAAGATTCTAAGAAAACTTACTTGCACAAACAAGAGGCTCACGAATACTTTCTTCCTCTTCTGGTTCGCTTTGGCCCTCACTGTGACTCGCTTCAGGGAATTTGACGACCACAATGGTAATGTCTGTGCTGGGTCCAGGAGTCAGATCCCATTGCTCCAAAGAAACATCCTGAGTGAGCTGACCACACTCACTTTCCTCTAAAAAGAAATAATACACCATTCATTAAGCCACCCCAAGTCACATCTGTTTCTAGCATCCATTTTGCTACATTAGTTGACCAAGCTTGCACTTGGTCTGATGTCAATGTTTGCTCCTGACTAGTGGACTCCACCATGCTGCACTCTGTTTTTTTTTTACTGTGAAAAATGCATAGAAAAGGGAAGGTGATGGCATTTTCCAGAGGGCAAACACTTGGCAAGTACCAAAATTGAAAAAGTCCTGCAGATGCCCCCCCACCCCTCTGGTCTCCTATGGGATATAGGATATACGATGACCATCCTAGCAGGCATGACTCTGTGTGACTGGGAGCCCAGGGGCCTCTCCTCTACCCATATCTACACTGGCAAGGCTGCATTAATGGGCACTGATGAGCTAGGCAGCAACCAGAAAGTGTTCTTTACCCCTTAAGTTCTGCCCTAAGCCCATGGCCTTTGGCCCACCTAGAAACACCCTTGTCAGTGGCTAAATGAGCGTGTTTTAAGTTGGCACTTACATTTTTGGAGGGAAGATGTCCTTGTTGCCTCCCCTGTTGTGGCCTCGAGAGAGTGTAGCCTCCCTTTGTCCCTTGTGGTGGCTTGGCTGGAACCTCCTTTTTTGGTGCCTCCCTGTTGAAAGAAGAAAAAAACATAATTTCCAAAAAAAAGGAATGTCCAAAAACATGACCAAATAAGAATGTTCATACATACTTTATATTTACCTTCATCTTTGGAATCCCAAGTCATACAAAGATTTTAGGAAAGCTTATATAGAATTCTATAGAGCTACTTGGAGAAATAATATATATATAGACAGCTAATTTACACATATACATATTATTTAGATCCAAATATTGCTTACTTTGTTTAATGATCTGATGTATGTACTCCATCTAGTCTTGTTCACAGTGTATTTTCGGATTTGGTCCTTTGATCGTTCCACCAAAAAGTTGCACTGCAAAACAGCGATGACCTTCTCCAAGATGATGTCCTTTCGGCTGTTGGGCCTTTTGTAATTGCGCAGCTTGCAGTCATAATCGTGCTTCTCTAGGATGTACACCATCTCCACTATCTCACCCTTGCTCATGGGGGTTGCTTTTTGCCTCCTATGAGCTCCACCACCATGGGGCTGGCTGTAATCCTCTGAATCCACCATGTTGTCCCTCCCGAATGTTCCGCAGTGTGTGTGTTGCATGCAGAAGAGAGATGGTCATGCCCCAGCATCATGATGCACTGAGAGTGGAGTTTGATGCATGCACAGTGTATATAAAGCCAGAACCCATGGTCAATGGAACAGCCATAGGAACGATCTTGGAGTGGAGGATGGACAATCGCCAACGCAAGAAAGGAGGCATAAAGTGAAAGTACAATTGAAAATTGGGGCGTAGGTGGGTAGTGGCCTTTACTGCTTAGATTGAGGCCTATATTGGGACCAGCTTATGGGTTAAACCAGACATTATGGTTTATCTTGTATTCTGTTTTGCAGGCATCATATCATTTATCATGGCGGATAAATTTACTTCGCCTTAATTTCTACCTCAATTCATTGACCTGTACCAGGAGCTGCCCTGTCTCTGGAAGGTCAAGAGTAGCGACTACTCCAATAAAATATTAAGGAAGGCAGCTTTGGAGAAACTGGTCAAGTTGGTCAAACCAGTGTACCCCAGAGCAGACACCAACTACATAAAGCAAAAGATTGCTAACCTGGGGAGTACATTTAAAAGGGAGCTGAACAAGGTCCTGGAATCTGAGAGGTCAGGAGCAGCAGTGAATGACCTATATGTCCCCAAGCTGTGGTATTACAACAGCCTGTGGTTTTTGACAGACCAGACAAAACCCAGGCCATCGCTGTCTACGCTCCCTTCAACGTCTGCTGAGGCCACAGCTCCTGAGGTCCACACAGGTCCTGAAGAACAGGATGAAGATGTTGAGGAGCCCAGCTTGACCCAGGTATTGCATTGTTGAACACATTGGTATCCAAAAATACAATGATGATAACTAGACATTATAGGTAACATATGTCTGCCTTAACAAAGTGGTTCCCATATCAATAGACAGTAGTGACCAAAATGATTTGAACAAGAATGAAAAATGCTGGGGTCAGAATGATAGTCTTTTCTATTTCTCCACATTCATTTTGCAACAGTGAGGAGATTGTGTGTGATTGATGATCAAACCCTAAAAAAGATTCTAATTATGTCTCATTTTCATACACAGGAAAGTGTCAGTCTGAAGAAGCCAGCAGCCAGACGACAGCAGCCAGACAGAGTCCCAGATCCCTCCCCTATGCCCTGATGCTAAAAGGCATCACAGGACAGAGTATACAGCCCCAGCATCACAGGACAGAGCATACAGCTCAACATCACAGGACAGAGTATACAGCCCCAGCATCACAGGACAGAGTATACAACCCAGCATCACAAGACAGAGTATACAGCCCCAGCACCACAGGACAGAGTATACAGCTCAGCATCACAGGACAGAGTATACAGCCCCAGCATCACAGGACAGAGTATATAGCCCCAGCATCACAGGACAGAGTATACAGCTCAGCATGCGGCACATCATGCAAAAAAGTGGGTGTGGCCAGAATGTTAACAGTGGAAGGGGCTTAAGGAACATGGTTAAACAAAACAAATCTCCCTTACCACCATCCCTCTCCCCATCTTTACACAGGACCCCTTCCTCAACACTACCCCCACTTGTTACACAGGACCCCCTCCCTCATACTAACTCCATCATTAAACACAGAGGTTATTTGTTTAGGCTGGAGAGGCAGGGGGTGTTTAGGGTGGAGAGGCAGGAAGGGGGTTATTGTTTAGGGTGGAGAGGTGGGGAGGGTGGTTATTGTTTAGGATGGAGAGGCGGGAGGGGGCTATTGTTTAGGGTGGAGAGGAGGGGAGGGGGTTATTGTTTAGGGTGGAGAGACAGGGAGGGGGTTATTGTTTGGGGGGAGAGGCAGGGAGGAGTTTATTGTTTAGGGTTAGAGGTGGGGAGGGGGTTATTGTTTAGGATGGAGAGGCAGGGAGCAGGTTATTGTTTAGGGTTAAAGGTGGGGAGGGGGTTATTGTTTAGGGTGGAGAGGGGGATATTGTTTAGGGTAGAGAGGTGGGGAGGGGGGGTATTGTTTAGGGTGGAGAGGTGGGGAGGAGGTTATTGTTTAGAATGGAGAGGCAGGGAGGAGGTTTTTGTTTAGGGTGGAGAGGTGGGGAGGGGGTTATTGTATAGGGAGGAATGGTGGGGAGGAGGTTATTGTTTAGGGTGGAGAGGCAGGAAGGGGGTTATTGTTTAGGGTGGGGAGGGTGGTTATTGTTTAGGATGGAGAGGCGGGAGGAGGTTATTGTTTAGGGTGGAGAGGAGGGAAGGGGGTTATTGTTTAGGGTGGAGAGACAGGGAGGGGGGTTATTGTTTGGGGGGAGAGGCAGGGAGGAGGTTATTGTTTAGAGGTGGGGAGGGGGTTATTGTTTAGGATGGAGAGGCAGGGAGGAGGTTATTGTTTAGGGTTAGAGGTGGGGAGGGGGTTATTGTTTAGGGTGGAGAGGGGGATATTGTTTAGGGTGGAGAGGCAGGGAGGAGGTTATTGTTTAGGGTGGAGAGATGGGGAGGGGGTTATTGTATAGGGAGGAAAGGTGGGGAGGAGGTTATTGTTTAGGGTGGAGAGGCAGGAAGGGGGTTATTGTTTAGGGTGGAGAGGTGGGAGGGTGGTTATTGTTTAGGATGGAGAGGCGGGAGGGGGTTATTGTTTAGGGTGGAGAGGAGTGGAGGGGGATATTGTTTAGGGTGGAGAGACAGGGAGGGGGGTTATTGTTTGGGGGGAGAGGCAGGGAGGAGGTTATTGTTTAGGGTTAGAGGTGGGGAGGGGGTTATTGTTTAGGATGGAGAGGCAGAGAGGAGGTTATTGTTTAGGGTTAGAGGTGGGGAGGGGGTTATTGTTTAGGGTGGAGAGGGGGATATTGTTTAGGGTGGAGAGGCAGGGAGGAGGTTATTGTTTAGGGTGAAGAGGTGGGGAGGGGTTTATTGTTTAGGGTGGAGAGGTGGGGAGGAGGTTATTGTTTAGGGTGGAGAGGCAGGGAGGGGGTTATTGTTTAGGGTGGAGAGGCAGGGAGGAGGTTATTGTTTAGGGTTAGAGGTGGGGAGGGGGTTATTGTTTAGGGTGGAGAGGGGGATATTGTTTAGGGTAGAGAGGCAGGGAGGAGGTTATTGTTTAGGGTGGAGAGGTGGGGAGGGGGGTTATTGTTTAGGGTGGAGAGGTGGGGAGGAGATTATTGTTTAGGGTGGAGAGGCAGGGAGGAGGTTATTGTTTAGGGTGGAGAGGTGGGGAGGAGGTTATTGTTTAGGGTGGAGAGGTGGGGAGGGGGGTATTGTTTAGGGTGGAGAGGTGGGGAGGAGGTTATTGTTCAGGGTGGAGAGGAGGTTATTGTTTAGAATAGAGAGGCAGGGAGGAGGTTATTGTTTGGGGTGGAGAGGTGGGGAGGGGGTTATTGTATAGGGAGCCAGGCTCATGGCAGGACACACTACTTACCGGGTGGAGCAGTCACTCTGTAGCCGCCCTGCAGAGGAGTCGCCAGGAGGGAGAGAGAGAGACATGCCATTGCTAACAGCTAAAACAGAGAACTGCAGCAGGTACACTCGGTCTTCAGCTGTTGCAGACCTCTCTGCCATTCACAGTGACACAGTGAGAGAGATCACCTCCGATCCCAGCACTCACCTTCTGGCTACACCGCGCTTGGGCTCAGCACTGCCAGCTCTGCACCCACCCGCCGCATCTGTGATCTGCGGCTCACATCACGGGGTCCCAGGTTGCAGTCAAGTAGTCTCCACACTCCACTCCGACTCCGGGGAAACTGGAAGTGACGCCGTAGTCCTGAAAAAGCACCGCCCAATCGCCCTCCGGCCCCGGCCAATGATAAAAATGGACAAGAGCCACAGACAAATCACTGGAGAGTGGGAGTATTTGCGGGCGTATCGCTTGCGCCCTGAAAACTCCCTGAACACATGCAAATCAGCTTCCCAGCTTGCAATCAAGTGATTGCAAGTTGGGAATCTTCCCATAGACCAATGCGTGTCCGGTGCCCGGACACTCTTAAAGTTAACTTTTTTTTTGTCAAAAGCTTGGGGGGCAGCGCCCGAGCACCCCCTAAGGATGGGCCGCCACTGCTGACACTATACTCACACTATACTAACACTACACTAACACTCTACAGTCAGAGTCACAATAAGTGAATACAATAAATTGCTAGTTGCCTATTGAGCCCTGCTATATCTATCTATTTATAGCGTGGGGGTGGAACTATGAGCACTGAGCCATGATTGGGCAAAGTCATCATCACTTTGTCCATTCAGGGCTCTGATAGTGCTCTGTGCCCTAATTGGCCGCTGATCAGGTAAGGGCTTCATCCAATTAGGGCCCTAGACTGCACTGTGCAGCATGCTCCACAAATTTGGGTGTTCGCCGAACCAGTGAACAGGGGATGTTCAGGGGATGTTCAGGCCAAACTTTGGGTAGGAAGTAGTTAAGGAGCAGTCTATAGTTTTAATGCTTGTGATAAGCTATCCATAAAGGAAAATGCTTTTGAAAAGAGAGATAAAAAGCCTCCAAAATATAGATTTATTAGCCTTGTACTGCAAAGTTTAAAGAACAAAACTGTGTAATAACAGTGAGTATAACTTGTTCTTTGAAAAAAAAAAAATTTTAATGACATTTGTAGATAATTGAATTTTTTTTAAATTCTTTTGTGTATTTTATCTCTGTAATTATTTAATTATTTATTACATGGATAATTATTATGCCATAAAAATCCATCAACATATTTTCCATCAAACAATTAGGATGGAAACTTAATTTTATGAGATGATAGATAACAATAGATGTTAATGGCCATGTTAATAGCTTTGGTGCTGTTCAAGTTATGGTCGTAAAAAGGCATAAGTCATTTAGAAGTATTTGAAATGGCTTATGAAGCCATGACAGCATCATAAATATCTTCTTATATGTAATGAGAAGGAAAGGGAAGCATTATGCTAGCCTAAATATTTATGTAGGATATAGTTTGAAATACGCTGTCACCATAAGCATTTTGATACACAGTTTAGTGTTTCAAGATTAATTGCTTAAAAAATAGATTCCAATTTTTAGCATTTTGTATTATGTAACATTTTTTATGGGGTAGTTATAATGCTATTGTGTTGTAACTGAGCAGATTACATTACTGTCATTGCACAAAGGAAATGTAATGTATAATACATCTTTATTAGGCATGTAAATATAAAAAAATGTTATATTGCTTGCGGTAACATTTATATAAAAATATTCAAAATTATGAGGGTGCAACTGGGAAACCAGTTAGGACAGTGATAAAGAAATATGTATTATGTCCCATAGACACATGAGAAAGTACTATCATTATGCAGCATCCCCAGAATACAACCCCTTTTAACCAACGACACCACAAAGCTCCCTCCTCATTGGATTACTTACTCCATCTTACCAACCGTTTGAATTTTGAAAAAAAAAACGCAATATTTTTTACTTTTTGCTATAATAAATATCCTCCAAAAATATATAAAAAAAAACATTTTTTTTTCCTCAGTTTAGGTCGATATGTGTTCTTCTACATATTTTTGGTAAAAAAATTGCAATAACCATATATTGATTGGTTTGCGCAAAAGTTATAGCATCTACAAAATAGGGGATAGTTTTATGGCTTTTTATTATTAATTTTTTTTTTATGTAATAGAGGAATGCTGGTCCCATACATTTGAGAAGGGGGACTGCTCATTCCCTCCCCCTCTTCTCTATCTTTTTACAAATTATATAATTTTTTTTTTACTAGTAATGGCGGCGATCTGCGATTTTTATCGGGTCTGCGAAATTATGGCGGACATGTCAGACAATTTTGACACATTTTTGGGACCACTGGCATTTTTACAGAGATCAATGCAAAAAAATTGCATTGATTATACTGTGAAAATGTCACAGGCAGTGAAGGGGTTAACTACTAGGGGGCAGTGAAGGAGTTAAGTGTGTCCTAGTATGTGTTCTAACTGATCCCGGTTCTCAGTGTGCCCCGAGTGATCGCGGGAGCCCGGCGGTGATCGCGACCGCCGTGCACTTGCATCGGCTCCGTGGGCGAGCAGGGAGCGCGCACGCCCCCCCCCCCTAGTGGCCGTCTATGGTATGGTACCGTCTATGGTACCGACCTACCATGAAGGCGATTCGCGCAGCTGAGCCATGTTGTATAACAGTATAACTGCGGTGGATGGTCGGCATGCGGGTAAAGTACCAACAACAACTTACAAAAGCCATCCACAACTCTCTCCCTAGCTATATCCCTAACCTGGTCTCAAAATATCACCCAAACCGCTCTCTTTGGTCTTCCCAAGACCTCCTGCTCTCTAGCTCCCTTGTCACCTCCTCCCATGCTCGCCTCCAGGACTTCTTCCGAGGTTTCTCCCACCCTTTGGAACTCCCTACCCCAATCTGCCTGACTATCTCCTAATCTATCCATCTTTAAACGATCCCTGAAAACCCTTCTTTTTAAAGAAGCCTATCCTGCTTCTAACTAATACACTATGTTTTTTGTATCACATGATCCTCCCTCTTAGATTGTGAGTTCTAACGAGCAGGGCCCTCTGATTCCTCTTCTACCAAATTGTATTGTAACTGTAATGTCTGCCTTCATTTTGTAAACCGCTGAACAAACTGTTGGCTCTATATAAATCCTGTATAATAACAATAACAATTGTTATTCGCAGGCCCCCTAGACAGGTGTGTCCATATATTAAAAGTCAGCAACTACAGTATTTGTTGCTGCTGACTTTTAATTTTACATTTCTTGCATTCAGGTAAAACATGTTTAAACATCAGCATCCCCAACCCCCATCCCCTTTTACTTTCCTGAGCCCTCATTTGATCCAACGCTGTGCACATCTGCACGTCGTGTCTCCCCTCACTTTCGGGACTCACTGGCTACGCTGGGGCACCAGGTGCCATTGGCTCCCACTGCTGTTAATCAAAGCCTGTGACAATGAACCAGGAGCGGGGCAAAATCTGCTGTCTGTATAATGGATGTAACAGTGGGGCTTGGGAGCAAGCACTCACAAGTGATCCCATGGGAAGTGGCTTTCCGTGGGGGCACTGGACAGACAGGAGGGGCCAGGAGCACCAGTGGGGGGGAGGGGGTCGGACTAAGAATAGGAGGTTCACGGCCACTCTGTGCAGTTCCATTGTACAGAGCAGGTAAGTATAAAGATGTTTGTTATTTAAAAACAAAATGTCACCTTTACAATCTCTTTAAGTTGATTGTATTTTCTTCTCTTTGTAGTTCCTGTTGAAATTCATCTTGCAATTGAAACTCAAGCTGGAACGTCAAATATGGGTAACTACAGTCAGGTCCATAAATATTGGGACATCGACACAATTCTAATCTTTTTGGCTCTATACACCACCACAATGGATTTGAAATGAAACAAACAAGATGTGCTTTAACTGCAGACTTTCAGCTTTAATTTGAGGATATTTACATCCAAATCAGGTGAACGGTGTAGGAATTACAACAGTGTGTAAGGGACCAAAAGTAATGGGACAATTGGCTGCTCAGCTGTTCCATGGCCAGGTGTGTGTTATTCCCTCATTATCCCATTTACAAGGAGCAGATAAAAGGTCCAGAGTTAATTTCAAGTGTGCTATTTGCATTTGGAATCTGTTGCTGTCAACTCTCATCATGAGATCCAAAGAGCTGTCACTATCAGTGACGCAAGCCATCATTAGGCTGAAAAAACAAAACAAGTCCATCAGAGAGATAGCAAAAACATTAGGTGTGGCCAAATCAACTGTTTGGAACATCCTTAAAAAGAAAGAATGCACCGGTGAGCTCAGCAACACCAAAAAACCCGGAAGACCACGGAAAACAACTGTGGTGGATGACCGAAGAATTCTTTCCCTGGTGAAGAAAACACCCTTCACAACAGTTGGCCAGATCAAGAACACTCTCCAGGAGGTAGGTGTATGTGTGTCAAAGTCAACAATCAAGAGAAGACTTCACCAGAGTGAATACAGAGGGTTCACCACAAGATGTAAACCATTGGCGAGCCTCAAACTAGGAAGGCCAGATTAGAGTTTGCCAAACCACATCTAAAAAAGCCTTCACAGTTCTGGAACAACATCCTATGGACAGAGGAGACCAAGATCAACTTGTACCAGAGTGATGGGAAGAGAAGAGTATGGAGAAGGAAAGGAACTGCTCATGATCCAAAGCATACCACCTCATCAGTGAAACATGGTGGTGGTAGTGTCATGGCATGGGCATGTATGGCTGCCAATGGAACTGGTTCTCTTGTATTTATTGGTGATGTGACTGCTGACAAAGCAGCAAGATGAATTCTGAAGTTTTTCGGGCAATATTATCTGCTCATATTCAGCAAAATGCTTCAGAACTCATTGGACGGCGCTTCACAGTGCAGATGGACAATGACCCAAAGCATACTGCGAAAGCAACCAAAGAGTTTTTTAAGGGAAAGAAGTGGAATGTTATGCAATGGCCACGTCAATCATCTGACCTGAATCCGATTGAGCATGCATTTCACTCGCTGAATACAAAACTGAAGGGAAAAAGCCCCAAGAACAAGCAGGAACTGAAGACAGTTGCAGTAGAGACCTGGCAGACCATCACCAGGGATGAAACCCAGCGTCTGGTGATGTCTATGCGTTCAAGACTTCAGGCTGTAATTGACTGCAAAGGATTTGCAACCAAGTATTAAAAAGTGAACGTTTGATGGATGATTGTTAATCTGTCCCATTACTTTTGATCCCTTAAAAAGTGGGAGGAACATATACAAACTGTTACAATTCTTACACCATTCACCTGATTTGGATGTAAATACCCTTGAATTAAAGCTGAAAGTCTGCAGGTAAAGCACATCTTGTTCGTTTCATTTCAAATCCATTGTGGTGGTGTATAAAGCCAAAAAGATTAGAATTGTGTCGATGTCACAATATTTATGGACCTGACTGTATATATTAGATTAATTACAAGCATTACAAATGTATAATTTTCCGATGATGCTTTTTAAAAAAACGTATTTCTTTTTTTTTTTTAGAACCTCTTGTTGTTTGTGAAGCACATCAGATAGATGCCATGAATACAGAGGAATTACCAACTAGTGAATCTAAAACCCTTATAATACTGATTTTAAATATAATTTTTTATTGTATAATAATTTGTTTCATAATTGTATTTATATTTTGTTGCAGATAATGAGGAGGGTAGGCACCAGGCATCAGATAATCCCATTCCAGCACCAGGTCCCATACGGGTCCCAAAAAGTTGAAGAAGAAGAGAGCGCTTGGCCCAAAGACAGAAGCAAGCCAATAATGCTTCCTTGCTTTTAGCCCAAACTCTAAATTCTATGATTGAAAATTTAAAAGAGAGACAGCAGCAGCAAGACCAGGCGAGCTATCGTAGTTCTCTTCTATCGGAATTAAGACGGGATAGTGATCTTATGGAATCCCAGCAAGCAATCTTAAATGAAATGGTGGAGGAGCATAAAAAAATGGCATCTGCCTTTTTTTTTTATGTAGTGGGGTCAATTTGACAGCATCTGGTCCCTACTGATCAATCACAAAATACCTAAAAAATATTATTTTAATGTTTTTCATGTTTACACATTTGCACTATTGTTAAAAAAATGTTTTATTTTATTCCCAAATACATTTTTTTGAAAGGAATCATTTTTGTTTTGTTTTTTTCTCATCGAAATCACAATTATTTTTATTTTGAAGACATCACAAATTATTTTTATTTTTAAGACATCAGCATACATTTTGTATAATTCTACCGGGATGCCATTAGGGGTCTTGCCAGGCTGAAGTGTCTTTACCGCCTTCAATATTTCCTCCACCATGATAGGTGCATTTAATTTATTCTGAGTAACCGGGTACTGGGTAATTTGTGCCAGGGGGCACAGAAACACAGTTGTAAGCAGCTAGTGCTAACAATTAGGGTGCAAAAACAGTACAGCGTGTAAGCTGTAAAAGCAAATCTCAGTTCCATGGATCAACGGTGTGGTGGCAGGGAATCAAGCCACCATAAGGCTTCCCTTGGAGATGTGAAGAATTGGACTCTCAAGCATGCTGGGAACAAACTTCTATTTCCGATGTTGGGAGCCCTCATGGCCGCCTTCACTTGGTCGAATGACTTCTGGAGCTTTTGCGTCTCCACCGAGTAGTCCGGTAAGATCAACAGCCTGTTGTTCTGGAAGCGTAGGTTGCTAATCAACCTGGAGGCTATGATGATACCCAAAAGTTAAGCAAGCAGATGATGAGGGTCTGGGGGGTGGTCCAGGGGGTCTGGGCTTAGGTGGAACTTGGTGCGCACGCTCCACAGCGTAGTGAGGGGAGAAATGGGCATCAGGCAGCAAAGCCCAGTAGGTGCAGGCAGTAAAGGCAGTAAAGGGGTTCTGACTGCCGCAGGATATGTTGTGGCAACTTCCGGGAAACCCAGATCTGATACTCATAATGCACTGGTGGTAGTCTACCACCACTTGCACAGTGGTAGCTTTTCCTGTTTTTCGGAATTGCACCTCCCTATTATGTGGTGGTATCCGTGGAATAGGAGTACAGTCTATGGCTCCCAGGCAATTTGGCATCCCTCTTTGTTGGGAAAATCCAACTTTCATCTCTTGCCACTCTTCATTGGTTATAGGGAAATGAATGTACCTATCCATATGTCTCTTGATAGCTTTCAGAACCGGTTCCAGAAATCTAGAAAGACTGGGACGACTAATTCCAATGATGCGAGCACATGATGGCTGAAAGTTACCTGTAGCTAAATAATTCAAGACAGCCAATAACCTGACAATGGCAGGGGTTGCATGGATTCCCCTCATCAGGGGATCAATTTCTTTTGATATGAAGTTGTAAGCCTCCATGACCCCCTGACGGTTCAGCCGAAACATGTCCTTGACATCATTGTCAGACAGCTCATCCAGGCTTTTCTGATGTATATGTCAGAAGCCATGAAATCAGACCAAACAGAAGTACAGTTAAATTCCACTTCTTTAATAATAAAAGTAAATAGAACAAATGTAGTCAAAACATAGCCAGAGTTCAGGAACCGGAACGGATAGTCAGACAAGCCAAACGTCAGGGACCCGGAGATGAGCGTAGTAAAACAGCAAGCAGGATCTGGAGCCAGAAGGGATGTCAGCCAAGCAAGTCTTTTAAAAGGAATGCAGGAGAGCGTCTCTGTGATGTTGACTAAGGCGAAGGCAGAAAACCTCTGGGCTGGATGGCTTAAGTAGGCAGGACATCATCAACAGATAAGTACCTGTGGAGAGATAGGAGCTGGCCATTAGCCGACAGCTGAGTGGCCAGCTCAGAGAAGGAAGGGCTGAGCCCAGCTCTGACAATATCAAATACTTCATGCAATAAAATGCTAATTAATTATTTAAAAATCATACAATGTGATTTTCTGGGTTTTTATTTTAGATTCTGTCTCTCACAGTTGAAGAGTACATATGATAAAAAAGTACAGACCGGGGGGGCGTGGCCTGACCTGGCATGAAGATGGCTGCTTAATTCAGTAGCTCCCGCTATTCGACGACCTGTCATCTGCCTATCGGTGATACAGACGCCCCTAGCTCGGATAAAACATGGGGACAGCATCCCGGAACACCTCGACCTCCCGATCCCGCTCTCCCAGGGAACAACCGGGCACCACAGGACATAATAACATCCCTGAAATGTTCCGGTCAGCTAGAGGCAATATGGCGCCTCCCCGCCACAACACCTCAGAGGCCACGATCTCCTCACAACTGGGCCCTATACCACAACCCTTGCCGTCTAGCCAGACGAACAGGAACACGACGGAGGACCGTCCCTTACCTCAGCTGAACATTCAGGACTTAAGGATGATAGCCGCAGACATCAAAGACACTCTCTCGGCCGCTATCTCTGAGTTATGCATTGACATCTGCGCCCTCTCTGACAGAGTACAGGCGGCGGAACAAATGGCGGACCGTCAAGATCTGCAGCTACGCAAAACAACGAGGCATGTCGATACCCACACGCTTCAAATGAGGGAAATGCAGAGACACCTCGAGGATCTTGACAACCGCGGCAGACGCCATAACTTGAGGGTCAGAGGTGTGCCCGAATCTATTGAAGATGACCAGATTACTCACTCTGCAATCAGCCTATTCAACGGCCTTTTACGCAGACCATTGCAGACGCCTATTGAATTGGAGAGGATTCATAGGGCACTGCGGCCAAAAGGGAAAGACACTGATCCACCACGGGACATCATCTGCTGTCTCACAGACTTTCGAGTCAAAGAAGAGATACTTAAGCAGGCCAGAGGTGTACCGCAGATCGTATATGAGGGGAAGATTGTTCAAATATACCAAGACCTGTCGGGCATCACCCTCCAACATCGCCGTGACCTGAAACCCCTGCTAGATGCCCTACACGCCAACAACATCACCTACAAATGGAAATTTCCGTTTTGCCTAGCCGCCATCTCACACGGCCGCACAGCTTACCTTAAAGTACCTGAAGATCTCCCAATCTTCTGCGACACTCTGCACATACCGAGAGTGGAGGTACCCAACTGGTATGCAGAGTTTCGGCGCTCCGCAGAGATCACCCGCATGAGGAACCCATGGAAGCCTCTAACGCCGGCCAAAGGAGAAGAAGATCCCCTTCTATCACACTGCCTCATGGTGCACACCGTTCCAACCACCGCGATCACAGCCCCCACTCTCCCACCTCCAGGAGAGCTAGGAGGGGACGCTGATGCTCATCCCAGTCGGTTGAGACCGTCTGGGCCCCATTGCCTGTCTCTCTCCCTGGCTGGCCTTTACAATTGCTGACCCAGACGCAGCTTTTTTCACTGTTATTTTATTCCGTTATGTTTTGATTCTACGGTTTTTACTTTTTACTTTCTTCTAACACTGCCATACCAGGCTCTTTACCTCCCCGGAGCAACGTGTCAGGACTATTCACCCCGTGTCCCAACCACCATGCTCGTAGGATGCTGCCACATAATGTCCCCATTCTAACCACGGAGGTTGGAAGCAGACTTGGCTTACTACAACTACCAGAACGCACCGCGCTAGCCTTCCGGTACCTGGGTATGACCTTCCAGGCAACACACCAGCTTCCGGCACCCCATACACCCGTCATCATCGACGCGCCAGATGCAGAGGTTCGCTGACGACCCGCTTTCAACGCTGGACACAGTTAACTACTTACCAGACGACATCGGCGCCCACACCCGGCTCAGCGCAAGACTCCTACAGACCTGCAGTCACCCCTCTGCTCCGGACTTCTGACATCAGGGAATGATGCGCCTCGACCAGACTCTCCACGGATCGACAACACCCTGATGCTCACTAGTGGAACTATGACATTGCATACTACACGCCCTTTTGCGCAGGGTACGGAGCTCAGATGATGGCTCCGGCACACAGTCCTACGGGATCACACCAGGCTCGCTGATACATTCATACTCTCCGGACTGAAATATCTACCGTCCATAGCCTAACGAGTACGACACTACCTGCTTCGCCCCAGACCCGAATCTACCTACCTCTACGGGAGATACGGAGGACTGAATTTCCCGCACCACTCAGGTACTCTGCACTGACACCCACAGCTTATCTCCGAGGTCCCATGGATGGCTCTGCAGGACACCGCAACACTTTTGTATGCGCCCCCTACACGTTATTTACTGTATATCTTACCTCTAACCTTAACTTTTCTTTTCAAGAATTCAGTTTTACTATGTTTTGTTCTTGGGTAAGTTAATACCTCAGGTTATCTACTACAATATTTTTGTAATGTTAGTATGCAGCCTACGACAATACCGGGTACATGACATTGATTACTGTGCAGTCAGGTCTGATTGACCCCCACCCCACCTTGCACCCCAACAGGTCTTCTCCTGTGGCCTTGCACCCGGACTCTCCAATTACAACACTAAGGGAACATAGAGACAGGACCTGAAATTTATGGGCACCTATATAGGAAACCGAACTGGAAGACAGGACTTCAGCTTCCTACTGATAGATACACACTTACTGAAGTGGCTGTCACGATTCCCCGACATACGTTTTAGGTACTAATATATATACACTGACGCACCTCTCTTTCACAGACCCCTGCCTTGACCCTACTCTACCACCTTACCGGATCTGTACACGTTACACCGAGACATTGACATATATCAAGCACCACCTTACTCAAACACCAATGGTGATAGGATGGCAGGCTACACCTGTCTCCATACCGCAACTACCCGCTAACCCACTTGTGCCGGGTCTCCGCCAACCCCCACACAGTTGCAGTGAAGTTCACCAATCCGGACTCCATGGATTGGGGACCATCAGTGCTCTGTACCTGTCCGAATATATTATCCTAACGAGACAGCAGACTTTGTCGATCCCTCTGCTGCCTCATCGGTTTCTCCCCTGTGCCACGTTCGAAACGATTTAAGCTACTGCTGAACCTCTGAATAGCACACCCCCCCACCACATAATCCCTCAGTGTATACCCACCCCTACCCCGATGGAGGTCATGGACCCCACTGACTTAACCGCGGCGCAAGCCCCTCTACACCCCACACTCACACTGCGCTCTATGAATATAAGGGGCCTTAACACACCCGAAAAATGGTCTCTCCTACTCACCTCTTTGCAAAAATCCAACACCCACATCGCACTCATCCAAGAAACACACTTTAGATCTGATGCAATCCCCAAGCTGCAGAACAAACACTTCCCTACTGTATATCACGCAACCAATAATGAAGCCAAATCGAAAGGAGTTTGCATCCTCATATCTAAAAACTGCCCATTCATCATCACTGATGTGCAACAAGACCCTTTGGGGAGATTCTTGTTCCTCAAGGGCTCTCTGCACAACAAGACCTTCATCATTGCTAACCAATACGCTCCCAATTCCAGACAAGTACCGTTCTTCCGCCATACACTACAACTCCTCACGACTTTTAGCACGGGCAGCCTTATAGTAGGAGGTGATTTCAACGTCCCTCTCGATCCCTCCCTCAATACATCCAATGGCACCTCATCCTCTACCTATAGGGCTTTACGTGCAATAAAAACACAATTCAGGGAACTATTACTTCATGATGCCTGGCGCACACTCCATCCCACAGATAAGGACTTTACTTTCTTCTCCCCACCACACTCCAAATACTCCAGAATAGATTATTTCTTCATCTCCCAATCTGATCTTCCCGTACTCCACAAGTCCTCAATTGAACCGATGATACCGTATTTATCGGCCTATAACACGCACAGGCGTATAACACGCACCTTCATTTTAGGAGGGAATTTTCAAGAAAAAAAACGTACCTTTTAAATAAAAAAAATTGAAGCAAAATAAGAGTCAGTGCCCATCTGCAGCTTCACCAGTGCCCATCTGCAGCCTCACAATTGCCCATCCATGCAGCTTGATCAATGCCCATCTGCAGCCTCACAATTGTCCATCATTGCAGCTTGATCAATGCCCATATGCAGCCTCACCATTGCCATGAATGCAGCGTGATCAGTGCCTATCTGCAGCCTCACTACAGGGAGCGCCGTCAGATTACATACAGCAAGAATCTCCTGTTTACTCGGCGAACAAAGTTCTAAACAGTAGATTCTCGCTGTATGTAATCTGACAGCTCTCATCCCCACCCCCCCTCCCCATTCCCTCCTGGGCAGCCCAAATTGCAGTATCAGCGTATAACACGCACACACTATTTCCACCCGATTTTAAGGGTGAAAAGGTGCATGTTATACGCCAATAAATACAGTACTTGCGGATCATAACCCGATCTCCATAACCCTGCATGTTCCTAGTAAGACTGCCCGCTCTCACATATGGCGCCTAGACAACTCCCTACTCACAGACACCGAAATCTCGCACAAGATTTCCGAACACTTAAATAACTATTTCTCAGAAAACGGACAGGGCGACTCTGCTCCAGAAATAGTCTGGGCTGCACACAAATGTGTCATAAGAGGCACATTCTTATCACAGGCCGCGCACAGAAACAGACTAAGGAAAGCAAAATTGGAGAACCTAACCACATGGATTTCTGCTTTAGAACGCAAACACAAGGCATCTCTAGCTCTAGAAGCACTGACTGAATTGACACAACTACGAACCAAACTCTTAGACGAATTACACAACAACATCAAACGGAAATACATGCTTACACAAAAATGCTTTTACGAGTATGACAACAAATCAGGGAAGATGCTGGCTAGAGCACTACAAGCGAAAAAAGCGGCCCACACCATACACTCCATTGTAGACCCCTCGGGTAAAACTATGGTAAAATCTGATGACATAGCGGAACAATTCGTGCGCTAATACACCAACCTGTACAACATTCGCACCCCCCAATCATCCCTCACCGCCCATCTTGTCCGAGGACTCCGCATCTCTAGATGTCCCCTTAATGGCGGAAGAGATCACTCTTGCACTAAAACAGATGAAACCGGGCAAAAGCCCCGGCCCAGATGGGCTGACGATCGGGTACTACAAATCATTCCCTGATATACTGCTACCTCACCTGGTTACGGCCTTTAACAACCTCTCCCCTACCACCACGGCCCCCAAAGATATATTAGAGGCCCATATCACCCTTATCCCCAAATCAGGGAAAGACGACAAATTGGTCTCTAATCACCACCCCATTTCTCTACTTAACGTAGACGTTAAATTATACGCCAAAGCCATAGCAAATCGCCTTCTACCTCTGATCCCAAATTTAATCACCACAGACCAAGTCAGTTTTGTCCCCGGCAGAGAAGCTAAAGACAATACTACCAAAGCTCTAAACATACACCATTGACTGACTTCCACTAATACTAAGGGCTTCTTTCTATCCTTGGACGCGGAGAAGACGTTCGACAGGGTGGCATGGGACTTTATGGAAGCTACCCTACAAGCCATAGGCCTCCCGCCGAGACTGATCAACATGATTATGATCCTTTATTCCTCCCCCACAGCTAAAGTCCGGGTGAACGGTGGACTGTCGAGCGCCTTCTCCGTGTCCAACGGTACAAGACAGGGATGCCCACTATCCCCCTTGATCTTCATACTAACAATGGAACCCATGCTACGCAAAATTAGAGAAAACCCTGACATCAAAGGCGTCCAAATCAATCGAACACACTACAAAGTAGCCGCATACGCGGATGATATTCTCCTTTTCCTTACAGAACTGACCACTACCATCCCGAACCTGCTTAAAGACTTTGCCCTCTTTAAATTCTTATCGAACCTACAAATAAACTTCTCCAAATCCAAGGCACTCAATATCTCACTAGCACAAGAGATGGTCACACAATGACACATAATTTTCCTTTTGGATGGGAAACACAAGCCATAAAATACCTTGGCATTAACATCCCCACCACTCTGTCAGAATTGTTCAGGCTCAACTTTTTACCAATCCTACAAACCATCGAGAGTGACCTCCAGAAGTGGCAGGCTGGATCATTTTCATGGTTTGAAAGGATAGCTATCTTGAAAATGAACGTTCTACCTAGATTGCTCTACCTTCTCCAAACCATCCCAATACTGCTCCCGCACTCCTTCTTTGCCACGTACAAAAGGATCTGTAGAAAATTCATCTGGCTATCCAAACAGCCTAGACTGAACTGGCACAGACTGACAACCTCCAAATTACAAGGAAGATTGCAGGTTCCAGACATACAAACTTACTACCAGGTCTGCCATCTAGTTAGAATTGTGGATTGGCACGTACACGGCAAAGAAAAAGACTGGGTGCATTTGGAAAATGCTTTCACCGAGATCCCATTGAAACTCCTCCCCTGGATCAACCCAAAACTAATCCTGAAAACCGCCACTTTGAACCCCCTAATCAACTCCACTCTAAAAAACTTCACAAAATCGTGCAAAATTCTTAGGATCCAACCCACATCGGGACCACTGACACCTATTGAAGATAACCCGGAATTTCCACCGGGCATCACCATAATCCACCCAACCAAGGAACCACACAGACCCCGGCTCCTAGCGCAACAACTATTCAATCAAGGAACTCTTTTACCATACACAGCTCTGATAAATAAATTTCCAGAATATCGCATCCCCTTCTATAACTATCTGCAGATCCGTCACTTCCTGCACAACCTCCAACACAAAGACAACATTCACAGGGAACTTACACCCTTCGAACTTCTATGCTCCAGAAACGAACCCCAAAGACACCTCATCTCGACCATTCATGCACTTTTCTCCACACATCAAAACATCAAAACTGATACACTGATAAATCAATGGGAGACTGACCTGAACACAAACTTAACCACAGATGACTGGAGAAATGTGCTCTACCATATTCACAAAGGGTCCGGCAACATAGCAACACAAGAGTGCAGGTTCAAAATCTACTCAAAATGGTACAGGACTCCCGATAAAATTAACAAATTTCTACCTAATATATCCCCAAATTGCTGGAGATGTAACGCAACCAGGGGATCCCTTCTTCACATTTGGTGGGAATGCCCGCTCATTCAATCCTATTGGGCTGAAATTCACAACCTAATCACTCAGATCACAACATACGCCCCAGACTACACCCCAGCGCAATACTTACTTCATCATACTTCGATCCCCCAACGTGTATACAAGAAGTCGCTAACTCTTCATCTCATTAATGCGGCAAACCTATGCATCCCTGTGCATTGGAGAAGCACATCCCCTCCCTCGATCCCAGAGTGGATCCGGAGAGTGGACAGGATAGCTGATATAGAGAACCTCATACACCAAACTTCTGACTCACCATACAAATACAAGGATACATGGGCATGTTGGACCCATTTCAGGAAATCGCATTCCACATGCACACAATCCAACCTACCTATTATTACCTCAGGAGATGACACCGGCCAGATAGCACATTCACACACAAACCAATAACTATACGTATCGTCCTACCCCTCCGTCTTCCCACCCCCCTATCCCCCTTTCTCTGATACACATAAGCCCAGGCCAATTGAATAGCCTACTCCCCTCTACACGCCACCTGAATTGACATTGTGGAGTCTCGCACTCTACATGATGCACAGTACTGACATGCCCTAATCTTAGGCAAATTTTAATACCTGCACTGGGCACAGTTAGTACCCTATAGGGGTGCCCAGGGATGTGGGTAGCACTATTACCGTCGGTCCAGATCTGTTACAATACCAATACCTTATATCACGTTAATATCTAAAAACTACCTTATAACCTCTTGCGAATCCTATGGAATCCACCTCACA
This sequence comes from Lithobates clamitans, assembly GCA_037952925.1. Taxonomy (NCBI): domain Eukaryota; kingdom Metazoa; phylum Chordata; class Amphibia; order Anura; family Ranidae; genus Lithobates; species Lithobates clamitans. The sequence goes on from JBBGZY010000633.1 coordinate 4,502,187, forward strand.
TCTGATATGCTCCCTACACATAACCAGAAAATCCCATGTAAAACAGAGGAAATGTTCTTGTTATTTTTCATTTTTGCCTTTGTAACATGAAATGTATTTGCCAACGCATTATTACTGTAGGCCTCTGTAATTCTGTTTGTAATTATCCACTTGATACCGTGTAGTTTACCCTTTTTATGAAACTATAAGTGGATCGTGGACTACTCCTCTTGTGTAAGTCTACCACTGTACTGAGATTTGTAATCTATGAAAACCCAATAAAATGTTTAAAAAAAAAAAATACAGACCTCTACATGCTTTGTAAGTAGGAAAACCTTCAAAATCGGCAGTGTATCAAATACTTGTTTTCCCCACTGTATAATATAATTTATATATATACTGTGTCCAACTTGATGTACAGCTTATGTGGGGGTTGGTGAAACACGGGGGAGAATGCAGTCTCACCGTTGCCATGAATGCAGCCTTACTATTGCCATGAATGCAGCCTTACCATTGCCATGAATGCAGCAGCCTGATCAATGCCTATCTGCAGTCTTGGAGGCGACAGGGAGGGGGGAGGGACGAGCGCTGTCACATTACATACAGGAGAATCTCCTGTTTATTCAGTGGCCTCTTTAATACAAAGTCCTGCCTCCTATGATAAACAGGACAGTCATCCAATGGCAGCCCAGGAGACAGGACTTCCTAATACAGATGCCGCGGAGTAAACAGGAGATTCAGTGTGCCTTGAACATTGAAAAGGTGCTTTTTGTGCCTCATATGCAGATAAAATGATGTGTGTGTTAATAATATGCCTTATAAACCACAAAAAGGTTAATATTAAAATTATCATAATTGCTCATTAAAGTATGAAAGGAACATGCACCAAATGAAAAATAAACTGTAAAAATAAATAAACTGTAAAAATAAATAAACTGTTCTTTGTGCTCTCATACTAAACAAGGCAGGGGTGTAAGATAAATAGAGAAGGGTTATCGACGATCCTATAAACATACATTTACAAGCTGCAGTGCATTCAATTGTATACATGTTTGCCATTGGCAGACCTAGCATATGTGCACTTGCATGATACCCTTGAAAAACATAGCTCTTTATACGTCATGTGGTTTTTTTTGTTTTTTTTTTACAGTAAACTCCAATGATATGATATAGTCAAATTACTTATGTTACTGTAATGGGGCGTACACACGGTCGGACTTTTCGTCTACAAAAGTCCAACGGACGCCGACGGACTAAAGCTGGCTGGTAATCCGATCGTGTGTGGGCTTCCCCGGACTTTCAGCTGACTTTTTCAGCCTCAAATCCGACGGACTTCAGATTTGAAACATGCTTCAAATCTTTACGTCGTAACTACGACGGACCCTGAAATCCGCTCGTCTGTGTGCTAGTCCGACGGACAAAAACCCACGCTAGGGCAGCTATTGGCTACTGGCTATCAACTTCCTTATTTTAGTCCGGTGTACGTCATCATGTACGAATCCGTCGGACTTTTGTGTGGTCGTGTGTAGGCAAGTCCGTTCGTTAGAAAGTCTGCCGCAAGTCCGCCGCAAGTCCGCCGAAAGTCCGCCGGAAGTCTGTCGGACAGGCTGTCGGACTTTTGTAGACGAAAAGTCCGACCGTGTGTACGCCCCATAAGGTATGTTAATAGAAAAATAGCTAACATACTATATCTAAAAAAACAACAACAAAGCATTAGAGGAAATCCCATTTTAGGTTCAGATGCTGGAATGCATGGTGCTTTGCTGCTTAGTAACCCCCATTTGTGAATTAACTGTGTGTATGTGCACATGTCTACAAGTAGCTCATGTGTGAAGTAAATAGTATTATAGGGCATACACACGGTCAGACTTCGTTCGGACATTCCGACAACAAAATCCTAGGATTTTTTCTGACGGATGTTGGCTCAAACTTGTTTTGTCTACACACGGTCGCACAAAGTTGTCAGAAAATCCGATCGTTCTAAACGCGGTGACGTAAAACACGTACGTCGGGACTATAAACGGGGCAGTGGCCAATAGCTTTCATCTCTTTATTTATTCTGAGCATGCGTGGCACTTTGTCCGTCGGATTTGTGTACACACGATCGGAATTTCCGACAACGGATTTTGTTGTCGGAAAATTTTATCTCCTGCTCTCCAACTTTGTGTGTCGGAAAATCCAATGGAAAATGTCCGATGGAGCCCACACACGGTCGGAATTTCCGACAACGCGCTCCGATCGGACATTTTCCATCGGAAAATCCGACCGTGTGTACGGGGCATTAGAACACAGGCTCAAGGCTATGAGACTGCGCGTATAGGAGTGCCTAGGCACACTTAAAAAATACCAAGAAGTTCACTGCTATTTTTCAGTACAAATTCCAGGCAAAAGATATGTTTTCAAGGTGCAACTTGGACACAATTAACATTTCTAAATTTCCTTATATATAACAAATTTCTATGTTTTTAGTTTAGTTTAAGCCTAGTTAGTTTCTAGGCTTGAGGGCCTGGTGGTATACAATATGCTGAAGTGTTTTTTCCTTTTGGTCTTAGGCCTGAGAAGATGGTACTATAATATGTCTGTATCTCTTTCCAGGCATTAGGAATTAGGAAATTAGATATTAAGAAGTGTTCCTGAAGATGCAGGCTGCTGGAGAATAAAGGTGTTTGTTTTATGTCAGAAGCAGTTTTGTACAGCGTTGATGCACAGAATACTTCCATGAAATGCATTCTTGAAAGGTATATATTAGAAACAGTTATAAAATGTTCTTGTCTGCTGTTCCTGCTAAACTAAGATTGATCAGCAGTACAAACTCTATGCAATGGAAGTACATTGGCCCATTTAGATGTCTGTGCTACTCTCTCCTACTCTAATGCCCCGTACACACGGTCGGATTTTCCGATGGAAAATGTCCGATCGGAGCGTGTTGTCGGAAATTCCGACCGTGTGTGGGCGCCATCGGACATTTTCCATCGGATTTTCCGACACACAAAGTTGGACAGCAGGAGATAAAATTTTCCGACAACAAAATCCGATCGCGTCAATTCCGACCGTGTGTGGCCTGTTCCGACGCACAAAGTGCCACGCATGCTCAGAAGAAATTCCGACACGGGACAGCTCGTTCTGGTAAACTTAGCGTTCGTAATGGATAAAGCACTTTCGTCACGCTGCAATGTAAAAAATGGTTTAATACAGTGCACTCTCTTCTTCTTTATAATGTGACAAGAATTAAGTCGTTTTGATGCTCATATTCACACACACTTCTCACAAACTTTTTTCGTTACTATTTATCGGGATTCCCTCAATATATTTTGATTTCTCACATCTGACAACATATTTTTTTTTTTTTTTTTACTTTAATGTAGAATCTTTTTTTGTGTTTCTCTTTTTATTTTTTATTTTTTTTTGGTGATTTTGATTTGTACTCCCGAAAATGTTTGTGTGTTTTTTGTGACAAGTTCCCACAACACCATTGATATGTTGTTCTATTTAATCTGAAGGAGGAGATTGTTTGGTGTTGTTGTCCCTTGTTAATTTCACATTGTACTTTAGAAATGTACCTGAATACTCACCAACAAACTGTCCTTTTTGGATGAAAACACACACAGGAGAGTAGAATTTACCTAAAAATATTTTATTAAGGGGTCACAACTATAAACAAAGAGGGAGGCAACGCTGGAGAAACTGCAGAAGTGGGCGAAGCCTTGGACCCCCAGGGCAGACATCAATTATTTAAAAGCAAAATTGGTGGCCTGAGGAGTCCATATCTAAGGGAGTGCAGTCTGGTCCAGAAGTCCCAGAGATCCGGAAAGCAGCAGATGACATCTGTGTCCCCAGGCTGTGGTCATACGAGAGACTGCATCTTCTGTCAGACCAGACTGAACCCAGGGCAATCACTCTCAGGTCTTCTTTCCACGCTTCCTTCCAGCCTTTGGCTGTGGTGGTGGAGTTGTGGCAGCAGGAGGAGGAGGAGGAGGAGGATCGTCCCTCTCCATGACATCCGTCTTGTGTGTCAGTTCCCCACTCTCCCCCTTCCGAAGGACTTTATAAATCAGGTCCTCAGAAATCTTGCGTTGGCCCTCCTGCATGCCCAGCAATTTGGTGGCAGCCATGCAGGCAAAGGCCTCTGCAGGACTGGGGAAGGCTCTGAGGGACGCCGAAGCCTCCTGGATCAGCCTGTACACTGAATCCTGCACAGGACTGGGAGTGGCCTTCCTGGCCCTTTTATATGGCAGGCGGAGGGGAGGGACCTGAGACTCAGTCAGGCTGCGACTTGTCCCAGGCTTCTCTTGGCTGACACTTAGCCCCGCCTCCTCCTGGCTGCCACTAATCCCCGCCTCCTCCTGGCTGCCACTAATCCCCGCCTCCTCCTGACTTCCACATTCCACAGCCTCCTCCTGGCTGAGGTCTTCCTGTGTATGAAAAAGGGACATAGTTTTAGTATTGTTTTCATCAATCACACACAATTTTCACCTCCTGACTGCTGAAAATTGAATGTTAACAAATATAACAGACTATCCTTCTGAGCCCAGCATTTTTCATTCTTGTCCCAATTTTGGGTGCCCACTACTGTCTATTGATATGTAAAACACTTTATGAAATCAGCAAATAGTGATAAATAATAACATCTAGTAAACATCATTTATTTATTGCCCAGAAATCTGTAGAGGAATGCTATACCTGACTCCAGCTGGGCTCCTCCACTTCTTCCTGGCTGGAAGGCCCAGGTTGGACATCGGAAGCCTCAGCTGGGGTGGAAGGAAGCGTGGAAGGAAGAGTGGAGAGGGATTCCCTGACTTCAGTGTGGTCCGACAGAAATCACAGTCTCTCGTAGTACCACAGCCTGGGGACATAAATGTCATCTGCTGCAGCTCCGGACCTCTGGGAATCTGTGACCTTCTTGCGCTCCCTAAGATAAGTGCTCCTCAGGCCCCCAATTTTAGCTTTTAAATAAGGGATGGTTGCTGTGGGGACCACCGGCTTCACCAACTCCAGCAGTTTCTCCAGCGCTGCCTGCCTCTTCTGTTTGTGATTATAGTGGGGGTGCCTGACCTGCCACAGACAGGGCAGCTCCCTGTACTTGTCTATGAACAGGGGCAGGAAATTGTGGTCGTTGAACCCATCCATTTTCTCTGCAAGACACAACACAAGACAAACCCTAATGTCAGGCCAAACTCCCCTAATCTTGTTACAATATAGGCTTCAATTTCGAAGCAGTATAGGCCCAAGTTTAGATCCTACCTTCGTTAGCACGATCGGCGTCTCCGATGCTCCTTCCTCCGCTCACAGATCGTACGTAAGACGCGCGCGTTACGATTTATACACACTGCGCATGCGTATAACTCCGCCCGCCCCTGACGTTCTTTCTATTCTATTCCCCGCCCCTTTTCGTTCGGCGCAGTGGAGGAAGAGCACATGGCGGAGAGACAGCAGGATAGTGCTAAGTACAGCAACGAGGAGGAGGAGGAGGAAAGGCCGGAGCCTGAAACGTCCCGATCCAGAAGGAGATTAAAGGACTCAAATATGTCCTTTGGGGAGATGTTGGAAATGGTGGACATCCTGAAGAAGGCCGACTATGATGGAAAGTATGGGCCTTACCACAACCACAATGTCCGAAAGGCCAAGATCATGGCGAAAGTGGTCAGGAGTCTGCAACGGAAATTCGGGGTACGACGATCGAAAGATGAGCTCAGGAAGCGGTGGTCGGACCTGAAATTACGAGAACATGAGCAGTACAGAAAGATCCGGAGAGTGCTGCAAAAAAGTAAGTAGTTGTGCTGTGTTCCTATTGTTCTTGTGTTTATTACGTTCGTGCTGCTCCATGTGCTTTTAGGAACTGTTGTACAGTTTAAAATGGCAACTTTCATGTTCATGGGCACATTATTCGTTCGGATCACACATTTTTTTTCGGACTATAAAATACCATTGTTTAGCCCATATGCATTTGGCCACCATTTTGACGCCCTATACTTGTCTTCAAAGAATTGGGTTGTGTAGATGGCTTTGTTACTAGAATGAAATGCAAACTAGATTGTGTGTAAGGAGAGGACACTGAGCAGCTGTTTTCACATCTGGACACTGGAGCACTAGTGTGGGACACAAGAACACCCTTTTTATTAGGGGGGCCACACAGGTGCTCCAGTGTATACTATAGGGGGGTCTCCATCTGTGAAGCTTGTACAAAACAGGTAAAGTATTGCAGCTTGACAAAGGACACAAAAAAAGCTACATCTTGGAACTCGGCTAAAATAGATCATTATACCCCACTTCCAAGCAATGTTTCATCTTTATAGTTCTGCCATCAAATATCTGTGTGCTAAGTATACCATTTTTGTTTTACATAGGGGAGAAAAGACTCGGAGGACACCCCTCATCCGAGGAGACCAGAGCCCCCCCCCTCTGGAAGAAGGGGAAATACCGACACAAGCTGAGCAGGAGGATGAAGACGTGGTTAAAGTAGTCACCACAACAGGTGAGTGTCTGCAACCACAGGCTCAGATAAGAGATGGATGGCGGCATTTTTTTGCAAACCTAATTTATTTTGGGTTTCCTCTCTTTTTAGGTGATCATGAGGTTGTGGATGAAGATCCTTTCACATCCGAAAGTGCCCAGATCCTGATCGGGGAGATCATGGGGTGTAATTTACAATTGGAAAACATCAAGCAAAACATCAATGATGTTATTCTAAAATATAAAAACATCATTGATGTTTTGGGGCGAGTTTAAAACCCCTCCAAATCACTTTCTTCTTTTGTCTGCTACAATGTGCTAAATGTTTTTGTGATTTTTCCAAAAGCCAAATTTGGAGGATGCACACAGTGTGTCAACATGTGCTATCTGCCATCACGGGAGATCAATGGACGCGTTTTGGGGGTGCAACCCCTTCCTCAATAATAAAGTAGCGGTGAGGAAGGGCTTTCTCCCCCAAAACACGTCCCTTGATCCCCCCTGATGGCAGGTCGCACATGTTGACATTGGGAAATTTGTGTGCATCTTCCAAATTTGGCTTTTCCAGGGGTGATTTCCCCCCATCTGAACGCAATATCAAACACAGTTCCTAAATACTCATGTCTGATATTGCCTTCAAGTTCTACCAAATGTGAACTTTGTAAGATCAAGATTTGTGTCTTTCTTGTGGGTTTTACACAGGCCTGTTTTCTATAAAATGCACATTTTCATTTTGGATAATGACACCACAAAATATGTTATACAATAAACATGTCGGTTTGTCAGAAAAACCTTTGGTAAATGCACATGTGATTGTGCTGGTATTAAAAAGATTCTTCATCAAGAATGTGTGGATTATTGTCTCAATGCTACAACACTTTTGGGGTGATGTAATTGTTGTTTTATGAGAAAATGGGTGTAATTTCCTAAGGGCAAATCCACTTTGCACTACAAGTGCAGTTTCAGTGCAGTTGCAAGTGCACTTGTAGTGAAAAGTGTCTTTGCATTTAGTAAATAACAGCCAACAGTGCTTTGTAAGGTTACACAATCACAACATTTTCTGGACTCCACACATTTCTGTCAGGGTCAGCTCAAACAAACACAAGCAGTAAATGTCCACAAAGAAGAGCCTGGGTGGAGATGCCTGTCGAGAACTTGAGGTCCTGCAGGCTTCTCCCTGTGGCCAAATACCGCAAGGTAGCGACCAACCTCTGCTCCGGAGTGATGGCTTGCCTCATGCAGGTATCCTGCCTACTGATATAAGGGGTCAGCAAAGCCAACAAATGGTGAAATACGGGGTCCGTCATCCTGAGAAAGTTCCTGAAATCATCAGGATTATTCTCACGGATCTCACGGAGCAAAGGCATATGACAGAACTGGTCACGCTGAAGCAACCAATTCTTGCTCCATGAACTCCTCCCCACCCTGTTCATGGACTGGACTTGTGTCAAGGTCAGGACCCCAACACCAAGCCCCCGCACAGCACGAACTGTACGAGGAGTACGCATACGAAACATGGCTAGAAAACGGTCGGCTGCTCAGAACGCAGTAACAGAACGCACTGAAGAACAGCAAGGCCTGTGAAGAGCGACCTGAAAAACAGCAACGAGCGGACAAGATCGCACAGAAAACTCAGATACGAACTGACTGCACGCACTGAAGAGCAGATACAAACCCACAAGCACAAACTGAACGGCAGAAAACGATCTGAAAGCCACGAGTCTGAAAAAGCGCGAATCGTCTCTCACCAAACTTTTACTAACACGAGATTAGCAAAAGGAGCCCAAAGGGTGCCGCGCTTGGTTCTGAACCGGCCTTTTCTAGTCTCGTCGTACGTGCTTGACGTCACCGCGTTCTTGGCGATCGGAAATTCCGACAACTTTGTGCGACCGTGTGTAGGCAAAACAAGTTTGAGCCAACATCCGTAGGAAAAAATCCGAGGATTTTGTTGTCGGAATGTCCGATCAATGTCCGACCGTGTGTACGGGGCATAAAAGTGAAGGTCAAGCAGAAAAAAAATCCTGGCAGTGAGTAACTTAGTATATTTGTAAAGAATAGCCTATGTGCAAAGCAGGAGATTCCTTTTTTTCTAAATCAGGCAGAGGATCTAGTTAGAAATTGTAAAATAATTGTGCAGACATAAATATAAGTACTGAATGTAATAACACTGCCCTTATTGACTTTCTGCAGCATAAAAAGACCTATAGTTGTACATATTTCAAACTAAATAAGTAGTGGGAGTGGAGGAGGGTCATGAGCCAGGTTGTCTCTTGACCCCATGGTAACTGTTGTAGCGATGATTACATGAGTTATAATTCACATTATGTATTTTTCATGAAATTATCTTGGTTCTAAGACCTATTATATACAGTATCTCACAAAAGTAAGTACACCCCTCACATTTTTGTAAATATTTTATTATATCTTTTAATGTGACAACACTGAGGAAATTACACTTTGCTACAATGTAAAGTAGTGATTCTACAGCTTGTACAACAGTATAAATTTGCTGTTCCCTGAAAATAACTCAACACACAACCATTAATGTCTAAATTGCTGGCAACAAAAGTGAGTACACCCCTAAGTGAAAATGTCCAATTAGCCATTTTCCCTCCCCAATGTCATGTGACTCAGTACAAGGTCTCAGGTGTGAATGGGGAACATGTGTGTTAAATTTGGTGTTATCGCTCTCACTCTCTCATACTGATCACTGGAAGTTCAACATGGCACCTCATGGCAAAAAACTCTCCAAGGATCTGAAAAAAGAATTGTTGCTCTACATAAAGATTGCCTAGGCTATGAAAAGATTGCCAAGATCCTGAAACTGAGCTGCAGCACGATGGCCAAGACCATACAGCGGTTTTACAGGACAGGTTCCACTCAGAACAGGCCTCGCCATGGTCGACCAAAGAAGTTGTGTGCACATGCTCAGCATCCTATCCAGAGGTTGTCTTTGGGAAATAGATGTATGAGTGCTGCCAGTAATGCTGCAGAGGTTGAAGGGGTGGGGGGTCAGCCTGACAGTGCTCAGACCTTACGATGCACACTGCATCAAATTGGTCTGCATGGCTGTCATCCCAGAAGGAAGCCTCTTCTAAAGATGATGCACAGGAAGGCCTGCAAACAGTTTGCTGAAGACAAGCAGACTAAGGAAATGGATTACTGGAACCATGTCCTGTGATCTGATGACACCAAGATAAACTTATTTGGTTCAGATGGTGTCAAGCGTGTGTCGCGGCAACTAGGTGAGGAGTACAAAGACAAGAGTGTCCTGCCTACAGTCAAGCATGGTGGTGGGACTGTCATGGTCTGGGGCTGCATGAGTGCTGCTGGCACTGGGGAGCTACAGTTCATTGAGGGAACCATGAATGCCAACATGTACTGTGACATACTGAAGAGGGAGCATGATTCCCTCCCTTTGGAGATTGAGCCGCGTGGGCAGTATTCCAACATGATAACGACCTCAAACACACCCCCACTGCCTTGCTAAAGAAGCTGAGGGTAAAGGTGATGGCAGGCCAAGCATGTCTCCAGACCTAAACCATATTGAGAATCTGTGGGGCATTCTCAAATGGATGGTGGAGGAGCGCAAGGTCTCTAACATCCACCATCTCCGTGATGCCATTATGGAGGAATGGTAGAGGACTCCAGTGGCAACCTGTGAAGCTCTGGTGAACCCTATGCCCAAGAGGGTTAAGGCAGTACTGGAAAATAAGGGTGGCCACACAAAATATTGACACTTTGGGCCCAATCTAGACATTTCACTTGGGGTGTACTCACTTTTGTTGCCAGCAGTTTAGACATTAATGGCTGTGTGTTGAGTTATTTTGTGGTGACAGCAAATTTACACTGTTGTACAAGTTGTACACTTCATACTTAAAATTGTAGCAAAGTGTAATTTTTTTCAGTGTTGTCACATGAAAAGATATAATAAAATATTTACAAAAATGCGAGGGGTGTACTCACTTTTGTGAGATACTGTCTCAATTTTAAATAACGTATCTTTCAGTGTTAATGATGTTAATGATGGAAACACATACACATATTCATTAGAGAGTTATATGGTAACACTACATAATTAATTCCAAAAATATTGTTGTATTGTTTGCTATTTTTATCTACACATGTGTTTGAATATAACACCAACAACAGAAAATAATATCACACAAATGTATGTCTCTAGTTTCATTTGCCAGCAGGAGATGTGTTTTATACAACTAGCATAGCTCATTTGATAGATAAATTGATATGACAAAAAAATGGAATCATTTGAATACAAGTGTTCCACAAATAAGAAGGAAAAAAAGGTTGATTCCACCCCCCCCCCTTTGTTTATTAGATATTTTCCTGCTTCAACAACAGGTTGGATCTATTACATATTCCCCTTTTTCGTTTTAAACTGCTGTAATTTTCTTCCTCCTGTTGTGGATTTTTTATTCATTGTTTCCTTGCAACAGTGATTGATGTTCTGAGCTGCTAATCTTTCTGAATGATAACTATTTTCATGTACGTCCATGAGTCTATGACATAGGAAGCTTGGCCAGGTCTAGTGCTGACTACTTATTTTGTGCCTCATTTACATTTCAATCTCAGCCTCATGAATGTAAAACCTAGGCTGCAAATTAATAACAGGGAGAATATGAGAACGCTATAGAGTGCGGAGCACAATGCAAATGCACCAGAGTGCAAGCCACAGCCAATGTGTTTTAGGAGACCCTCATCTATCGTTCTGCTCTGAATGACATTACATAGAATGGCAAATCTGGAGTGACACAAATTTATTTTTTTCCAGTGACACAGTATATTTTCATGGAATGAGGTGCTATCTATCTAGGGACAAATTAGTTTCCATGAAAAATTTAAATGGTTTCTGTGGAGAGAGTGGAGGGAAATTTAATTTGTTTCTCATTTACTACAGCAGGTATGAAAAGGAGAAAGATTGGATGTCTGATGGGCTGAAATTGGTACTGTCCCTTCATACTATCCCCTAAAGGCCTGTGGGCCTATATATTATTCCACAGTCAGAAGCCCCCCTTGCTCTCTATCCTTCTGCCTATTCAATAAATAGTAACCTTAAAACAACTTGAAGAAAATCTTAAGGGAGACTGCCAATCACCCTGAAAACAACATTTCCACCGATCCTCTGTCTTTGTGATTTATTGCTTCATTTTACGGTAATTGAGAATTAGTGAAAAGATTAGCAAGGCTCAACACTTTGCCTTGATATGCACACTAAGCATAGCAATTTGTCACTACTAGGTGACGGCTTCTTTTTTTTTTTAACTTCCACAGGGTTCATAGATAATTAAATTTAGAGATAACATGGAAATTAATTTGACACAGAAATGTTTAAATACAGACCTCTTACCCAAAGCAATGTACAGAGCTCAGGCTACATCAAGGGGCAGAGATATTGATCCTGATCACTTTCAATTGTAATGCTGTGAAAGACGCAAAACACTAAATTCTATTTAGGTTCATATGAAAACAGTTGATCTGCAGCAATCTGTGGCAGATAAAGAATATTACCTTTCATCTTGCCTGACTGGATCAAGATGAATTTTTGAAAATTTACTGTTGCTGAAAATATACCAAATGCCCAGAGTCAATAATCTCAATCGAGTTACTGAGCAGGTTGCATTGGTCGTTCAACTAATAACTTGCTGCATGAAGGGAAAAAAAAAACAACTGAAAGGGAATATACTAAAAGGAGTAGGAGAGGATGATAGACTGAAAGAATAATACACAGTAATTTACATGTTTCCTAATATTACATACAATTTCCTATATTACTTTTAGGGGCATATTTATAAAACAGTAAATGTAAAATTCAACAAACATTCACTGCAGGGGAATTAATCACTGCCATTTAAAACATACCCCTCAAGAGATTAACCTGCAGTGAATGTCTGGGGAATAACACATTCATGTCAGCCCCATCCCCTCTATCTCCTGATTGGCTCACTGGTTGTTATTAGCCAATGAGGAAGGAGAGTCCCTAGAGAGCCGGTGCTCTCATGCACATCGCTGGATCGAGAGGGAGTTGGGGGGGCTGCTGCACACAGAACGTTTTTACCTTCATGCATCGAATGCATGAAGGTAAAAAAAACCATCAGCCTTTAAAACCACTTTAAGTAACCAATCAAGTTTCAGTATTTACTTACCTTAAATTACTACCATAACATTTAAATGACAGCTGTGGATTAATGTTCGTAAAGATTTGAGAGGATGGTTAGGAATGCATACACTACCCAAGCACCCTCAGGCACCAGGATTGGGCAGTGCAATCCTAAACACAAACATACAGCTTGTTAATTTAAAGTCATGAGTTTTTAGAATGCCACGTGCCTAATTTTCTTTTTGTTTTATATACATTAGTACAATACAGTAACCTGTAATCTCTTACAATACTATAGGATTATATAGGCAGTAGTTTTAAATAACACATAAAAGGCATACTGTATACATCACCCATAATTATATAGGCTAAACACACGTATCATATGTTAAAAATGCAAAAAAATAATAATAACATTTTGCATATTTTGTGCCAAATAATACTGTAAACTAATACTGTTTGTACAGTATTTTTGAATAGTGCTCTCCAAGATGCCTTAATATAACTTACCGTATATACTCGAGTATAAGTCGAATTTTTCAGCACCTTTTTTTGTGCTGAAAGTGCCCCCCTCCACTTATACTCGAGTCAAGCACTTTTCTGCAGCAAAAAATTTCATTTTCCGAACCGACTTTGGGGTTCCTAGCACTAAATGGCCCTGAGATACAGGGCCCCAAAATCGGTTCGGAAAATGTCATTCTCTGCTGCAGAAAAGTGCTTGACATTTTCTGAACCGACTTTGGAGCCCTGTATCTCAGGGTCACTTAGTGCTAGGAACCCCAAATTTGGTGTGCAAACCCAGTAGACCTGGTACCATAACATATCCAAAGCTGGAGTTCCTAGCACCAAGTGGCCCCGAGATATGGGGCCCCAAAATAGGTTCGGAAAATGTCATTCTCTGCTGCAGAAAAGTGCTTGACATTTTCTGAACAGATTTTTGGGGTCCTGTATCTCGGGGCCACTTGGTTCTAGAAATCCCAGCTTTGGATATTTTATTGTACTAGTTCCACTGGGTTTGCACACCAAATTTGGCGTTCCTAGCACTAAGTGGCCCCGAGATACGGGGCCCCAAACTCGGTCAACTGTGTCCATCTGTAGCAATGTCCTTTCGGGACACTTTGGGTTCAGAGACCCCAAATTTTGGCTGCAGCTAGGGGGCATCTAGGAACCCTTAACTACCAAGTGTGAAGTTCGGGGGACCTATGGCTGCAAATGGGCACAGTGAGGCATGCAAATGGGCACAGTGAGGCTGCAAATGGGCATTGTTGACCCTCTTTTCCACTTACAGTAGCTGTGCATTTTTCACCCTCGTCTTATACTCGGGTCAATAAGTTTTTCACATTTTTTTGTGGTAAATTAGGGCCTCGACTTATACTCGGAACGACTTATACTCGAGTATATACGGTAATAGCATAAAAATAATATCACTGTTTTAAACACTCTCACACAGCTCTCTAACAATCCCTAGATAGCAACTGTGAAAACTCTGTCAAAAAATCAAATACTGCTCAATGGAATTGCAAGAGAACTGGAGAGAGTTACTGTAAGATCATAGTTTTCTTTTAAATTTTCCGTTGATACAATAGGAAGTAAGTCAATTAAATCTGACAGAGATTTCAGCTCTTTCCCACTGTACAAATAATTGTCCTTTCACTACTGTCTAGGCAGGCTTTGCTACCACAGAATTGCCACTGTTGTTGGTTGATTTATTTCCCCCTCATATAAAATGTATGCATATACAGTGCTTTAATATTGTGAATTGGGCACTACTCTTTCAAATTGGCATGTCAAACATTGAAGGAGATTTGTAAGGCAAGTTTCTGACAACAATATACATTTTTAATACAAATCCAGTTGCCTTTATTTATAAAAAGATTGAAGGTAAATTTAATTTGAAATTATAGTCTCTGGTCCTGTAATCCAATTCAGACAAATGCAACAGTTATGTTATCGATCTGAGGCAAATATGAAACAGTTACAAAAAGATCAGAGATAGATTTCCATGTAAACATATACAGAATTCAAGATTTAGTCCATATAAAAGTTATATTTAGTACTCACTTAGTAGAACCTAGTGGGCTAAGCCAGCCCCCATCTATTTACATGTCTCAGTGGCAAAGTAAATGTACCTTATGCTTTCCTTCTTTAAGCTTCTAACCAGTGTAGCGGAGTGTTTCAAAGGGAGCCTGGAAAAGTCCTGTTTGGGGCTTACACATCTCCTAGGTTCCTCTTGTACACTTTTAGAGAACTCTTATTCTATATCCAGTTGGGAATTTGCACCTCTCCCTTTTGGCAATTTAGGCTCACTTTAGGGAACAAACAAGTCTGTGAGAACTGAAGGTTGGTGAAAGCTGTAAAACTGCATATGTAGAGACTGACAAGCATTAGGCTTGCTCAACCTGTTAGGGTGTGAATTTGTGTAGTTAGTACTGGGACATGGCTAGGATTTTGCTTTTGCGGCTCCGCTGCCACTAGAGCCATTGAGACGCCATCAGGAAAACCCACACATGATATATGCTGTTTGCAAGATAGACCACCTATTGAGTGTCGTGTTGGGGAAGTCTTGTGCCTCCCTTCCCTCCTTTCTTCCCCATGTGGGTAATCACTATTACCATACAGCAATACCAGGACTCTACTGCCCCTTCTATGGTTGTATAAGTGCCACCTTGGATTCCAAAGACAAAAAGTCAGTAGCAACCACATTAATTAGAAGTAAGGAGCCCTTTTGATAGATGAGAACTTGGCTTATATAGAAAGATTTTGTCAACAAGCCGTTAATGGTGAAACAAAGAGTTTTGCCAACTAACTGGACAGACTGTTTAGGTCCACATTCCTGGTATATAGAATGAACAGAAATTTCCTCAGAGAATTGTGATTTTAAAGGACTGGAAACAGTAATGAAATGTATAAATGTACACAATTTATTGATAAAACATACAGACAAAATATGTAAAAAATGGATCACATATGATAAGCACATGGTGTAAAAAAACAACTTCAAATCGATCCAATGAAATAACCTAGAGCTTAACTGTCCTAGATGAGACAGAAGAAATCCAATGTCTTTCAACAAGCATAGTACAAAGTCTTCTTCAGGGACAATAGGTTAGAGGGTTCCAGATTTTGCGTAAAATTAATCATAAAGTACAGATGATTACAAACATGAACACAATTAGAAGATATTAATACACAAATCATATGCAGAAAATCATATCATATATGATAGAATCATGTGCAAATTTTTTAAACATACTGATCGTGTCTGCTAATGATATAGCAACTGGAAATCATGACACAAGAGTGAGAGAGACTGAGATGAATCACTGGGAATATGCCCACAAGTAGAGAGGAAGATCACTGCCCAATGGAGCCCCAGACGCAAATCAGGTTGCCCCAACAGGGGCCGGAGCACTCGGAAGAACTGTAGATCTCTCCTATGATATACCAAAGACATTACAGACATTGATCAATGTCAATATAAGTGTGTGGGAATAGATAAAGTAGTCATACTGTGGTCCAAATGGCCACAGTTAAAAAACATACCTAGATCGCAACGAAGGTGATATTAATCTCAAAAAACTGTCATTTTGGAATGAAGAGATGTTTAAGCCATATATGCACACAGCTGCCAAGCACAGGGAAAATTACAAAAGCCTATGGGACCTTGGTTGCAAAAGGGTATATCAGGGAAGGCTGTAGTGGTCAAATATATCTTTAATACAATAACAGTGTCCGTATTACATGGATGAAAGCAAACTCATGGCATGAAAACAATATTTATTGGATCAAAAACAGAGATTGCAACCCAAAAAGTCAAGTCATACCTTGTAAAATAACACCACCAGGGTACCTCTGACGTCACCCATGCGCAGCGATGGAATTAACACAATGTGGCAGTTTATATGTCATTAGGTTAATTGTGCATTGGGCGGGGCTGTCATGGCAAATGGATGACTGTCTCCCAGTGATGTCACCCACACCCATGAACATCCCGGTCACACAACGGCATCTTGCGATGCGTCACCCACCCACTGACGCACAAGTGGTCCCATGGCAACCAGGAATAATCCTGTGACGTCGGACAGCGGAGATACCAGCTCCGTCGCTGAAAGCAGGGAGGTCGGCCCACATGTCCCAGATGGAAAGGCATGATCCACAAAAAGGGAACAGCACAAGCAAGCGGAAACACCCAACCCGCAAACAAGCACACATTGATGGATGAGATCACTCATCTGGATCAGACAAAGGGAGGAGAGATCAAAGAGAGTATGAATAGAAATAAATTGAAGTGAGAAAAAAACATTCAACAGTAAACTCGAATCAAATTGGAAATGCAGAATCAATTGAAATCGCATATAGCTCCTATAAATCAAATCAAGATTGAGCTGAAATATAGACCAAAAAGAGTGGCATAAAGAAGAAAGATGTGATCTAGTAATAGAGAATAAACAAGAGCATATCACAGAGATATTACCGGTATGGTTGTCAAAGGGGACTAAAAGTAGGCACTATAATTGGCATAAAGCCCTGAATGTCTGAACCAGAATTAAGATGTAAATGTGTAAATGGAAAAGGAAAAGAAAGGAAAAAGAAAGAAGAGGAAAAAAGGGGATGGGGAGGATAAAAAAAGAGAAGGGGTCAGGCAAATGAAATAGTGATAGGGTTAGTTCCACTAATAGTACTCTGGTCCCCCTGACACAAAGCCTTCCAGAAAGGGTTTAAAGGAAATTGGTTCATTAAGTCCTGGAGGTAGGGTGGCATTTCATTGATATATACAACGCTGTTCGCGTTGCAAAAGGATTTTATTCCAATTGCCACCCCTGATTCCAGGGTGCACTCTGTCCAGTGTCAAAAATTTGACCCGTGGAAAGGTGCCACCATGGATCTGTGTAACGTGTCTACCCAGAGGTAAATCTGGGTTACTTGTTTGCATACTGATTATATGGCGAAACACGTTTTATGACAATAACCTGCATATTAACCCTTTAAATTAGCACTTTTTTTATTTCTCCCATAGACAACTCACTATAGCCGACACCGCTATTACTTCATTACTTTTTCCTTTTAGAAATGTCATTTTGTTGTCAGACTATTCTAAACATGGGAAAAAAGCGCCACTTTACAGGCATACTATAGACACCCCCCAGTTACGAAATTTAAAGGAATATTTCACTTTTATTGTTTCACTTTAAGCTTTATTAAAATCACTGCTCCCAAAAAATGGCCGTTTTTAAAACTTTTTTTTGCACTGATACATGTCCCCTGGAGCAGGACACAGGTCCCCAAACACTTTTTATGACAATAACTTGCATAGAAGCCTTTAAAATTAGCACTTTTGATTATTCATGTTCGTGTCCCCTAGACTTTAACGGTGTTCACAAATTTTTTGCCTGTTCGCATGTTCTGGATGCAAACTGAACCGAGAGGTGTTCGGCTCATCCCTACTCACCACCTATCATACCCCACAGGGGTTTATCTGCAATGCTCTTTTGATCATTCTAGAGATAGATGGTCCATCTGTTCTGGTACAAAGGGATCCTTTTGATCTTTGGTGGTGGAATTCCATTGAAGCATCTCTTTTTTTACTCATATACCACGTGGAACAAGTGTATATTAACTCATCACTTATGGATGCTATATGAACTTTTTGAACATGACATAATACATTGTTGTGTATAATCACTGTTGTGTTTAACCACTTCATTACCCCTGCCAGTGATATTTATACAGTATGCATTGGCTATTTATAGCTCTGATTGCTGTATAAATGTCAATGGTTTCAAAAAAGTGTCAAAAGTGTCCGATCTGTCTGCCGCAGTCCCGATAAAAATCGCAGATCGCTGACATTACTAGTTAAAAAAATAAAAATGCTATAAATCAATAACCTATTTTATAGGCGCTATAACTTTTGCGCAAACCAATCAATATACGCTTATTGCAATTTTTTTTACCAAAAATGTGTAGAAGAATACATATCGGCCTAAACTGTTTTTTTTTAATGAGGATAGTTACCACCGCTTCGGACAAACCAAGCTGAAATCTCTTGTCCTCCACTACACGAAAAGGGAGAGAGCCCTAGGTGTTGACGATTGCTGGTACAATTGTATTTGTGTAGAAAGACCTGGAGAGCCGCACACAGAGATAGGTAGATAAAATCTTCTTTATTCAAAACACAGAATGGTACAGTACATGACACCGCTGGAGTAATACAGCTTAGCCGCTGATGCGTTTCACGCTCATACAGAGCGCTTACTCATAGCTGGCTTACATAAAAGTGATAACCACATTTATACTTAAGGTACACAACATGTGACCTAACATGAATGAGATAATGCTAAGCAGCTGGAAGCTAACCGCATGAGATCTCAGCACTCATTAGCTAGGTTAATAGCACAAAGTGGAAACACCATTGATATAATATAGAATGGAAAGAACGAACAAAAAGGAAAAAAAAAAAGAAAAAAGTCAAAGAAAGTAAAATGAACTAAAATGAAATAAAATGAAATGAATTTAAACAAAATGAACAAAATGAAAATAAAAATAAAAATAAAATGAAATAAATGGACACCTACAATGGAGAAAAATAAAAATGAAAATAAAAATCAAGATAATAAAAGTGAGTAAACTGTGTGGTTTATCTGTTTATTGCATTAAATTGAAATGAATTTAGATTATGTAAAATGATAAACTAAAATAGAAAAGTGTGAAAAAAGTGCAAAGGGCAATGAACGTAAAACCAAAGTATCCATAGGGAATTGTATAAGGTAAATGTAAACATATAAATGAGGTTTAGGGCAAAGTGTGTGAATCTATATAGGACACTAATATCATTGGTGAGAATAAAAATGAATATAAAGATAAAATGAAAAAATAATTTAAAGAAAATAAAGAAAATATGTGTGTATAATAACAATTTAAAACCTTACAAAATGAATATATGAAGTGTTCATGGAATGTGTTAAGTGTTGAGGAAAGGGAAAATATAAACAAAGAATAAAGTGCAAAGAAGACGGACACACACAAAATATGTGTAAAGGCTGGACCATTGTAGCTAGACTGTTATCACAGGAACTAATCTGCTAGGGACATAGTAAAAGAGGACAATATAAATATAATCCGTATTGTCACAATGAAACCCCACAAACAGTGCCAAGATACCAAGCAACCAATACACACATAAACATTGAATAATCCCTTTGGATGTGTGTGGTCTTTGATCACTAGTTGTGGAGTCTAAAAAGAAGACATGGATATAGCACAAATCAATATCTTCAAGGAGAATATAGACAATATTTCATAATATTTGCACATTTGGCCGAACCCAAACCTGATTGATACTTTGTTACAATCACACAATAAAAATGACTAAGTTGCAAAATATACTCAAGGTATATGAAATAAATTGAAACTTAAATCCAAGCATATATTATTGCTATTTTTGTTATGGAGTGTTAGAATGAGATATGTGAATAAAAACACTCCACGCTCCATAAACCGAATCTCTCTGAAATGATTTTAAAGGTACCAGTAAAGTAAACAATGTCATAGTACACTTAAAAGTAGATAGAAATGTAAATATGAATAAAATACTCAGATAACAGTCTAGCTACAATGGTCCAGCCTTTACACATAATATGTGTGTGTCCGTCTTCTTTGCACTTTATTCTTTGTTTATATTTTCCCTTTATTCAACACTTAACACATTCCATGAACACTTCATGTATTCATTTTGTAAGGTTTTAAATTGTTATTATACACACATATTTTCTTTATTTTCTTTATATTACTTTTTCATTTTATCTTTATATTCATTTTTATTCTCACCAATGATATTGGTGTCCTATATAGATTCACACACTTTGCCCTAAACCTCATTTATATGTTTACATTTACCTTATACAATTCCCTATGGATACTTTGGTTTTACATTCATTGCCCTTTGCACTTTTTTCACACTTTTCTATTTTAGTTTATCATTTTACATAATCTATATTCATTTCAATTTAATGCAATAAATAGATAAACCACACAGTTTACTCACTTTTATTATCTT
The DNA here is from genome assembly GCA_037952925.1 of Lithobates clamitans. NCBI lineage: Eukaryota > Metazoa > Chordata > Amphibia > Anura > Ranidae > Lithobates > Lithobates clamitans. Next base: position 4,522,784 of record JBBGZY010000633.1, read on the forward strand.
GATTTTTTATTTTCATTTTTATTTTTCTCCTTTGTAGGTGTCCATTTATTTCATTTTATTTTTATTTTTATTTTCATTTTGTTCATTTTGTTTAAATTAATTTCATTTTGTTTCATATTAGTTCATTTTACTTTCTTTGACTTTTTTCTTTTTCTTTTTCCTTTTTGTCCGTTCTTTCCATTCTATATTATATCAAGGGTGTTTCCACTTTGTGCTATTAACCTAGCTAATGAGTGCTGAGATCTCATGCGGTTAGCTTCCAGCTGCTTAGCATTATCTCATTCATGTTAGGTCACATGTTGTATACCTTAAGTATAAATGTGGTTATCACTTTTATGTAAGCTAGCTATGAGTAAACGCTCTGTATGAGCGTGAAACGCGTCAGTGGCTAAGCTGTATTACTCCAGCGGTGTCATGTACTGTACCATTCCGTGTTTTGAATAAAGAAGATTTTATCTGCCTATCTCAGTGTGCGGCTGTCCAGGTCTTTCTACACGAACGCAACTGTTTTTTTTTTTATTTGGAATATTTATTATAGCAAAAATTCAAAAATATTGTGTTTTTTCAAAATTGTCGCTTTTTTTTGTTTATAGTGCAACAATTAAAAACCACAGAGGTGATCAAATACCACCAAAAGAAAGCTCTATTTGTGGGAAAAAAAAGACATCGATTTTGTTTGGGTACAATGTCTCATGATCCCGCAATTGTCAGTTAAAGTGACGCAGTGACGTATTGCAAAAAATGGCCCAGTCAGGAAGGGGTAAATTCTTTCTGGGGCTGAAGTGGTTAATCACTTACATTGATCTACACTTTTTCACTTTTTGGTTCACAATTCATAGCACAACTTCTTGCTATTATATGTTTTAACACCACCTACATATTAAAATTATTTTCATTAACAGTCAAAAAAGTAATATTAATAATGGTCAGAGAGGAAAAATAGACAGTGAACATTTTCATTTTTAAAAGTTTGTATATACAGTATATAATCTTTTAATAAAATTAAAAACAAAACAGATTTTGAATGTGTTGCTGTGTAACAGGGGGATAATAGTGATGTAATTTGATAGTGACAGGCCAGAAGGGGATTTCATTATAGTTATATTGTCCTCCAAAAAGAGACATGATAATACACAGGAAAAAAAATGGAAATCCTGAAAATATGTGAGCAACAAATGGGCAGTCTTATACAATAGGTGGGCAAAAACAGGGAATTCTGACAATAATTTGGCAACAAACTGACAAATTGTGACAAAATGTGGTCAACAAACTTGCAATTCAGAAAATATGTTGGCAGCAAGTGACGATCGTTACAATATGTCAGCAGAAAAAAACCCAGATAGCAAGGATAACTTGCCACAAATTTGTGGCAGTGTTGAATTGTAAGTCTGTTAACCTGCTGCACATTTTCCCTGGCAAGTTGTACACATGCAGAGCACATGAAGCACAAACTCTAGTTGACACTTTCCAATTTATAGCAAATTTGCATGGCAAGTCTCAAGAGCAAAGTTGCAGTAATGAGTCTACAGCAAGAGCTCTGCAAGTCTACTGCATGAAAATTCAGCCACAGTGACCCCTGTGGTGGGATGACTATTGCACAACATAACTGAACCAGAACTTGCAGCAGACTTGCAGAATGTTTGCAAAGAATGTTGATCTGGAGTCCTGCAATGCAGACTTGCTGCAATTGTGCAACAAAATTGTGAAGCCTGGCAAGTCTTGCAATAGCTACGCAAGTAATTTTCAAACTTGCAGCACAATTGCTTGCTATCTGGGAAGCAATTGTGACAATACCTGGGCAACAAATGGACAACCACCTCAATACACAGGCAACAAAAGGACAATAGTACAGAGAGCCCGCATAGGGGAACATTATTGTGACACAAATAATCTGAATGCTAGAAATATTTCAAATGCAACACATCACTTTAGAGAATGTCATCAGGGCGATCTTTCTTCAATTAATTTTAGAGGAATAGAATGGTTGTCTCACTCGCCCAGAGGAGGTGATAGGCAGAGAAGGCTACTGGGGAGAGAGGCATGGTGGATTTTTAGATTAAAAACTAGATCACCTCAGGGGTTAAACCTGAGGTGGGATCTGGATTTGCACCTACATTAGAATGCCTCTCCCCAGTGCCTTTTCTCTCTTATGGGGTCTTTTTCACATACCTGGATTGTTATTTTCATCTTTTTTTATTTAATGTTTGTTTTTTGTGATATGGTGTTTTTTCTTGTGCATGTGTGTATATGTGTACCAATATATATATATATATATATATATGTGTGTGTGTGTGTGTGTGTGTGTGCGTGTGTACATACATGTGCATATTATCACCACAAGGTGTGTGAAAATTTGTGACATACACATGGATCACCCAGTAGGTATTGCAGCTGATTCTCTTTTTTTTTTATAATTGCCTGCAGTCAATCAAGACAATTAATGGGTGGAGCCTGTGATCTTTAGAGCTACTATGTATTTTAAAGTTTCATGTCTGTATTGTGGTTATGACTAAGGCCTTATAGACTGAAATGCTTCAACTGTTTTTATCTGCGTTTGTGCACTATGGCTTTTCAATAAAATGGAGATTTTTTAAGAACAACAACCGGAGTGTGGATCATCTTTCCTACATTACTCTACTCTGCTATCTATATGTTGTATGGGTAGTAGCACTGACTTTTCTGTTTATGCAATTGTGACAATACCTGAGCAACAAATGGACAACTGCCCCAATACACAGGCAACAAAAGGACAATAGTAAAATATGTGGACAACAAAAGGGCAATGGTACTGCCCAATATGCAGTTTGCGGTCACTATGTAAATCCATAAAAGATTTACTTATACACATTTTTTCCACGTGGTGGAAACATATGTTCAAGCATATTGAGACTAATGCCGCATACACACATTCGGACTTCCTGACGGGAAATGTTGGATGTGAGCTTGTTGGCTGAAGGTCCGACTGTGTGCATGCTCCATCGAACATTTGTTGTCGGACTTTCCGCCAACAAGTGTTGGCTAGCAGTAGGGATGAGCCGAACACCCCCCGGTTCGGTTTGCACCAGAACCTGCGAACGGACCAAAAGTTCGCACGAACGTTAGAACCCCATTGACGTCTATGGGACTCGAACGTTCGAAATCAAAAGTGCTCATTTTAAAGGCTAATTTGCATGGTATTGTCCTAAAAAGGGTTTGGGGACCCGGGTCCTACCCCAGGGGACATGTATCAATGCAAAAAAAACTTTTAAAAACGGCCGTTTTTTCAGGAGCAGTGATTTTAATGATGCTTAAAGTAAAAAAAAAAAAGGGAAATATTCCTTTAAATATCGTACCTGGGGGGTGTCTATAGTATGCCTGTAAAGTGACGCCTGTTTCCCATGTTTAGAACAGTCCCTGCACCAAATGTCATTTTTAAAGGAAAAAATCTCATTTAAAACTGCTTGCGGGTTTAATGTAATGTCGGGTCATGGCAATATGGATGAAAATTAGTGAGACAAACGGCATGGGTACCCCCCAGTCCATTACCAGGCCCTTTGGGTCTTATATGGATATTAAGGGGAACCCCGCACCCAAATTAAAATAAGGAAAGGTGTGGGGCCACCAGGCCCTATATACTCTGAACAGCAGTATACAGGCGGTGCAAACAAGACAGGGACTGTAGGTTTGTTGTTAAGTAGAATCTCTTTGTAATTTTGAATGGGTACATTTTTAACATGTTTAGCTCCAGCCAAAAAATCTTTTTTAAGCTTTTTGGAAAACATAGGGAAGGGTTATAGCCCCTGTGACATTTGTTTTGCTGTCTTTCCTCCTCTTCAGAAGATTTCACCTCACTTTTTGTCCCAATGAAAAATGTTTTTTGAAAATTTGGGTTTTTTTGTGGAACAAGGATTGGAAAGCATCAGTGGAAAGGAGAAATGTTTTTCCCATATTAACTCTTACAGGAGAGAATTTCCCTTCCTAGGGGTAGATTTCATCTCACTTCCTGTTGTCTCCTTCCGTTTGCAAGTAGGAGTCGTTTGTAAGTTAGATGTTTGAAAGTAGGGTCCTGCCCTATATACTCAGCAGAAATTTGGGCCTTAGGTGTTGCTGTGGCCACAACACTGTAAGCCCTCACAGGGCCCTGCTGTGAAATATTAGATCAAGAATTGTAATTACATGCCCCTGTTGAACAGGAGCTGAAAAATTAGGCCTTAGGCACTGGTGCTGGTGCCACAACACTGCAACCCCTCACAGACACTCTAGTTGGAACACAGGAACGAGCCCTGCTGCAAAGTATTGCATCAAAAATTGTAATTACCCGCCCCTGTTAAACAAGGGCTGAAAAATTGGGCCTTAGGCACTGGTGCCACAACACTGCAACCCCTCACAGACACTCTAGTTGGAATACAGGAACGAGCCCTGCTGCAAAGTATTGCATCAAAAATTGTAATTACACGCCCCTGTTAAACAGGGGCAGAAAAAATGGGCCTTAGGCACTGGTGCTGGTGCCACAACACTGCAACCCCTCACAGACACTCTAGTTGGAATGCAGGAACGAGCCCTGCTGCAAAGTATTGCATCAAAAATTGTAATTACATGCCCCGTTAAACAGGGGCAGAAAAAATGGGCCTTAGGCACTGGTGCTGGTGCCACAACACTGCAACCCCTCACAGACACTCTAGTTGGAATGCAGGAACGAGCCCTGCTGCAAAGTATTGCATCAAAAATTGTAATTACACGCCCCTGTTAAACAGGGGCAGGAAAAATTTGGCCTTAGGCACTGGTGCTGGTGCCACAACACTGCAACCCCTCACAGACACTCTAGTTGGAATACAGGAACGAGCCCTGCTGCAAAGTATTGCATCAAAAATTGTAATTACATGCCCCTGTTAAACAGGGGCAGAAAAAATGGGCCTTAGGCACTGGTGCTGGTGCCACAACACTGCAACCCCTCACAGACACTCTAGTTGGAATGCAGGAACGAGCCCTGCTGCAAAGTATTGCATCAAAAATTGTAATTACACGCCCCTGTTAAACAGGGGCAGAAAAAAATGGGCCTTAGGCACTGGTGCTGGTGCCACAACACTGCAACCCCTCACAGACACTCTAGTTGGAATGCAGGAACGAGCCCTGCTGCAAAGTATTACATCAAAAATTGTAATTACACGCCCCTGTTAAACAGGGGCTGAAAAATTGTGCCTTAGGCACTGGTGGTGGCGCCCAGAACCAAAAATGTTCTTACAAGCTATCAGCGTGATGATTGAGGAGGAAGAGGATAATTACTCAGGGATAGTCACTCAGCATCAGCATAGGCAGTCTTTGAAGGGATCTGAGATTTCAAAAAAAATTATTCGGTTACATCAGCATCAGGTGCTTGGTAGCTGGTGGTGATCCAAGACTGATTCATTTTTATGAAGGTCAGTCGATCGACCGAGTCGGTGGACAGACGCACCCTGTGATCGGTTACCACGCCTCCAGCAGCACTGAATGTGCGTTCTGAAAGAACGCTGCATGCAGGACAGGCCAGTAGCTCAATTGCATACTGTGCAAGCTCTGGCCAGTGATCCATCCTCAAGACCCAGTAACCCAGAGGATTTTCGGTGGGAAAGGTGTCCAAGTCTGATCTTGCCCCTAGGTATTCCTGCACCATGTAAAACAGACGCTGGCGATGGTTGCTGGAACCGATCATACCTTGGGGCTACGGACCAAAAAATTGTCTGAACGCATCGGTCAGACGGCCACCTTCCCCACCGCTCCTTCTTTGACTGACCACAGCCTCAGCAACACGTTGTCCAGAAACAGGAGTTTGTAACCTCCCAGTCTCTGGGAATGCGTTGCACAGACCTTTCTGCAAGGCCTCCCGAAGATGTTTCATCCTCTGCTCCCTCTGCGATGGCAAGATAAGGTCCGTAACCTTACCCTTGTAACGTGGATCAAGGAGGGTTGCCAGCCAGTATTGGTCCTTCTCCTTGATACCACGAATACGAGGATCCTTACGCAGGCTTTGCAGGATCAGGGAGGCCATGCAGCGTAGGTTTGCTGAGGCATTCGGTCCGGAGTCCTCTGGGTCACTAAGGACGACGTGGTCCGCAGCCACCTCCTCCCAGCCACGTACAAGTCCATGTGTTTCTTGGGACTGATCCCTTAAAGACTGCTGCTGATGCTGAGTGCCAGGCTCCACCTCCATACTGACACAATCTTCCTCCTCCTCCTCCTCGTCCTCTTCCTGCGTGATCGGCGGGCACGCAGGAACACTGTCTGGATAAAGGGGGCCTTGAGAGCTAAGGAAGTCCTCCTCTTCCTGCCTCTGTTCTGCCTCAAGTGCCCTGTCCATTATTCCACGCAGCGTGTGCTCCAACAGGTGGACAAGGGGGACAGTGTCACTGATGCATGCGCTGTCACTGCTCACCATTCTCGTGGCCTCCTCAAATGGTGACAGGACAGTGCATGCATCCCTGATCATGGCCCACTGGCGTGGGGAAAAAAAACCAAGCTCCCCTGACCCTGTCCTGGTGCCATAGTCGCACAGGTATTTATTGATGGCCCTCTGCTGCGTGTGCAGCCGCTGCAGCATGGCCAACGTTGAGTTCCACCTAGTGGGCATGTCACAGATTAGGCGGTTCTTGGGCAGGTTAAACTCCTTTTGGAGGTCCGTCAGCCGAGCACTGGCATTATATGACCGGCGGAAATGCACACAGACTTTCCTGGCCTGCCTCAGGACATCCTGTAAGCCCGGGTACCTGCCCAAGAACCGCTGCACCACCAAGTTAAGGACGTGAGCCAAACAGGGCACATGGGTCATTTGTCCCTGTCGGAGGGCAGAGAGGAGGTTGGTGCCATTGTTGCAAACCACCATTCCTGCCTTAAGTTGGCGTGGCGTAAACCACCTCTGAACCTGCCCCTGCAGAGCTGACAGAACCTCTGCCCCAGTGTGGCTCCTGTCCCCCAAGCACACCAGCTCAAGCACCGCATGGCATCTTTTGGCCTGCGTACTTGCGTAGCCCCTTGAACGACTACGGAGCACCGCTGGTTCCGAGGAAGAGGCCATGGAGGAAGAAGAAGAGGAGGGGGTGGAGGAGAGAGGTGTGTCACAATCATTAGCATTTTGGAGGCGTGGTGGCGGAACAACCTCCAACACTACTGCACCTTGTCCTGCATCCTTCCCAGCTGCCAGCAGAGTCACCCAATGCGCCGTGAAACTTAGGTAACGTCCCTGTCCATGCCTGCTGGACCATGAGTCAGCGGTAATATGCACCTTACCGCTGACCGCCCTGTCCAGCGAGGCATGGACATTGCCTTCCACATGCCGGTAGAGAGCCGGAATCGCCTTCCGTGAGAAAAAGTGGCGTTTGGGTACCTGCCACTGAGGAACCGCACATTCCACAAACTCACGGAAGGGGGCAGAGTCTACCAACTGAAAAGGCAGCAGTTGAAGTGCTAGCAATTTTGCCAAGCTAGCATTCAACCGCTGGGCATGTGGATGGCTGGGAGCAAACTTCTTTCGGCGGTGCAGCAGCTGGGGCAGGGAAATTTGCCTGGTACAATCTGACGTTGGTTTACCAAAACCAGATTGCCCACAAGTACTTGGCTGTGACACACCTAATTCTACACCTTTATTCCTCTCAGTGCAGGTCTCAGAGAGGACTGAAGGTCTAGTGGGGTTGGAAATCTCAGCTGATGAGGAGCAAGGAGATGTCCTCTTTGTTTTTGGGGTGGGTCTTTTTGATACGCTTGCCAACGAACTGCATGGCAGGTCAACATATGTCTGGTCAAGCATGTGGTACCCAAGCGGGAGATGTTTTGGCCACGTGAGATACGCTTGAGACATATGTTGCAAATAGCAGCGGTGCGATCTGATGCACTCGTCTCAAAAAAGGCCCACACCAAAGAACTTTTTGAATAACACGCAGAGACTGCAGCGCCCTGCACATGTGGAGCTTTGGGGTGTGATGCAGTCAATGTGCTGCCCTTAGGCTGGCCCCTGGAGGGCATCCTGCTTCGTTGGTGATGTGCAGCCTCCTGCTCCTCCTCCTCCTCTCTCCTATCAGGCACCCACGTTGAGTCAGTGACCTCATCATCCCCTCCCTCCTCATTACTGGAGCAAACCTGGCAGTATGCTGCAGCAGGGGGAGCATGACTGCCAGATTGCTGTCCTTCTTGGGCACCCCCTCTGTCCGTGCTCATGTTACTGCCTTCATCGAGCTCAGTATCATCATCAGAGCCTTCCAAACGCTGGGCATCCTCCTGGAGCATGTACCCAACACTGTGGTCAAACAGTTCGAGGGACTCCTCAGGAGGACATGGTGGAGCTAGGGAAGGAGTCACTGATGACCTTGAGCCGAGGGAAGAGGCCGCTGCTTTGCCAGACAAAGCACCCTGGGTATGGGTGAGAGAGGATGAGGAGGATGAGGACGGCTTGGTCATCCACTCGACCAAGTCTTCCGCATGTTGCGGCTCAACACGGCCAGCTGCCGAAAAAAAGGCCAAGCGTGTCCCATGGCCACGTGCTGATGAGGATGCACCGTCTCCACGACCAGCACTAGACACAGAGCCTGCTTTCCCTCTCTTATTGGCTTGTGACTGTCTGCCTCTCCTTCTTGGCCTTCCAGACATACTAATGGCCTGTAGCTGCACTAAGCTGGGATATATATATATATATATATATATATATATATATGTACTGATACTGCAGCTAGCAATATCAACTGCCTGCCTGTAGTATGAGAACACCACCAACCTTCTACAGGTAGCTTTAGCTGAACACTGTGAGCAGGACGCACTGCAGTAAATGTAAATAGTCTAGCTGCCTGACCGTGGTACTAATAGGATCAAAAGAACACCAGTAATTTTCTTCAGGTAGCTTTATATACTGTAACAAGACAAGCCTGCCTGTCAGTAGGAAGATAACAGGAACGGATCTAGCTGAACACTGTGAGCAGGATGCACTGTACTAAATGTAAATAGTCTAGCTGCCTGACTGTGGTACTAATAGGATCAAAAGAACACCAGTAATTTTCTTTAGGTAGCTGTAAATACTGTAACAAGACAAGCCTGCCTGTCAGTAGGAAGATAACAGGAACGGATCTAGCTGAACACTGTGAGCAGAACGCACTGCACTAAATGTAAATAGTCTAGCTGCCTGACCGTGGTACTAATAGGATCAAAAGAACACCAGTAATTTTCTTCAGGTAGCTTTATTTACTGTAACAAGACAAGCCTGCCTGTTAGTAGGAAGATAACAGGAACGGATCTAGCTGAACACTGTGAGCAGGACGCACTGCACTAAATGTAAATAGTCTAGCTGCCTGACCGTGGTACTAATAGGATCAAAAGAACACCAGTAATTTTCTTCAGGTAGCTTTATATACTGTAACAAGACAAGCCTGCCTGTCAGTAGGAAGATAACAGGAACGGATCTAGCTGAACACTGTGAGCAGGACGCACTGCACTAAATGTAAATAGTCTAGCTGCCTGACCGTGGTACTAATAGGATCAAAAGAACACCAGTAATTTTCTTCAGGTAGCTTTATATACTGTAACAAGACAAGCCTGCCTGTCAGTAGGAAGATAACAGGAACGGATCTAGCTGAACACTGTGAGCAGGACGCACTGCACTAAATGTAAATAGTCTAGAAGATAACAGGAACAGATCTAGCTAAACTGAATACAGTGTATATATATATATGCAACACCTGGGATGCATATATATACACAATACACTTTAAGTGCAGCTAACTGACTGATTGTCCTGCCTAATCTAGCTAACTCAAATGAAATGACACTGTCTCTCTCTCTCTCTATCTCTCAGCACACCGGAACACACTGCACAGGGCCGCCGTGCAGGTGGCCTTATATAGTGTGGGGCGTGTACTAAATCCCCTGAGCCATAATTGGCCAAAGCCTCCTTGGCTTTGGCCAATTACGGCTCTCTGTTCAGGCGGCGCTGTGATTGGCCAAGCATGCCTGGCCAATCATCAGCAAGCAATGCACTGCGATGCCGCAGTGAATTATGGGCCGTGACGCGCCACACGAATTTGGCGCGAACGGCCCATATCGTTCGCAATTTGGCGAACGACCGAACAGCCGATGTTCGAGTCGAACATGGGTTCGACTCGAACACGAAGCTCATCCCTAGCTAGCAGGTTCTCAAATTTCCCGCCAACAAAACTTTGTTGTCGGACTTTCCGATCGTGTGTATACAAGTCTGTCACACAAAAGTTCATGCATGCTCGGAATCAAGTACGAGCCGGAAGCACTCGGTCTTGTAAAACTAGCATTTGTAATGGAGATATCACATTCTTGACGCGGCAAATTATAAAATGCAGCGCATTCTCTTCTTCTTTATAATGCTATAATAAAGAAGTTGCTTTGCTGCTGATATTCACAGAGTTCTGACAAATGTATTTTTTATTATTTTTTTTGTTGTTTTTTTTTTCTCCTGATCTCCAGAATAATCTTTTTTTTTTTTTCTAGTGATCTCCATAATTTTATTTTATTTTTCTCGTGATCTCCAGAATATTTTTATTTTTTTCTAGTGATCTCCATAATAATTTTTTTTTTGGTTTTGTGTGTCAAGTTACCACCACACCATTATTATCTTGTATTTTTTAACCTCAAAGATACAACTATGTTGATGTTCCTTGTTAATTTGACATTGTATTTTTTAAATGTACCTGCCTACTCACAAACAAACTTTCCTTTTTGAAGTAAAACACATAGCCAAGTATTTGTCAAAATACAAATTTTGAATTTAATAGGGAGCACAAGGTCATATCAAAATAAAGAAGAAGGCAACACTAGAGAAACAGTTGGAATTGGTGAAGCCTTTGTATTCCAGGGCAGACATCAATCATTTGACTGTCAAAATTGGTAACCTGGGGAGTCCATTTAATAGAGAGCACAATACAGTCCATGACTCTGAGACATCGGGAGCAGCAGCAGATGACATATATGTCCCGAGGCTGTGGTCTTACAACAGCCTGCATTTTTTGCCAGACCACACCAAACCCAGGCCATCACTCTCAAAACTACCTTCCATGCTTCCTTCCATGCTGCTGTGGTGGGTGGGGTGGGTGGTGTGGCTGAGGTGTTGGTGATGTTGTTGGAGGCGGTGGAGGAGCATGGTCCAACTCACAGAGGTGTGTTTGAGGTGTGAGTTCGCCCCTCGTCCCCTTGTTTAGGGCCTTGAGAATAATCTCTTTGCATATAGTGCATTGGGCCTTCTCCATCTTTTCTAATTTGCTGGCAGTGACTCATCCAAATGCCTCGTGTACACCAGGGGTCATGGTAATTGCCACAGTAGCCTGTTTTAGGAAAGCAGCCACGAACTCCTCCAGGTTCCTTGCCTTCCTGGTCATTTTGGCTAGAGGGTGGAGGGAAGGAACCTGGGATTCAGTCAGGCTGCTTGCCACGGCCTCCTCCTGGCTGAGACTTTCCTGTATATAAAAATGGTACATAGTTTTAGGTTTTTGGTCATCAATCACAAACAATTTTGAGCTCATGACTGTTGCAAATTGAATGTTAACAAATAGAAAATCATTTCGACCCCAGCATTTTTCATTCTTGTCCCAATCATTTTTGGCTACTACTGTCTGTTGATATGTAAACCACTTTGTTAAATCAGAAATGTGTGATCAATAACATCTAGTTAGCATCATTCAATTTTTGACAAGAAATATCTTCAACAATGCTATAACTGGGTCAAGCCGGGCTCCTCCCCATCTTCTTCCTGGGTGGAAGGCCCAGGTTGGATCTCAGGAGCCTCAGCTGATGTGGAAGGAAGTGTTGATAGCAATGGCCTGGGTTCCATCTGGTCGGACAAAAAACGCAGGCTGTGGTAACACCACAGCCTGGGGACATACACGTCATCTGCTGCTGCTCCGGATCTCAGGGAATCCTGGAACTTCTTGCGCTCCCTATTATATGTGCTCCTCAGGCTACTAATTTTGGCCTTCGAATAGGTGATGTCTGCCATGGGATAAACAGGCTTCACCAATTCCAACAGTTTATCCAGCGCTGCCTTCCTCTTTTGCTTGTTCGAATAGTCCCTGCTTTGGACTTGCCAGAGACATGGCAGCTCCCTGTATTTGTCTATAAAGTTGTGCAGGAAATCAGGGGCTGTGAATTTGTCAACCATTTTATCTGCAAGACACAACACAAGACAAACCTAATGTCAGGCTAAACTCTCCTAATCTTGTCCCAATATCAGCCTCAAACTATAAGCTGGATAGGCCACTGACCACTGATACCCCAAGTTACAATTGTACCTTTGTTTGAACGATTGGTGCTAATGATCCTCCGTCCTCCACTCACAGATCATACGTATGTCGTCCGCATGTTATACTTTATATACACTGTGCATGCGGGAAACTCCGCCTCTGTCCTTCTTTCTAGTGTATTCTCTGCCTCTTCTCTTTCGGGGCAGTGGGAGAGCACATGGTGGAGACACAGCAGGTGTGTGCTGTTATCAGCAACGATGAGGAAAGCCCAGAGCAAGGCAGTTCCACATCCAGGAGGAGATATAAGGCCTCAAATTGTCCTTTGAAGAGATGTTGGAGATGGTGGACATCTTGAAGAGGACAGACTATGATGGGAAGCATGGACTGTACAGAAACCCTAATGTGAGAAAGGCCAAGATCATGACTAAAGTTGTGAGAAATCTTCACAGGACTTTTGGGGTACGACGATCCAAGGAGCAGTTGAGGAAATGCTGGTCAGACCTGAAATTGAGGGAGCAAGATCAGTATAGAAAGATCAGGAAAGTGCTGCAAAAAAGTAAGTATTTGTCATGTGTTCCTATTATTATTATTATTACTTTTGTGCTAGTACATGTGCTTTTCTTTACTGTTGTACAGTTTAAAATGCCAAGTTTGAGGTTTGTGAGCACAAGAATCGTTCATATTAAATATTGTTCGTTTGACCACTAATACTACGTTTTTGGCAGATGCAGGTAACTACATTTGTTCATGCCTATTTTGATTAAAATACGTTTATTACATTGTTGTCTACATGTGTTTGAAACTGTAATGAAATGACAACTTGATTCAGTGTAAGGAGAGGACACTCAGCAGCTGTTTACACATCTGCATGCAGGATCACTAGTGTGGGACAGCATAACAACCTTGTTATGCTGTCCCACGCAGGTGCTCCAGCGGATACTAGGGGTCTCTCCACGAGTGAAACTTGCACAAAACAGGTAAGTATTTCAGCTTTTGGAAGGGAAAAATCATGTCTTCAGCTTGAAACTCTGCCAAAACAGACTATTGGACAACACTTCCAAGCAATGTTTCATTTTACTATTTCTAGCCTAAAATATCTATTTGCTAAGTATACCTTTTTTGTATTCACATAGGGGAGAAAAGAATCAGGACATCTGAGGACACCAGTAACCTCACACCTACTGAAGAAAGAAAACTCAGCACACAACCTGAGGACGTGGCTGCAGAGGTTCAGGAAGTGCTAGGTGAAGTGGTCAAAATGGTGTAGCAAGCTTTTGGTGCTCTCACATTTTGAATGACAATTACTCAGTCATGCAACACTGTATCTATATGAAATTTTTGTCATTTTTTTCACACAAATAGAGCTTTCTTTTGGTGGTATTTAAGCACCACTGGGTTCTTTATTTTTTGCGCTATAAAAGAAAAAAGACTGAAAAATCTGAAAAAAATGCATTTTTCTTCGTTTCTGTTAAAAAATTTTGCAAATTAGTAATTTTTCTTCATATATTTTGGCCAAAATTTATACGCTTCATATCTTTGGTAAAAATAACCCAAATCGGTGGATATTATTTGGTCTTTGTGAAAGTTATAGAGTCCAAAAGCTATGGTGCCAATATCTGAAAATTGATCACACCTGAATGACCCCTTTTTGGAAAGAAGACATTCCAAGGTATTTAGAAAGATGCATGGTGAGTTTTTTGAAGTTGTCATTTTTTCCCACAATTCTTTGCAAAACCAAGGTTTTTTTTTTCTTTTTGTTTTCACAAAATTGTCATATTAGCAGGTTATTTCTCACACATAGCATATGCATACCACAAATTACACCCCAAAACACATTCTGCTATTACTCCCGAGTATGGCGATACCACATGTGTGAGACTTTTACACAGCATGGCCACATACAGAGGCCCAACATGCAGGGGAGCACCTTCAGGCGTTCTGAAGCACCCAGGCCAATTCTGACATTTCTCTCCTACATGTAAAAATCAATATTTATTTGCTAGAAAATTACATAGAACCCCAAAACAATATATATGTTTTTTTAGCAAAGACCCTAGAGAATACAATAGCGGTCATTGCAACTTTTTACCTCGCATGATATTTGCGCAGCAATTTTTCGAACGCGTTTTGTTTGGAAAAAATACAGTTTTGTGCTTTAAAAAAAAACAAAACAGTAAGGTTAGCCCAATGTTTTTGCATAATAATTGCAAAATAATTGCAAAATTGCACACGCTTGTGGAATGGCGCCAAACTTCGCTACTTAAAAATCCCCATAGGCAACGCTTTAAATTTTTTTTACTGGTTACATGTTTTGAGTTACAGAGGAGGTCTAGGGCCAAACTTATTGCTCTCGCACTACTGATCGCAGTGATACCTCACATGTGTGGTTTGAACACCATTTTCATATGTGGGCGGGTCTTACGTATGCGTTCACTTCTGCATGCAAGCACACGGGGACAGGGGCGCTTTAAATTTTTTTTTTATTGTTTATTTTACTTTATTTATTTTAGTTTGATGCTTTTTTCCAAAAAAAAATGTTTTGATCACTTTTATTCCTATTACAAGGAATGTAAACATCCCTTATAATAGGAATATGGCATGACAGGTCCTCTTTACAGTGAGATATGGGGTCAATAAGACCCCACATCTCACCTCTAGGCTAAGAAGCCTGAAATAAAAAATAAAAAAAATTCCTGGCTTCGATCGTAGCAGTGAGTCGGTAGAAGCACCGGCGGGCGGCGGGAGGGGGGATGTCCCCCCTCGCCTCCCGTAAGAACAATCAAGCAGTGTAACAGCCGCTATGATCATTCCTATGGTGTAGGGAATTGCCAGATGAAAAAGCTGATATCTGAATGATGCCTGTAGCTGCAGGCATCATTCAGACATCCCCGCGCAAAGTCAAGGACATCGTATGATGGCGGGCGGGAAGTCCATTTATACAATATTTCTAACACATAGCATGTACATACCAAAAATGACACTCCAAAATAGATTCTCCTACTCCTCCTGAGTATGGCGATACCACATGTGTGAAACTTCCACATCCTGGCCACATACAGAGGCTGAGTACGGCCGAGTATGACTGAGCATGGCAGAGCATGGCCGAGTATGGCTGACCATGGCTGAGCATGGCTGGGTACGGCTGAGTATGGCTGAGTATGGATGAGTATGGCTGAGTATGGCTGAGTATGGCTGGGTATTGCAGGGTATCGCCGAGTATGACTGGGTATGGCAGAGTATGGCTGGGTATCACCGAGTATTGCAAAGTATGGCTGGGTACTGCAGAGTATGGCTGGGTATCACTGAGTATTGCAGAGTATGGCTGGGTATTGCAGAGTATGGCTGGGTATCACCGAGTATTGCAGAGTATGGCTGGGTATGGCAGAGTATTGCGGGTTATGGCAGAGTATTGCAGAGTTTTGTATTGCAGAGTATGACAGGGTATGGCAGGGTATTGCTGAGTATGGCTGAGCATGGCTGGGTATGGCAGAGTATGGCTGGGTATGGCAGAGTATGGCTGGGTATCACCGAGTATTGCAGAGTATGGCTGGGTATTGCGGGGTATGGCAGAGTATTGCAGGGTATTGCAGAGTATTGTGGGGTATTGTGGGGTATTGCAGAGTATTGTGGGGTATTGCAGAGTATTGTGGGGCATTGCAGAGTATTGTGGGGCATTGCAGAGTATTGCACAGTATTGCAGGGCATTTCAGAGTAGTGCAGGGTATTGTAGAGCATTGAGGGATGGCTGAACATGGATGGATGGATGGCAATTGTCACTGTGCAGCGCTGTGGGCACTACAGATGCAGCCCACAGCGCTGCTACCATCCGATCCCTCACCCTCTCCTCTCACAGTGTACCGATTGGTACAGAGAGGGGAGGAGAGGAACCAGCGTCATGACATGTGAATGTGCTTGGAGTAAAATATTTTATACTCAACAATGTGTGGCTTCTTCTTTCACTGCTCAACACCAGTTTATTTTTTAAGTTGGTGTAGTTACAATGGCAATGGGGTTATTTACTAAAGGCAAATCCACTTTGCACAACAAGTTCACTGCAGTGCACTTGTAGTGCAGAGTGGATTTGCCTTTAGTAAATAACCCCCACTGTGCTGTAAAAATTGCAAAAATCAGGCCATTTTAGGGACTCC
The DNA here is from genome assembly GCA_037952925.1 of Lithobates clamitans. Lineage (NCBI taxonomy): Eukaryota > Metazoa > Chordata > Amphibia > Anura > Ranidae > Lithobates > Lithobates clamitans. The sequence continues at coordinate 4,539,129 of JBBGZY010000633.1, forward strand.
AAGCAATTAATTCATGGAGTTGAAAAGGATGATTATTTTTATCATTAATGCATTACATACATTACCAACAATAACACTGTGTGTGTGTGTGGCAGACCCACAGCACAACATAATAGTTAGCTGAAGAAGAGATTGTCACTAGGGATGAGCCGAACACCCCCCCAGTTCGGTTCGCACCAGAACCTGCGAACGGACCAAAAATTCGCATGAACGTTAGAACCCCATTGATGTCTAAGGGACTCGAACGTTCGAAATCAAAAGTGTTCATTTTAAAGACTAATTTGCATGGTATTGTCCTAAAAAGGGTTTGGGGACCCAAGTCCTGCCCCAGGGGACATGTATCAATGCAAAAAAAACTTTTAAAAATGGACGTTTTTTGGGAGCAGTGATTTTAATGATACTTAAAGTAAAAAAAAAAAGTGAAATATTCCTTTAAATATCGTACCTTGAGGGTGTCTATAGTATGCCTGTAAAGTGGCGCATGTTTCCCATGCTTAGAACAGTCCCTGCACAAAATGTCATTTTTAAAGGAAAAAAAGTCATTCAAAACTGCTTGCGGGTTTAATGTAATGTCGGGTCCTGGCAATATGGATGAAAATCAGTGAGACAAACGGCGTGGGTACCCCCTAGTCCAGTACCAGGCCCTTTGGGTCTTGTATGGATATTAAGGGGAACCCCGCACCCAAATTAAAAAAAGGAAAGGTGTGGGGCCACCAGGCCCTATATACTCTGAACAGCAGTATTCAAGCGGTGCAAACAAGACAGGGACTGTAGGTTTGTTGTTAAGTAGAATCTGTTTGTAATTTTGAACGGGTACATTTTTAACGTGTTTAGCTCCAGCCAAAAAATCTTTTTTAAGCTTTTTGGAAAACATAGGGAAGGGTTATCACCACTGTGACATTTGTTTTGCTGTCTGTCCTCCTCTTCAGAAGATTTCACCTCACTTTTTGTCCCAATGACAAATGTTTTTTGAAAATTTGGGGTTTTTTGTGAAACAAGGATTGGTGATAAAGCATCAGTGGAAAGGAAAAATGTTTTTCCCATATTAACTCTTACAGGAGAGTCCCTTCCTAGGGGTAGATTTCATCTCACTTCCTGTTGTCTCCTTCCGTTTGCAAGTAGGAGTCGTTTGTAAGTTGGATGTTTGAAAGTAGGGGCCTGCCCTATATACTCAGCAGAAATTTGGGCCTTAGGTGTTGTTGTGGCCACAATACTGTAAGCCCTCACAGGGCTCTGCTGTGAAATATTAGATCAAGAATTGTAATTACATTTCCCTGTTGAACAGTGGCAGAAAAATTGGGCCTTTGGTGGTGGTGCTGGTGCCTCAACACTGTAAGTCCTCACTCGCTCTTGGTGGGCGCAGAAATGGGCCCTGCTGTGAAATATTAGATCAAGAATTGTAATTACATGCCCCTGTTGAACAGGGGCTGAAAAATTGGGCCTTTGGTGGTGGTGGTGGTGCCACAACACTGTAAGTCCTCACTCGCTCTTGGTGGGTGCAGAAATGGGCCCTGCTGTGAAATATTAGATCAAAAATTGTAATTACATGCCCCTGTTGAACAGGGGCAGAAAAATTGGGCCTTAGGCACTGGTGCTGGTGCCACAACACTGCAAACCCTCACAGACACTCTAGTTGGAACGCAGGAACGAGCCCTGCTGCAAAGTATTGCATCAAAAATTGTAATTATAGGGGCTGAAAATTACAGGGGCTGAAAAATTAGGCCTTAGGCACTGGTGCTGGTGCCACAACATTGCAACCCCTCACAGATACTCTAGTTGGAACGCAGGAACGAGCCCTGCTGCAAAGTATTGCATCAAAAATTGTAATTACATGCCCCTGTTGAACAGGGGCTGAAAAATTGGGCCTTAGGCACTGGTGATGGCGCCTAGAACCAAAAATGTTCTTACAAGCTATCAGCGTGATCATTGAGGAGGAAGAGGATAATTACTCAGGATAGTCACTCAGCATCAGCATAGGCAGTCTTTGAAGGGATCTGAGATTTCAAAAAAAAATATTCGGTTACATCAGAATCAGGTGCTTCGTAGCTGGTGGTGATCCAAGACTGATTCATTTTTATGAAGGTCAGTCGATCGACCGAGTTGGTGGACAGACGCACCCTGTGATCGGTTACAAAGCCTCCAGCAGCACTGAATGTGCATTCCGAAAGAACGCTGGATGCAGGACAGGCCAGTAGCTCAATTGCATACTGTGCAAGCTCTGGCCAGTGATCCATCCTCAAGACCCAGTAACCCAGAGGATTTTAGGTGGGAAAGGTGTCCAATTCAGATCTTGCCCCTAGGTACTCCTGCACCATGTAAAACAGACGCTGGCGATGGTTGCTGGAACCGATCATACCTTGGGGCTGTGGACTAAAAAATTGTCTGAACGCATCGGTCAGATGGCCACCGCTCCTTCTTTGACTGACCGAAGCCTCAGCAACACGTTGTCCAGAAACAGGAGTTTGTAACCTCCCAGTCTCTGGGAACGCGTTGCACAAACCTTTCTGCAAGGCCTCCCGAAGATGTTTCATCCTCTGCTCCCTTTGCAACGGCAAGATAAGGTCCGCAACCTTACCCTTGTAACGTGGATCAAGGAGGGTTGCCAGTCAGTATTGGTCCTTCTCCTTGATACCACGAACATGAGGATCCTTACGCAGGCTTTGCAGGATCAGGGAGGCCATGCAGAGTAGGTTTGCTGAGACATTCGGTCCAGAGTCCTCTGGGTCACTAAGGATGACATGGTCCACAGCCACCTCCTCCCAGCCACGTACAAGTCCATGTGTTTCTTAGGACTGATTGCTTAAAGAATGCTGCTGATGCTGAGTGCCAGGCTCCATCTCCATACTGACACAATCCTCCTCTTCCTCCTCGTCCTCTTCCTGTGTGATCGGCGGGCACGCAGGAACACTGTCTGGATAAAGGAGGCCTTGAGAGCTAAGGAAGTCCTCCTCTTCCTGCCTCTGTTCTGCCTCAAGTGCCCTGTCCATTATTCCACGCAGAGTGTGCTCCAACAGGTGGACAAGGGGGACAGTGTCAATGATGCATGCACTGTCACTGCTCACCATCCTCGTGGCCTCCTCAAATGGTGACAGGACAGTGCATGCATCCCTGATCATGGCCCACTGACATGGGGAAAAAAAACAAGCTCCCCTGACCCTGTTCTAGTGCCATAGTCGCACAGGTACTCATTGATGGCCCTCTGCTGCGTGTGCAGCCGCTGCAGCATGGCCAATGTTGAGTTCCACCTGGTGGGCATGTCACAGATTAGGCGGTTCTTGGGCAGATTAAACACCTTTTGGAGGTCCGACAGCCAACCACTGGCATTATATGACCAGCGGAAATGCACACAGACTTTCCTGGCCTGCCTCAGGACATCCTGTAAGCCCGGGTACCTGCCCAAGAACCGCTGCACCACCAAGTTAAGGACATGAGCCAAACAGGGCACATGGGTCATTTGTCCCTGTCAGAGGGCAGAGAGGAGGTTGGTGCCATTGTCCCAAACCACCATTCCTGCCTTAAGTTGGCGTGGCGTCAATCACCTCTGAACCTGCCCCTGCAGAGCTGACAGAACCTCTGCCCCAGTGTGGCTCCTGTCCCCCAAGCACACCAGCTCAAGCACCGCATCTTTTGGCCTGCGTACATGCGTAGCTCCTTGAATGCCTACGGAGCACCGCTGGTTCTGAGGACAAAGCACAGGAAGAGGTCACGGAGGAAGAAGAAGAGGAGGGGGTGGAGGAGAGAGGTGTGTCACAATCATTAGTAGTGGCATTTTGGAGGCGTGGTGGCGGAACAACCTCCAACACTACTGCACCTTGTCCTGCATCCTTGCCAGCTGCCAGCAGAGTCCCCCAATGCACCTTGAAACTTAGGTAATGTCCCAGTCCATGCCTGCTGGACCATGAGTCAGCGGTAATATGCACCTTACCGCTGACCGCCCTGTCCAGCAAGGCATGGACATTGCCTTCCACATGCCGGTAGAGAGCCGGAATCGCCTTCCGTGAGAAAAAGTGGCGTTTGGGTACCTGCCACTGAGGAACTGCACATTCCACAAACTCACGGAAGAGGGCAGAGTCTACCAACTGAAAAGGCAGCAGTTGAAGTGCTAGCAATTTTGCCAATCTAGCATTCAACCGCTGGGCATATGGATGGCTGGGAGCAAACTTCTTTCGGCGGTGCTGCAGCTGGGGCAGGGAAATTTGCCTGGTACAATCTGACGTCGGTGTACCGAAAGCAGATTGTCCACAAGTACTTGGCTGTGACACACCTAATTCTACACCTTCATTCCTCTCAGTGCAGGTCTCAGAGAGGACTGAAGGTATAGTGGGGTTGGAGATCTCAGCTGATGAGGAGCAAGGAGAGGTCCTCTTTGTTCTTTGGTGTGGGTCTTTTAGATACGCTTGCCAACGAACTGCATGGCAGGTCAACATATGTCTGGTCAAGCATGTGGTACCCAAGCGGGAGATGTTTTGGCCACGCGAGATACACTTGAGACATATGTTGCAAATAGCAGCAGTGCGATCTGATGCACTCGTCTCAAAAAAGGCCCACACCAAAGAACTTTTTGAATAACGCGCAGAGACTGCAGCGCCCTGCACATGTGGAGCTTTGGGGTGTGAAGCAGTCAGTGTGCTGCCCTTAGGCTAGCCCCTGGAGGGCATCCTGCCTCGTTTGTGATGTGCCGCCTCCTCCTCCTCCTCCTCTCAGGCACCCACGTTGAGTCAATGACCTCATCATCCCCTCCCTCCTCATCACTGGAGAAAACAGGGGGAGCATGACTGCCAGATTGCTGTCCTTCTTGGGCACCCCCTCTGTCCGTGCCCACGTTACTGCCTTCATCTAGCTCAGTATCATCATCAGAGCCTTCCAAACGCTGGGCATCCTCCTGGAGCATGTACCCAACACTGTGGTCACACAGTTCGAGGGACTCCTCAGGAGGACATGGTGGGGCTAGGGAAGGAGTCACTGATGACATTGAGCCGAGGGAAGAGGCTGCTGCTTTGCCAGACAAAGTACCCTGAGCATGGGTAAGAGAGGATGAGGGGGATGAGGATGGCTTGGTCATCCACTCGACCAAGTCTTCCGCATGTTGCGGCTCAACATGGCCAGCTGCGGAAAAAAAGGCCAAGCGTGTCCCACTGCCACTTGCTGATGAGGATGCACAGTCTCCATGACCAGCACTAGACAGAGAGTCTGCCTGCGGTAGTGATAGGATCAGGAAAACACTACCAACCTTCTACAGGTAGCTTTTTTTTTTTTTTTTTAATTCTTTTTATTGCTTTTCAAGACAAACAATACAATTACAACTTAACTACTAAAAGAGAAGAAAAATTTGTGGTGCTTATACAGAATCTCCTACACATCGCATGACAAGCTATTATAATTTGTGCTATTATCTTATGATGAGTTAACCTATGGCTCGCTTCTTCTTGTGTTTATTTAGAGGTCACTTAAGACGTCAAGTCCTCTCTCCAATCGTAACCAATAAATTCTCACTGTTCCCCCTCTATCATATTATTTGAAGTCTCAAACAGCTGTTTCCACATCTTCCAACCATGTACGCCAGACTCTATCGTACTTCATCGGGCATCCTCTGTTGAAGTATGTGTCTTTATATAAAGGAAGGTTATTATTGACCAGACTTTTCCATTGTGTCAATGAAGGGGGGGTGGGCTTTTTCCACTGCATGGCAATGTTTTTCCGGGCATAAAATAGCAATAACCCGACCAGTGTACGTTTTGCCACTGTCGGTACAAGTGTTTCAATTAACCCCAATAGACAGATTTCCATGGCACGTGGCAATGTAGTCGATGCGACTCTATTTACTGTGTCAAGTACCTCACTCCAAAATCGCTGGATTTTGGGGCAGTGCCAGAAAATATGAGAAAAATCTCCTGGGGAGATTCCACATCTCCAACACTCCGATGGACATGTAGGGTTCATTTGATGGAGTCTATGTGGAGTAAAGTACGCTCTATGCACTATTTTAAATTGGATCAGCCGATGCCGCATAGAAACTAAGAAGCGGAAGGGGAGATCCCAAACATCATCCCAATCATCATTGTCCAGCGAGGGTATATCAAGCTGCCAGCGAGACCAGAGCTTATCTAGAGGTGGGAGAGACACATAGACCAAATGCTCATAAAGCTGTGAGGTAGGTTTCTCAGCACACTTAGTTCTAAGTGTCTTCTCAAGTCCTGACTGGACAACGATGCAGGAGGCACGTGGAAACTGCGCAGCAAAAGCATGTGACAATTGGAGATAGCGAAATTGGTAGTGATGAGGTAAGTTATACATGGACGAAAGGTGTGAAAAGGGAGATAATGACATTTGTGACACTATGTGAGAAATTATTTTTATACCATACTTAGTCCATGCAAAGGGGTCCGGAAGTTTGTAAATGTGCGACAAAGTAGGGTTCAGCCAGATCGGGGTGTTAGGAGAGATCTCGGTTGATTTGTATTTTTCTACATCTAGACCCGCCCGCCAGGCCCGCAGGGTGGTACGCATAGAGGGTGTCAAATGATATGGGGCTCGAGGGCCTCTGAATATCAGAAATTGCAAGGCTTCGAAAGAGCCCACTATCGTGGCTTCCAGGGCTGTGGAAGAATTAGTTTTGTCAGGGTGCAGCCACCAGGCCACTGTCACCAGTTGGGTGGCTAGAAAATATTTGTAACAATCAGGAAATGCCATACCACCCTGCGTTGTCGGCCGCATCAAAGTCGACAGCCGATACCTGGGTGGCGAGGAGCCCCAGATAAAGGATGAGAACAATTGATTCATTGTATTAAAAAACGATTTAGGTATCCACTGAGGGGAGTGGCGGAACAAATACGTGAATTTGGGGATAATTTTCATTTTGAGGAGATTCACTCGCCCCAAACTGATAAAGGTAAATTACTCCATGTTTTAAGTTTTGCCTTAGTGTCTACGAGTATAGGGGTAAGGTTAAGTGAGATGAAGTCTGCTGCTTGTGTGGATATATGGACCCCCAGGTACTTAAAAGTTTCCACCCATTTTAGTGAACAGTCTGGGGAGGAAGTAGTTTTGGCCGCCTGGTCTATCGGAAAAAGTATGGATTTGGACCAGTTGACCTTCAGTCCGGTGACTCCTGCAAAGGTGTCTAACACATTCAGAACACCCTGCAGGGACGGGCCAGCATCATTTAGGAACAGTAGCATGTCATCCGCGTACAGGGCCAGCCTCTCCTCCAGCAAGCCAATACGGAGACCTTTAATATGCGGGGACGTACGGAGCGCCTCCGCCACTGGTTCAATAGCTAAGGCAAATAAAGCCGGAGAGAGAGGGCAGCCCTGCCGGGTCCCCCTGGTGAGCCTAAAAGGGGCCGATAGTCCACCCCCCAATCTTATCGATGAAGTGGGGCATTTATACAATATCTGGAGCCATTGAATAAACAACAAGGGGAACCCCATTCTACGTAATGTTTCCCAAAGAAAAGGCCACTCTACGGTGTCAAAAGCCTTTTCTATGTCAAGTGAGGCTATAGTTCTCGTACCCGTGTTGTGATGTTGGGCATGTATGTTGGTGTATAACCTTCTGAGGTTGACATCAGTGGATCTACGGGGCATAAAGCCAGTTTGCTCCGAATCAACGACTGAAGGCAGTAGGGGATATAGTCGTAGAGCAAGTAGTTTGGCCAAAATTTTAAAGTCATTATTTAACAATGCAATTGGCCGGTACGAGGCGCAGGAGGTTGGGTCTTTAGAGGGTTTGTGTATTAGAGTCAGATATACAAGATACATTGAGTCGGGCAGTTTGCCATCCTTCAGGCATTTATTATATAGCTGGGCCAACAGGGGTGCCAGAAGGTCTCCATGCGACTTATAAAAGTCAATTGGAAGGCCATCCGGCCCCGGCGCCTTACCCGTGGGGAAGGATTGGATGGCATTTAGAACTTCTAGGGCCGTAAATGGCCTAACTAGTGTCTCACGCTCCTGATCCGACAGCCAGCCCAGCGCCAAGGGGTCTAATAGGTCCCGTAGCCGCCCAGGCTGAAAGTCGGAGGGCAGGGTGGAGGTATATAATTTTTCGTAAAAAGCAGTAAACGTTTGCAAAACCTCTGAGGGTGAAGTCACCATGTCCCCATCAGCAGTCTGCAGAGTGGAGACAAGTGTAAGTGGTTGGTCGTTCTGCGCCAATAGGGCCAGCAGGCGACCATTTTTGTCACCTTGTTCAAAAGTTCTTTGTCTGCCCCTATGAGTTTCTAGTCGTGTAACCTCTGTCAAGTGAAGATTTAGTTCTCTCTGAGCTGCCATAAGTGAGTCAAAATGAGATGGTGTGGGGTCTGAACTATAAGTAGAGGTGTGATTTGTCACCGACTGTTGCAGTAATTAGGTCTCCTTTAATTGTTTCTTTTTAATATGGGCAATAGATGAGATATATTGTCCCCTCGTATATGCTTTAAATGCATCCCAGGTGATTTCAGAGGAGGAGGATCCAGTGTTCTGCTCCCAGAAATCAGCTAGCAGGGGGGGTATACTCTCGGTTAAGTCTGGATGGGAGACCCAATGAGCCCCTAATCTCCACAGTGCAGCACTCCGGGATGCAGGAGAGCGAAGCGTCACCACCAAGGGGCTGTGATCAGACAATCCACTTGGCAAATAAGATGCCTCTAATACATCCGCCAACAATGGGGTGTTAGAAAAGGCCAGGTCTATACGTGATGCAGTTTTGTGGGATGCTGAGAAACATGAATAGGCTCTGGTTGTAGGGTGCTTCCACCTCCAAATCTCCTCTAGGGCTACTGCCTGAGCCCAACCAGAAAGATCTGTGCAATGATGCTTTGGTGGGGCAGGTCTATCTAGGTCCGGGGACATGATAGCATTAAAGTCTCCCATAATTAAAATTTTCCCAGGGCAAAAGGGTGCAATCTTTTCCATAACCGCATATAATATTACAGGTGAGAAAGGCGGGGGGATATACATATTAATGACAATGTACCTGTGAGACCATAGTGTAAATACAACAATAACAAATTTACCCTGTGGGTCTGTGCACACCTCTTCAATTACACATGGGAAGTTCTTGTGTATAAGAATCGACACCCCTCTTGCATACGTAGAGTATGTGGCATGTATAGCCCTCTGTATCCACGGTTTTTTCAATGTCAGGATTTTGCTGCCCATTAGATGGGTCTCTTGAAGAAGAATGAGTTGGGGGGATTGGGACTTCAGGTACTGGAAAAGGAGAGCTCGCTTGAATTTTGATCCAAGGCCTCTGACATTCCAGGAAAGGATCGTAAAGAAATCGGCACAGGGATTAGCCATTTATATTAATAGGTGGGAAACAACTGGGATGAATGAGAGAGCGGACCATGAACAGCAAAATCCTCGACATAGCACACCATGTGTTAGCAGCTGTCAGATTTATCCAGTATCATGCACCAAAAAGGAAAAAAAGTAAGAAAACCTTTAGAACATTTTTAAACAAACCCAAGCACAATGTGCCTTTCCTACTATGCCCCATCTCTCTTCCGAAACGAGGGAGAAGGATGGGGATAGTTTTTCCCCTAAACAAGAAACCTTGTAACTGTAGTGGCAACCTACAACTCAGTGCACTACACTATCATGCCAGTCCAGAAACCCTTGAATTCGACTCGTATGGTCACGTCCTGGACCAGGGTGAGGGGGGTCACTGTAGCTGGCAAATGTCCTCGTCTGGACCTGAGCGAGGGAGAGGGGGGGTGTCAAGGCAAAACAAACAGGGACGGATCACCGTTTAGGAGTCAAAAACAAGAAAGACTGTATGAAATTTACTGGAGCTCCTCAGACAGGAGGCACTAGTTTCAGTTCCATTCGCAAAAGATGTATAGTAGAGGGTGAGGATGATGATTTGGTGTCTCAGTGCAGAAAGATGTGGTGGCTGAGAATGAGTTGTACTGGAAGTCCATATGGGGTAGAAGGAGGATCATTGTAGGAATTTGAGGTACTTATCTGAACCCAACAGATCGTGTATTCAACACCGGTTTAATTACCATTATGACACTAATGGGTGTCTAACCATGCCGCAGCGGCCTCAGGGGTATCAAAGAAACGGGTGTTGTCCCCATCCGTGATCCTCAATCTGCTGGGGTATAAAAGGCCAAAACGTATTCCCTTCTCTCGGAGTCGACGTCTGACATCTGTGAAAGATTTGCGGCGCTGCTGTACCTCTTGAGAGTAATCAGGAAAGAAAGATAACCTGGTATTTTCATATTTGATTTCCGGCATGGTTCGGGCCGCCGCCAGGATACGGTCTCGATCACGGTAGTTCAGTAACCGTAACAGGAAGGGACGTGGAGGGGCCCCCGGTCTCGGAGGAAGTGGCGGGACCCTGTGTGCTCTTTCCACTACAAAGGTGGATAATAATTGCTCAGTGAATTCAGCTGGCCTGAGACCCTCCGCTCTCTCAGGCAAGCCAAGGATGCGAATATTGTTGCGCCGAAGGCGGTTCTCGGTGTCTATGGCTCGTTCTTGTAGCGCCTTCACTTGGAGCTGTAGGGCCCTCACCTCTCTGGAATCTGACCGGACCACATCCTCCACCGTGGAGACTCTGTCCTCCACCTCAGCAATACGGGAGCGGAATTTATCCATATCTTGGCGGATAAGACTGACATCTACAGTTAGGAAGTCTATTTTAGCAGTTAGGGTTTCTTTACATGCCGTAATAGCCGCCAGGATCTCTGCTCCCGTGGGGGACTCCGCAGCCGCTGATCCCACCGCCGCCTTCGCATTCGCCGCCATTTCGGCCGCCGGCAAGAGCCTGGTCACTGACGGAGCGGTAGGAGAAGCCTTGTTTTTTTTTGATTGAGAGTAACGGGTCCTAGGAGGGCCTGTACGCAACGTGTTCCGCTCTGGATACGGGCTGTGTGGTTGGTGAGAGGCAGCAGACAGGCACCAGAACACAGTGGGCAGGAAAGAGGATACACAGGGTCAGGGCTTGCAGGGCACAGGTTTTGCAGGTATAGTGAATTGGGGAAGGCAGCACAGCACTGTTGGGACACTGCACCTGTATAGGAAGGATGCTTTAAACACCTTAGGCCTGGAGGATGGTAGCAGGCCTCAGCACCTCCGTCTCCTGGGGTCTCCGGGTCCCCACACCGATCAACAGGCTCCCCGGGGCCACCTCGGCAGATGTGGATGTAGCGGCCGCCTCCCGCTCCGCCGATCGCGTAAATCTAGGCCGGGGATGCTGGAGGCTCCGTAGGCCTCAAAACGGCGGCCGGCCGCGGCGTCCGGAACGAATCCTCCGGCGGCTATCCGGCCTTCCCCTCACCGCAGACGCCTCCCAGGGACCTCCGCCACAGATGTTAATGGAGCAGCTGTCCGCTGCTCCTCCGATTTTAGTACTGTAGCCTGGGGCAGTTGGAGGCCTAGCAGGCCTCAAGATGGCGGCCGGCTGCTGCTGTGTGGAGCCGGTCGCGGCCTTGTACACCCTCGATCGGCCGGCCGAGCTCCACAATTCCCCCAAAGGCTGGTACATAAGATGTCTGGGGGTAACTGGGTGAGATTTTGAGGCTCCCCAGGCTGTGTGTTAGTTAGGATGCTGATGGATGTAGTCAGGATCGCGGAGCTCCTCAGTAACACGTCCTGCCTTCTCTACATCCGGACACGCCCCCTCTACAGGTAGCTTTAGGTGAACACTGTGCGCTCTGCGCTCGCAAAAAATAAGTTGTAGGTTTAGCTGAACACTGTGAGGAGGATGCACTACACTAACTTGTAGTTTTAGCTAAACACTGTGAGCAGGACGCACTACACTAACTTGTAGCTTTAGCTGAACACTGTGCAGAGGTCCCACTACACTAACTTGTAGTTTTAGCTGAACAATGTGAGCAGGACGCATTATACTAACTTGTAGCTTTAGATGAATTCTGTGCAGAGGTCTCACTACACTAACTTGTAGTTTTAGCTGAACACTGTGAGCAGAACGCACTACACTAACTTGTAGCTTTAGCTGAACACTGTGCAGAGGTCCCACTACACTAACTTGTAGTTTTAGCTGAACAATGTGAGCAGGACGCACTACACTAACTTGTAGCTTTAGCTGAATACTGTGCAGAGGTCTCACTACACTAACTTGTAGTTTTAGCTGAACACTGTGAGCAGGACGCACTACACTAACTTGTAGCTTTAGATGAACACTGTGCAGAGGTCTCACTACACTAACTTGTAGTTTTAGCTGAACACTGTGAGCAGGACGCACTACACTAACTTGTAGCTTTAGATGAACACTGTGCAGAGGTCTCACTACACTAACTTGTAGTTTTAGCTGAACACTGTGAGCAGGATGCACTACACTAACTTGTAGCTTTAGCTGAACACTGCAGAGGTTTCACTACACTAACTTGTAGTTTTAGCTGAACACTGTGAGCAGGACGCACTACACTAACTTGTAGCTTTAGCTGAACACTGTGCAGAGGTCTCACTACACTAACTTGTAGTTTTAGCTGAACACTGTGAGCAGGACACACTACACTAACTTGTAGCTTTAGCTGAACACTGTGCAGAGGTCTCACTACACTAACTTGTAGTTTTAGCTGAACACTGTGAGCAGGACGCACTACACTAACTTGTAGCTTTAGATGAACACTGTGCAGAGGTCTCACTACACTTACTTGTAGTTTTAGCTGAACACTGTGAGCAGGACGCACTACACTAACTTGTAGCTTTAGCTGAACACTGTGCAGAGGTCTCACTATACTAACTTGTAGTTTTAGCTGAACACTGTGAGCAGGATGCACTACACTAACTTGTAGCTTTAGCTGAACACTGTGCAGAGGTCTCACTACACTAACTTGTAGTTTTAGCTGAACACTGTGAGCAGGACGCACTACACTAACTTGTAGCTTTAGATGAACACTGTGCAGAGGTCTCACTACACTAACTTGTAGTTTTAGCTGAACATTGTGAGCAGGACGCACTACACTAACTTGTAGCTTTAGATGAACACGGTGCAGAGGTCTCACTACACTAACTTGTAGTTTTAGCTGAACACTGTGAGCAGAACGCACTACACTAATTTGTAGCTTTAGCTGAACACTGTGCAGAGGTCTCACTACACTAACTTGTAGTTTTAGCTGAACACTGTGAGCAGGACGCACTACACTAACTTGTAGCTTTAGATGAACACTGTGCAGAGGTCTCACTACACTAACTTGTAGTTTTAGCTGAACATTGTGAGCAGGACGCACTACACTAACTTGTAGCTTTAGATGAACACTGTGCAGAGGTCTCACTACACTAACTTGTAGTTTAAGCTGAACAGTGTGAGCAGGACGCACTACACTAACTGTAAATAGTCTAGCTGCCTGACTGTGGTACTAATAGGATCAAAAGAACACCAGCAATTTTCTCCAGGTAGCTGTAAATACTGTAACAAGACAAGCCTGCCTGTCAGTAGGAAGATAACAGGAACGGATCTAGCTAAACTGAATACAGTGTATATATATATATGCAACACCTGGGATGCATGTATATACAAAATACACTGTAAGTGCAGCTAACTCACTGACTGCCCTGCCTAATCTAGCTAACTCAAATGTAATGACACTGTCTCTCTCTCTCTATCTAAGCACGCCGGAACACACTACACAGGGCCGCCGTGTGATTGGCCAAGCATACGGGTCATAGTGCATGCTTGGCCAATCATCAGCCAGCAATGCACTGCGATGCCGCAGTGAATTATGGGCCGTGACGCGCCACACAAATTTATCGCGAACGGCCTATATTGCTTGCAATTCGGCAAACGATCGAACAGCTGATGTTCGAGTCGAACATGGGTTCGACTCAAACACGAAGCTTATCCCTAATTGTCACCTCATGTATCAAATAAGTTACGTTTGCACTATTGAAGAAAATGGCCAAAAATAAAAGGCCATTTGAGAACCTAGGAGACAGATAAGAAACACAAAACATAATTCAAATGAAATATGAGTCTAGTTTTTTAAAAAAAATGTATTCCACAGCTTCCAGATTTGATTTTAAATCAATTGTCCCCCTACCCTCGAAGTACTCAACATAGTTTTGCCGTACTTCGCGGGCGCTTTGGTGGGGGCAAGCCAGGACGGCCACTTTCAACTGCCATCATTGTTATTTGATCTGGTGAAAAGTTGGCCTCAGTCGCAACTGAGGCCAGATAGTTGGCTGCATTCTTCAGAAGGAAATTGTGAAGAAAGCAGCAGCTCAAGATAATGTGATTTAGTTTGTATTCGGCCATGTTGATGGCCGTAAGGAAAAGCCGGAACCGGCTGGCCATTATGCCAAAGGCATTCTTGATCACTCTTTTTGCACAGGCCAGCCGGTAATTAAAAACCCTCTGCTCCGAGGTCAGGGTCCTCATGGGGAACAGCCTCATCAGATGTTCCCCCAGCACAAAGGCCTCATCCGCCACATAAATTAACTTGAGGCCCGCAACGTTATCCTCTGGAGGTGGCAACCCCAAGGTGGAAACGTCGGTAAAATTATGTCTGGGCGATCACTCCTCCATCAGACATACGGCCATTCTTCCCTACGTCCATATATAAAAATTCATAAGTTGCCACCACCACCGCCAACATCACAATACTACTGAACCCCTAATAGTTGAAGTAGTATGACCCTGAGTTGGGTGGTGGGACGATCCGGACGTGTTTCCCATCGATCGCACCAACGCAATTGGGAAAGTCCCACTGGTGGTGGAATTGGGAGGCCACAGTCTGCCATTCCTGTGGGTTGGAAGGAAACTGTGGAGTCAAACAAGAGAAAAATTGCAAGCAGATTAGACACAAGCATTCTTGGCCAACATAAGTATAACATTTATTGAAATGAGTATTTAAAGACAAAAGTATAAGATTCACTTATCAGATTCCTCACCTCCTCTGATGGCCCATTGTAAAAAATTTTGAGGTGGGGGAGATTTTTTGGACAGGTAACCCTCTCCACTTCATTGAGAGCTAAATGCATAAATAATGTGTGTTACTTTGGCCCCTCCTTACTTACACTATTGGCAGCCCACTGGACAGGTAAGAAGTGTCATAATCCAAAAATATGAATATACACTGGACAAATTGAAGCACATTTTTACATTATGCAATTACCTATCAAGATAATAGGAGAACAAAACTTTAAACAGCACCATTTGAAAGTATTCAGGCGGGCACTTGCACTACATGTTTTGGTGAATTCATCCATAAATATGACCTCAAAAGAGGTAGGTATAGTGTGTATGGCAAAGTCAGCAGATAGAGTATTGGTATCGGTTGACTTAGCGGTTGGGAGGGAGGGTTCCAAATGAATTTTGGCCCCCCTAAAAAGCCTCTTGCACTCTGCTTGAATTTAAGGACAACAATAACATTTGGACACATTTTAGGGGGTGTTTAGGGTAAGCACTGCAATGGAGCTGACTAAATACATTGTTAAGTAACTAGGCGAGGTGTGTATGGGCCCAAGATAGCATGCTAGGGAGGTTAGTGAAGGCAAATATGCATGAAGGACAAAAAAGGAGCATTAAAAGCTTACAGCATCTTTGTTACAGATGACGTCATCTGTGACAAAACGGCGTAGGGAGGAGCGGTGTGCTGAGGTCACTGCAAACAACGCAAAGTCCCGGAAGCAATGGGCAGCTATTGAGAGCTGGCCGGGTCGAATCTAACAGACTCGCTATTGTATATTTGGCTAAGTGTAAGTGCATTTCTGTTTTTACCTTAATACATTTTTATGGAATTACACTATGGAAGCCCTCTTTATCCTTACATGGGGAATTACTGACTGGTGACTATTCTGAGTAGTGGAAGATCTGGGACACCTGGCTGCTAATTACAGACCCGGGGCTGGGGACAAACCACATGCGAATTGGATTTCCCTAAAAAGAGATCTATTATCTGGTAAGAGGCAGTAATTCTAAAGGTGGAGGACCCTGTCTATCATACACCGTCACATGTTCTTGGGTGTTTCTTATCACAAGTCACTGTGGAGCAGTACACTTTTGGCTCATTTGCACACTTATGAGCTTCACTTATTCAATACTGCTTTACTAATTGCCACTTAAAGGGTTGGTAGCCCTCATAGAAGTTGGTATATGCTCTAAGATATATATGTCACTGTCTTATATGTTTTCATTTTTATATATAGCGCAGCTTAATTTATTCTGATTATTTATAGTGTGTATCTCACTTGAAGTTGCAGCTAATTCACTATTTATTTAACTATTTTTTAGTTAGTGGTTTAGATTGTTCTTAGACAGCGCAGTAATCTACTTTTGATATTTTGCCGATATAAATACAACGCACTGAAAGACAGAAACAAACTGACAAGCACACACTGAAGAACAGATACGAACCGACAAGCACAACCTGAAAAGCAGAAACTAACTGAAAAGCACGAGGCTGAAAAGCGCGAATCGTCTCTCACCAAACTTCTACTAACACAAGATAAACACAAGATTAGCAGAAGGAGCCCAAAGGGTGGCGCACTGGCTATTGAACTTCCTTTTTATCGCCCGTCATAGGTCTTGTACGTCACTATGTTGGTAATTGTTGGGCAACATTTGTGTGACCGTGTGTATGCAAGACAAGTTGGAGCCAACACCCTTCAAACAAAAACCCATGGTTTTGTTGTCTGAAAGTCAAATCGTGTGTACGGGGCATAATAGTTTTTATTAAAATATATATAGTATGTTAGAAATAAAGAAGCTGCGCTAAAAAAATAAGTCATTGATCAATTCAAAACATATGAACATGCAGAAAGTCCATAATGATTACTTCAGCTTGTTGATGTCACCACAGTGTATAAAAGCAAACAAGAGAGTGCCCGCCACTGTAAAATGGACCTGCATACCTGATAGCAAGCATAAGGGACAGATGGCTATAACCCAACCACGGCCTTTAGCTTGTGGATGTCAACACCAAAAACAGCAGATTGGATCTTGCAGATCGCTCACTCCCTCCAACTATGATGTCTGTCTTTTACTCAGGTGAGTACCCCAAAAGAGAGAAGACTGACCATAGTGTAATATTGCTAAGATAAATTTATTTAAAATAAAAAAGATATTGCACTTACATTTAGAAACATATTGCAAGTATAAAAAACAATGCCGGCCCTCTCTCTTGTTTGCTTTTATACACTGTGGTGACATCAACAAGCTGAAGTGATCAATTATGGACTTTCTGCATATGCATATGTTCTGATTTGATCAATGACTTATTTTTTTAGCGCAGCTTCTTTATTTCTAGTTGTCCTTTGTGTGTATCCCACTTCAAGCTGCTGCTTGCTTTTAATTCATATATGTTCTTCATGTATGTCAGTGAGTTTAATTTTTAGCACGGTCTATTTATATTTTTTATCTTTATATATAGTATGTTACTATTGATTACTTCCGCACTCTACATAAGGTCAGGTAACAAGTCAGTGCCACATAGGAAGTCATGATTAATCTCTATTTCCTGCCTATGGCCATGGTCTGTCTTTTCAATCTATGGCCGTGGCATGAAGAAGCTTGCCATGACAATATGCAGGTTGCTGTAGTCACTGTTGCTAGGGGTAGTGGTGGTACTAATGTTGCCACTCTTATCAGTGATAAATCATTGTGCTCTATTGCTAATGCAGGCACTGGAACATGTACAAGATGTAAGAAAGCATGAAACTAAGTTATCCAAATTTGAAAGAGTGTTACCTGGTGTTTTGTTATAAAGGATCTGAAGATGTGAACACTGTCCTGGTCAAGGTCAACACATCATGAAGATCTGAATGCCTGCTGAGGAATCTTTTGCCAATCACTGAAGGTCTCAAGAGGTTTACCATCTGCTCTGTTAGCTCAAACTCATTAGCAGGTAATAAACTGGTTCATTGGCTCATTCTACTCCTCTTGGCCTTGGGTATTACTCTACTTGTTATGTGTAAGCCCAGCACTGTCAAAAAGCAGAAAAAGGGGCGTGGTCTCGGCATGGAAGAGTGAAGCCGTGTTTTGCAGAGGGCTCCCGGGCCGCGGCTCATTCTCAGCCCATCCGCACAGAAAAATCCCATATTTTGGCTTCTCAGCATACCCACACAGACAGGGAAGACTGCACAGCTGTGCAAAGGAAGCGAGAATAGAGATGGAGAGATACCTTGTGCCGAAACGAACAGCGGCCTCTACACCGGACTACTCCAAGATGGCGCCGAACACAGACGAGGGAGAGGAGCGTGGCGTGCCGGCGGGAGGTGGAGGGAGACGAGACCAGGGTAATGATATGCTCCCGTTCTCCCCGAGTAGCGACCTGTCCCCCTGCCTCCCTCGCTCACTATCCCTTGCATCACTTACAAGCCCGGGAGGAGAACCCAGCTGCACCCCGCAGTGGGACTCACAAGACTTCCAACGCTCCCAGCCACGGAGCTTAACTCCTGGTGCGCCTCTGCCCATCTTGCAGCAAGCTTCCATGAGCTCTGCCTCACTGTCCCTGCCTCCACATATGCCCCCATCTGTGCTTACTGGAGAGCAGGCACTATGGGCTTTACTACAAAAGCTGCCCACAAGAGATGACCTGGACTCAGTGGCCGTTAGAATGGAGGCAGCACTAAGAGGTGAGATTGCTGGAATTAGGCAAGCTGTAACGGAGGTCACCTCAAGAGTCACTACCATTGAGGAGGACACTGCAACCCTGCGCCAGGGTCTTACGGAATTAAATGACACCAAAAAAGAGATGGCAGACCAAATCGCACAGCTACATTTGTTGCTAGATGACCAGGAAAACCGCAGCCGTAGGCGTAACATAAGAATCCGCGGCCTGCCAGAAGCAACTCAGCAAGCGGACCTAAAGACGACAGTAACTGCGTTATTTAATGATTGCTTAGAGCGCCCAACAGAAACGCCAATTGCAATAGACAGGGTCCACAGAACCCTTGGCCCCAGAAACGCTGCAGAGGATAGACCTAGAGATGTCCTTTGCTGCCTGCATAACTATTCCATCAAAGAGGACATCCTACAAAGAGCCTGGCGTAGAGGGCATATTGACTTTGATGGAGCCCAGATATCTCTCCTGCCAGATGTATCCCGCAGGACCCTACAGATGCGTCGTTGCATGAAGCCCCTGCTAGAGAAATTCAGTGAACAAGGAATCACCTATAAATGGGGTCATCCTTTTCATCTAATCGCAAGGAAAGAAGGTCGCACCTACATCCTGCGACACCCTAGAGAGGTACCCACCTTTCTCAACACCCTCGGGCTACCTTCGATGTCACTACCTAACTGGCTGGCGTTCGTCCTGACACCCGCTACCAACATTCCGGCAGGGAACCCTTCGGGCAGACCTCAAAGAGCGCGGCGCAACAACAGATCACAGCGTAGAAGGCCGCTGGCCCCTCAAGACAACGAACTTTGAACTTACAGAAAAAAGTCGCCCTAAAACCTGAACTTGGTTACTTACTCTCCTATTGTTGTACCCTTTCGGACGCTCTCCTGGTTTGACTTTATAGTACCTCTCTGGCCTACTGGTCCCACGGAGACAAGTAAAGTCCCCAGTATCCTGGTTAGTGGAAATTTTCCTTTTTTTTTTTTTTTTTTTTTTTTTTTTTTTTACCAGGAACAGAGGAAAAATACACAGACTGGTAAGCGGGTCCCACGGGCGGGATCATCCTTAAGAAGATACAGATATGTCCATCTTTATTGTTATAATCTAGAGATAACGGACTTTATTGACGTTAGCTTAGCAATCACTCAGTTGTTTATGATTTGCAGCTTGTACCACACTATAAGACACGGAAAGGGGTACAAATAGTTAACACTGTTTAATAACTTTGATGTTTACCACCGAAGTGAGTTGAACTTCTAAGATGGGATATAGAAGGGCTAGCTGGTATCAGGAGTAGTAACTTTTATAATAACCAAAGATGAATGTCTCTATAGAGATAATGTTATCTTACTAATGGTCCCCTGCTCCCACCCTTTCCCTGCCCCTCTTCTCCCCCCGCCCTCCCCCACACCCACCCTCCTCTCCCCTCTCCCCACCCCCTCCCCCATCCAGTCCTCCTTCTTACCAACTATCCTACCTTGAGACCCTAAGATTGTTCCAGACGGAAATTGATTCTCTCAGATGTGGGGACTCGGGTGGGGGGTTGTGGGACGCTCTCATCTGTCTGGGGCCCGGTGGGATTAGCAACCCATTTAGCAAACAGAGATAATGACGAGAGGTCAAAAATTGACATAGTTCTTTCAATTAGGGCAACTCTTAATGTCTTGTTTTTGTCGGTTATAAAGTTAAAAAGTGTTATGCTAAATTAAATGTCAAAGGGTTAAATGCTATGTGTAACTAAAGAGCCATCTCTTTTCAATGAAGCCTAATGCATTACTGCGGTTCCCGACAGGACCGCAACTAGTGAAAAATGGGTTGGGGAGGGACTCGCGTTCCGGGAGCCCGACCTCTGAAGTGCCCTACCTCTTCCCCCACTAGGCCCTAACTGCCCTATTAGGCAGTAACTCTCCGATTGGAGAATTAGATTGTTCTTACTTCTCCTTTCTTGTTCTCCTACTCTTCTCTTTTTCTTTTCTTGACCCTACTTGTGCCCCTCCCCACCCTCTCCCTGTAACTCTTTTACTCTAATCTGTTTTTCCCCCTCCCCTTCTCTCTCCCATCTCGCTAACAGTTTCGGTTTCTGGCGAGGTCTGGCGACCCGACCCCGCACTCTCAGACATGTCTCTGAAGTTTGTATCCTGGAATGTGAAGGGCCTAAATGCTCCTGAAAAGCGTTCTAGTTGCCTTTCAGATCTTTGGAGGCAGAGACCCCAGATCGTGTTTTTACAGGAGACCCATTTTCGGGCGGATTGTATCCCTAAACTCCACAGCAAGCATTTCCCAATAGTGTACCACAGTGCTTCACCCTCCTCGAAATCTAAAGGGACAAGTATCCTCCTCGCTAAAACTTTGCCTTGGCAGCTGAGGGATCTCCATGCGGACCCTGAGGGTAGATACCTTTTTGTCAAAGGTACTATTCAGTCACAGACATTCACATTTGCGAACCTGTACTTGCCAAATGTGGACCAACTACCGGTGCTGGAATCATGCTTGGACGCTTTGGCTGCCTTCACAGAGGGAACACTAGTCTTAGGGGGAGACCTTAATCTAACTATAGATCCCCGTAGGGACACATCGTCAGGCTCCTCGGCCCTATCTTTGCGATACCGGAACCGAATCAGGGATCTACTGCATTCTTATCGCTTAGTTGACATATGGCGGATTCTTCATCCGCAAGAGAGAGATTACACCTTCTTTTCGGCTGTCCACAACTCTTATTCCAGGATTGACCTCTTCCTGGTCTCCCACGCTACGATCCCTCTTGTCTCGGGGGCACAGATTGGGCACATTGCACTCTCGGACCATGCCCCGATCTCTTTGACCCTAAATTGGAAGCGCCCGGCTCCCCAGAGAGCCACCTGGCGTCTAAACGAATCTCTTATCCAAGATCCTGAGGTGAGAGCAGACATCTTGCGAGAACTGAATCTCTTTTTCGAGAGTAACAAACAATCGGTCCCCAACCCGCTAACTGTCTGGTCAGCGCATAAATGCTACATAAGAGGAATATTTATCAAACATGGCCACAGACTCAAAGTAGCCAGAGAAAAAACGCTATCTGAATTACTTGTAAAATTACACGATTGTGAAAAACGTCACAAACACCGTCCAGACAGGGCAACAGAGGCAGAAGTAACCAAGCTCCGAGAGCAAATCAGAGAGCATTCTCTGTTTCACGCTAAGAATAACCTATTGAGGACACGCAGAACTTTTTACGAATTCGGAGATAAGTGCAGCAGAACACTCGCAAACGCCATAAGGACCCAACGCAACCTTTCTTACATCACCGCCTTATCCTCTTCAACAGGATCCAAGGTTTATGATTCCGCAGAAATGGCTGAGTCTTTCAAGCTATTCTATGAAGCCCTGTACAATTTACACTCCTCTCCCATGGGGGAACGGAACCAAAATAGTGTAGACTCGATAGAGGCGTATCTCGCAGCGGCGAAACTACCTTCCCTCAACGAAGAGGAGATAGACTTGCTCTCACAGCCTATTACCCCAGATGAGCTCACAAAGGCTTTAGCCAACACTCCGACGGGAAAAGCGCCAGGCCCCGATGGTTTCACCATCAACTATTATAAGACCTTCCAAACTCAACTGTCAGCTCACTTCGTTACTGCTTTCAATGCTATATTGGACAATCACGCCATACCTACAGATATCCTACATGCCAGTATATCTGTTATCCCTAAGCCTGAAAAAGACCCTCTCCTGTGCGCGAGTTACAGGCCTATCTCCCTTCTTAATTGCGACCTGAAGCTATTCACAAAAATTCTAGCTGAGAGAATAGGTGCAGTTCTCCAACGCATAATCCCTTTAGACCAAACAGGCTTCATCCGTAACAGAGAGGCTCGAGATAATACCATCAGGACGATAAATGTGGTGGCTAGGGCTAAACGCCTCAACATCCCATTCATTCTGTTATCCACGGATGCCGAAAAGGCGTTCGACAGGGTAAACTGGACCTTCCTCTTGGCCACCCTGCGACGCCTTGGCATGCCGGCTCCCATGTTATCCTGGATTTCTGCCATATATTCTACTCCCACAGCAACAGTTAGGGTAAATGGGATTACTTCTAACCCCTTTAAGATAAGCAACGGTACGAGGCAGGGATGTCCACTTTCCCCACTCCTTTTTATAATTTCACTAGAGCCCTTATTACAACATATAAGGCTTAATCCGAACATCAGGGGACTGGAAACGAGCACTTATCACCATAAAACTGCCGCATATGCGGACGACCTGTTATTCTACATCTCAGATCCTCATACGTCTCTCCCAAACTTACTATTGGCAATACGTAAATACGGGGAATTATCAGATTTCAAAATTAACCTCCAAAAGTCAGAAGCGCTAAACATCACTCTTACCCCTAGTTCCCGGGCCTCCATTAGCGGCAATTTCCCCTTCCGGTGGTCCTCTCAGGCCATCAAATATTTAGGCACAAAAATCCCCTCCGATCTACACCTCATTTACCAACTCAACTTTCAACCACTTCTGAGTGTGTTCTCCTCAGATCTAGATAGATGGAGGGGCCTGGCGGTCTCCTGGTTCGGTAGATGCAATGTGTTAAAAATGAACATCATGCCGAGATTGCTCTACCTTCTTCAGGCATTGCCTGTTAAGATACCACAGGACTTTTTCCGTAAGTTACGCTCCGTATTTGTCAGATATGTCTGGCAGGGCAAACCACCGAGGCTCAAGAGATCCCTATTACAAAGACCAAAACTTAGAGGAGGCGTGGGCCTCCCTGACCCAGCTCTCTATTACACAGCAGTCCACATGAACAGAATTGTAGACTGGTGCAGGCATTCATCACATAAGCTGTGGATTGGATTAGAACAGGAAACAATTCCGTTTCCCATTGAGGGTCTACCTTGGAGTGGAACTCACTCTTCCAGATTTTTACCTTCCCACCCATTGCTTGACACCACCTTGGAGGAACTCCGCAGATACTCCAGAGTGGCGGAGACACCCAATTTTCCTTCCCCATTGACACCAATAATTGGACACCCGGATTTCAACCCAGGCCTCTCTGATAGGTCCTTTCGGCTACGTTTGGACCGGAACATAGTTAGAGCCTCCTCTTTTTGTGGGCCTACAGGTTGGAATGACCCATCTAACATATACCCTAGCTTTAACACCACCATATTGGGCAGATGGAAGATCTTACAGTTGTCACACTTCCTCAGATCCCTTCCAGAGGTCACGGGTTTCTGCAGACAACCTACACCCTTTGAGGAGTTGTGCATGGGCGAGGAGCCAATTCGGAAATCTCTCTCTCATTCTTACAATATTTTACTGACCCATATGTCCCAACAGGATCCCCCATACCTAGGGAAGTGGGAGAGAGACCTAAACATCACGTTTACAGAAGACCAAAAGACCCGAATCCTCTTCTTTGCACATAAATCCTCATTGTGTAGCAAATACCAAGAAATTACCTTCAAGATCCTGACACGATGGTACAGGACCCCTTCGGTGCTGGCATCCATTTTCCCGGGGCACAGTCCACTATGTTGGAGATGTGGCGCACAAAATGGCACATTAATCCACATCTTCTGGGAGTGTGCGGCCCTGACTCCTTTCTGGAGACAGGTTTTGGAAATCATTCACAAGCTCACTGATGTGGCTCTCCAGAACAACCCGGCGGCAGTACTCCTGAATCTGACTCCGATGTCTAGTAAGCGGTATCGCAAATCTTTACTGAAACACCTCTTGAACGCGGCTAGGGCGTGTATTCCCAGCATGTGGAAGCAACAGTCTGCTCCAACAGTGACACAATGGTTTAACAGGGTCTGTGATATCCAGCAAATGGAGAACCTCACGGCTGCTCTCAGGGAAAAAGAAGAGGAACATAGCACTCGTTGGACACATTGGAATATGTTCCGCTTCTCAGATGAATACAACTCGTACACATAGGTGTCCGTTCCCTGGATTCTTCGGGGCTGCGGGTCGTCGGCCTCGCCGGAGCCCTACGCTTACCCCTCCTTCCCTCTTGTTTTTCCACTTATGTTTCCCCTTATTCCTATTCCCTTTCTTCTTCTTTGGCACTACTAGTGTCCTTTGCCCCTTTTCCCCGTCAGTAAGGGGGGAAGGGAGTTAAAAAAAAAAATAAAAAAAAAAAAAAAACCCCGGATTGCAGTATCCCATTTTGATGCCACTCCTATGTATGTAGGATTGAACATCATAATTTTTGTATAATGCAATACATAGATTTAATTCACTAAAAGATGGCAGAGCGTTACTCAGTTAACAGGGTCAGACTGGTGTGACCTCCCAAGAGGTCACAAAGGTTGTTACAATGTGTGGTTGGAGTTCCCTCTTTGAGTTAAGCTTAGTTTCAGTGTATTACTTATTTCGGATAGAGGGCACTCTCCCCAGCACTGTTGGATAAATCAAGCTTGATTCACTAGCCTACAACTACCTGTCCCAATAATACATTTCAATGGATCCATGCCTGCTGTTAAACAAATGTATACTTGAATTCCTTATATTTTTTGTGTGTGAAAAACACTAACAGAAACAGGTTTCTGTCATATTGTATTGTTGAATTTCATGTATAATCTGCATTCCCTAAATAAAAATTTTAAAAAAAAAAAAAAGCAGAAAAAAATTGTGCGATCCTATAATCTTATTCCCAATGTCTTAAGGTTGTGGCCACCGCACAGTTGATTGGAAGCCCTTATTGGCTGAAGCAATGAAAGCTTTGCCCAATCAGGGCACAGAGCACTGTCAGAGCCATGATTGGAGAAAGTAATGATGACTCTATCCAATCATGGCTCATTGCTCATAGTCCCACCTCACACTATAAAAATATTCTCCCTAGAGTGGCTATTTGCAGTGTAATATTGACATGGAAAGAGATAGAACAGGGCTCTGTTCAATGCTGCTAGTGAGTTAATGTGCTACAGTGTGCTATTGTGCTTCTATTGTCAGTGTAGAATATCAGTTTAATGTGAATCCTGGGGCTGCATAAGTGTTATCGGCACTGGGGAGCTACAGTTCATTGAGGAAACCATGAATGCCAACATGTACTGTGACATACTGAACCAGAGCATGATCCCCTCCCTTCGGAGACTGGGCCACAGGGCAGTATTCCAACATGATAACGACCCCAAACACACCTCCAAGATGGCAACTGCCTTACTAAAGAAGCTGAGGATAAGGGTGATGGACTGGCCAAGCATGTCTCCAGACCTAAACCCTATTGAGCATCTGTGGGGCATCCTCAAACGGAAATGTTATCATGGAGGAGTGGAAGAGGACACCAGTGTCAACCTGTGAAACTATGGTGAACTCCATGCCCAAGAGCTTTTTTCAACGGATGTTGGCTCAAACTTGTCCTGCATACACACGGTCACACAAAGTTGTCGAAAAATCCGATCATTCTGAACGTGGTGACATAAAACACGTACGTCGGGACTATAAATGGGGCAGTAGCCAAAAGCTTTCATCTCTTTATTTCTTCTGAGCATGCGTGGCACTTTGTGCGACGGATTTGTGTACACACGATCAGAAATTCCGACAACGGATTTTGCTGTCGGAAAATTTTATAGCCTGCTCTCAAACTTTGTGTGTTGGAAAATCCAATGGAAAAAGTCTGATGGAGCCCACACACGGTCGGAATTTCTGACAACATGCTCCGATCGCACATTTTCCGTCGGAAAATCCGACCGTGTGTACGGGGCATTAGAGTTGCCACTAGTTCGAGGAAGTAATTAGTGCTTTTGTAATGTCCCATTTCAATCTGTAATTCCTTGTTTTTCAATTTCTTGCTATTCAAGCTCATGTTATATTGTCCAAATGTTGTGTTAATGTTTAAACACTGATTTTGTTGGAAGTACCAATAAATATATCATTATTGATAATTTGCATTTTTATTCTTGTGCGTGATTGTGTAGACAGGGCCCCAGTGCACTGTATTGCCCGGGGGGCCTATAATGCTCTTAAGATGGCACTGGGTTGAAGAAGGTAGAAACATGAGCACACAGAGGGGAGAACACTGGTCAACAACAAATTGGCAGTCATGTTCCCCTAGCCACAGCATATTGCCAAGTTGTCTGCAGTGATGATGAGGATAGAGGGGATAATGATGATGAGGTCACTGACACGACTTGGGTGCCGGATAGAGCAGAGGAGGAAAATGAGGGTGAGGCACAACCCCAAAGAGACAGCCATCATGGAAAAGTAGAGGGCAGTCACCCTATTCCTCCAGATTGTGGAGCTGTTATCTCCCGGCTCACTTCCAACAGCTCAGCTGTTTGGGCCTTTTTTAGCACATGTGCAGCCAATTGCACTGTTGCAATTTGCAAAGTTTGTCTCAAGCACATCAAGCATGGCAAAAACACCAGCTATTTGAGTACCACATGCTTGACAAGGCATTTAACCACCCACCACTCAGCTCATTGGCAAGAGCACCTGAAAGCCACACAAAAGGGATGCAAATCTGTTCCTCCTCACTCCTCACCTTTCTGATCTACCCCCGCTATACCTCATGACCTCTCAGCATCCTTCACTGACTGGGATGATGGTATAGCACAGGGTGTCCCAGGTTCTTGCCGCACGTCTGCCAGTAGCACACCAAAAGCTGTAGACTGCAGCAGACACATTTCTCTGCCCCATCTGCTGCAGCAAAAAAATACAGTCACTGACACCCACATGCCCAGTGTCTAAAATCAAGCCTTTTTGTTTGGTGGATTCTGCCCCATTCCATGAATTTGCAGAATGTGCTGTACCACAATGGCAGGTTCCCAGTTGCTATTTCTTTTCATGTCAAGCTTTTCCAGCTTTCTACCATCACGTGAAAGGCAATGTTGTGGCATGGTTGGGCAAGGCAGTAAGCCGTAAGGTCCACGTTACTGCCGACACATGGTCCAGCAAGCATGGTCAGGGTCTATATATTTAATTTACAGCATACTGGGTAACTCTGCTTGCAACTCGGAAGGATGCAGGACAGGGCTCAGTGCTGAAGCTTGTTGTGCCACCATGTCTCCATGCAGCTAGTGGTGATGATGTGCGATTTGTCAGCTCAATCCTCTTCTCCTGCTCCTCCTTCTCCATGCCCTCCTCTGCTGAATTGTCCCATGAACTTCAAGTACCCCCTAAGCGTTCAAGGGGCTATTCAATGAGTCAGCCTTACAGGTGCCATGCAGTGCTTCAGTTGGTCTGTCTAGGGCACAGGAGCCTTACTGGAGCAGAGATTCTGGCAGCTCTGCAGGGGCAGGCCCAGAGGTGGTTTACACCACGCCAACTGGAGCCAGGAATGGTGGTGTGTGATAATGGCACAAACCTCCTGCCCACCCTTAGACAGGGAAAGTTGTCACATGTGCCACGCCTGGCACATGTCCTCAATCTGGTGGTGCAGCATTTTTTAAATAGGCACTCAGGGTTGGAAGATCTGCTGAAGCCGGTTGGAAGAGTCTGTAACCTTTTCAGGCGGTCATACACAGCCAGTGTTCGGTTGGCTGAAATTCAGCAGGAATTCCACCTGCACATAAACTGCCTGATTTGTGACATGCCCACCAGGTGGACCTCGACTTTGGCAATGCTGCAGCTGCTGCACATGCAGCAGAGGGCTGTCAACGAGTACCTGTGTGAGTATGGCACAACGACAGGCTCAGGCCGGTTTGGCTTTTTTTCCCCACGCCAATGGCTGCTGAAAAAGGATGCATGCACTGTACTGTCACCATTTTAGCTGGCCACAAGGATGGTGAGCCTTGACAATGCATGCATCAGTGACACAATTTTCCTGTTGTGTTCCTGCTGGTGCAGACTCTGTGTGGCATTATAGACAGGGCATTCGATGCAGAACAGCAGGAAGAAGAGGAATTCCTTTCCTCTCAAGGCCCGCTTTATGCAGGCACCATTCTTCCTACACCACAGAACACACAAGAGAAGAGGGAGGAGGAGAAGGATTCTTTCCTCTCAAGGCCCGCTTTATGCAGACACCATTCTTCCTATGCCACAGAACACACTAGAGTAGAGGGAGGAGGAGGAGAAGGAAGAGGATTCTGGCAGCTTTGGAGGCATTGAAGTAGAGCAAGACATATGTCAACCCTTAACAGATGGTTTTGCATCCCCAGAACCCTTGGGAGTATTATGTGGCTGGGAGGAGGCAGTTCCTGATACTGTAATCCTCAGTGACTCTCTCAGTGAGTCTGCTTCTCATGTCTCTGCAAACTTGCGGTGCATGGGCTCCCTCATTTTTCAAAGCCTGCAAAAGGACCTGAGAATATGTGGCATCAAGGAGAAGGATCACTATTGGTTGGCAACCCTCCTTGACCACAGTTACAAGGGGAAAATCTCAGAACTCAACACGTCCCCACAGAGGGAGCAGGTGATGAAAGACACCTTAAAGAGGTGAGAACACCTTAAAGAAGAGTCTATGTAACACCTTTCCCAACTCTGGTAGGGTACAGTCTGGTGGAAAATGTCATTGTGAGGCTTCTGTTGGTCAAAGAGAAGAGCGGTGGAGAAGGTGATGCCTTTTAAAAAATGTTTAGTCTTCGGGGCCCAAGGCTGCAGACCCAGCAGGACACATCAACCTATATCTACATCCTATATCTGTAGGCATTGGTATCAACCTATATCTACATCCTATATATGTAGGCCATTGGTATCAGTGGCCCCACAATCAACCCTCCATACTGTTGTTTGGTTGATGTGTCCTGCTGGGTCTGCATCTGCGATCCCTGAACAGTGTTTTTGATATCGTTGATCTGTCTGCATTTGCTCGCCTCCGTTAGCTGCGGTGTTTCATGTGGGTCTCCTACCCCTCTCCCCGCCCTTGGGTGTTGGGGAGGGGGCGGATGCATGGTCCTTCCCTCTCTGCATCACGTCACATCCGCCGGTAGCAAGCTGTCCTTGTGGCGCTATGTTTTCGGCGATGTGTCGCTGTTCGGTGGACACACTGGGGAGATGGATAGGCGCTAATCGACTGATGGCTGAGCCGCCCAGGTGAAAGTGCTCCACTCTCAGGTGTTGTCTGTTGACTTGACGTGGGGGGCTGGGCCATGATGGAACACCTATATAGGCATCTCCAAGGCTGGCCTTCACACACTTCACTTTCCTTCCTGTTCAGCATCACACTCACATGCATTGAATTGTTCACTCTGTGCACACCAGGTATTATTACTTTTTTCCTATTTTTTTTTCATCAGTCTTTATTGTTTATGTTCTTTCTTGGCCTCATTTTTCTCTATGGTTTTTCTCCACTCTTTCCTATCCCACTCTCTCTCTTTATTTCCACGTTTGTCACCACATCACTCCTTTTTACATTTTCTCACACCTACACGTCAACACACATCACTATGATTTGTTTCATATAGGTTTCTCACATGGAGGTCCGCATCCTACACTCATTGCACCAACCAGCAATGGTTTTGCCTATGGCCGTTGTTCTCATTCCCGCAGATCACCCTGGCATCGGGCGGCTTTGCTTTGCAGCTCTCTGCGATTCTGGATGCTGTTTCACTGGACCACTGATGCAGACGTTCAGCGGACGTTAATTCATTCTATACAAGTAAAATATTTGTATACAAAACCTTTTTTTAATTTCCTGCTTATTTACTGAAAATATTTTGTATTTATTTATTTATTTATTTATTTTTTTAAATATATTTTTTAGAATCATTCCATGATGTATGCTTCTGATGAGCGGTTGCTATACCGCAAAATGCGTAGAGCTTTGATTATTACCAATCGTCCCATATCATGGAATACCAAGATTTCAATGATTCCATTTACCTCCATAAGTATCTGTCATGGCATTAAATCTCTTTTATTATTTTAATTATGTGTCCTAATTTTCATGGCTCTTTTTGGGTCTAATCACAGTAACAAATGTACACCTGCATATTGATTGTTATCTTTGCTCTCTGTGTGACAATGGATCATGGCTTATTGTGTAACTTATGTGTATTTTATGTAACCAATAGAGGTTGGATTCCCAAAATGTTTTTTTTTTTACATACCATGGATTATACCAAATAAATTCATTTTGGTCACTTGACCTGCATTTTTGCTGCTGTGTGCTTCATTTAAAGTCCCACTTCTCTTTTTCTTTTTAGCCAAAGCACAATATTTCCGCACCTGTTACTTCTATCCAAAGTCTGCGAAAAAGACACCAGAATTTATCCAAAAAGCTCTAATTTTGTTCCGAGTGCACTAAACTGTGGCCTCATAATACAGACTGGCTCCCCAATCCATTGTTTATAAAATTAAGAAAGCTTGAATGGAAAATGTCTTTTTTTGGCTTTATAAATGTCATTATTGCTGCAGCAGGTTCTATACACAGTACAGACGTGCCACATTACAGGTAGACTAAGGGGACCCCCCAAGGCACTATATTTAAAGGAATTTTTCATTTTTATTTCTAATTTTTTGGTTTCACTTTAAGCATCAGTAAATCACTGATGATTTAAAAATGATTTTTTTTACAAACTTTTTTTCATTGATACATATCCCCCAGGACAGTATCCAGACCCCATAACCATTTTATGCCCAATTGCTTGCATATAAGCCTTCAAAATAGTCACTTTTGATTGTTCTAGTTCGGGTCCCATAGACTTCAATGGGGTTTGTTATTCGGTCGTTCAGCCCATCTCTACTCCCTGTCAATCTTCTTCTGTTCCAGGTGCTGGTCCTTCTCAGGAACATGCCTTGCTTCACATATGTATCAACAAACTGGGGTTGCATGCTGGCAAAGTCAACCATGATGAGATTTATAGAATTTCAGCTTCAGCTAAGTCCCCTCCCACTGGCCTCATCTGTCTGACATGTTTAACCCAGACAGGGATCTTTCAGGGTGAAACCTGTCAGAGGGTTCAGGCCAATCGGAGGGAACTGAACTGAAGCTGGATTTCTACTTATCTTACCACAGTTGACTATGCCAGTGTGTGGTCCTGGTTTGTTGACTTCACACAATATTTAGTAGTTTATAAGCTATATGTGACCATTTTCAAGATGTTTTATTAAAAAATATATGTGGAACATAGCTGGGTTTGTCTCCATCTTTCTCATTACATTTATTTTATAGTACTATTGAGCATCCAATGTCCCTGCATTTATGTCTCATAGTACCACTACACATTCCCCCAAAAAAGTAAATATTTAAAATATAAATAAAGAAACATTTTTTTGCTAAGTCCTTAAAATAAAATAAAAAAAAAAACAGAAAAAATGTCCTATCATATAGATCCATCATCAATCACATTGTGCAGTAATGCAGATTTATGTCAGTCACGATAAATGATGCCCACCAACCTGCCAAAACAAAAAACATGCTGACCCGTTCACACTGGCCAACTACTGTGCACTAAAGACAGTTCCCAAAGCTGACAGCTAAAATGTTAATAAAAGGATGGTGATACTGGCTAAAATTAGTAAATAAATATGGCCATATGGCCATATTTAGGTAATGCTGTCAGCCACTATCCCCACCTCTTTATTTACATGACTAGGAATTCTCTGCAAATGAATGGGGTCAGGTAAAGTCACTTGTTGCTAGGGGTGTGGTGGGTGCAGCACACACTGCTTCCTGAACAACCATTGACAGGGGAAAGTGGAGGCTGTCATATATAGTAGTATAAAGTATATATAATGTTCGGCTCCTACTGAAGTAATGTTTGGTCTGAACCTGGCTCATCCCTACTGCTCAGCATAAAAGAAGCAAATATGTTTGCCCTATATACATACACAATTTCATTTTTCCTACAAAACTATAGAAAATAAGTAACTAATCTTGTAAGTAATCTTGAATCATTTGAAACATTTCCAGATAAATAGTAAATACAATAGTAAATACAATCTTTCTGGAAGTTGTAAACTTGTAATACAAGAGAATATCCAAGTAAGATGTTTAAATATACTCAAGGCCAATGTAAACATTTGGAAACTAAACTTTTTATTCCAAAAACTTTATAAAAGGACAATGCACAACATAACAATTAAAATAAGATTTTGAAAAAACACACCGAGTGCTTTCTTACAATTAATAAAGGTATTCACAGTTCTAATTATTAAAGATTCAAATAAAATTTTATATTTAATCTACTAAATTAGTAATGATTTCTACACTACTGACTTTATTTAAAAGAAAATCGTTTATTTTCAGTATGATTGTCTCCTAGTGGTGAGAAATCACATTGTCTTTTCTCATTGAATATCCTATTTCTCAGTTCCCCAGTAGTTCCTGCCATTGCATGGTTGAAAGACTGATAGAAACACTCTGACAGCTGCAATGAGCCCTTCATATATCTATCATGCCTTTAATTTACAACAAATTTAACATGCATCAGTTTAGTCACAGCACAGTGTATCTGTCTTGTCACGGTATTAGAATGAATAACACTTTAAGGTGGTGTCACAGCTGACCTCTCTGACCTTTGCATTGACATTGCTTTTTCAGCTTGACTGGCTTGAAAAAGATACAAAGATGTCAGGAGAAATGAGACATCAGTGTGCAGCAGTGAAGATTAGCAAAACATGCTTAAGATTTCCATGTGTGTATATGTATTTGTTTCAAAGTCACAATGCATTAAAGTACCATTCAAACAAACTGAGCACAATACTTCAACTACATAAAATGTATGTTTACCATTCTACATATGTCTAGCCTGAAAAAAGAGATTATACTGCGGTAGGGGTCACCAACCTTGTAAACATGATATATATATAGATATAGATATATATATATATATATATATATATATATATATATATATATATCTATATCTATATCTATATATATATATGTGTGTGTGTGTGTGTGGTGTGTGTGTGTGTGTGTGTGTGTGTGTGTGTGTGTGTGCGTGTGCGTGCACACACAATCTTTTTTCTAAGTGTTAAGAGTTATGCCCCATACACATGATTGGACATTGATCGGACATTCCGACAACAAAACTCATGTATTTTTTCCAACGGATGTTGGCTCAAACTTGTTTTGCACACAGGTCGCACAAAGTTGTCGGAATTTCCGATCGCCAAGAACGCGGTCACGTACACCATGTACGACGAGACTATAAGAGGGCAGTTCAGAACCAAGCGCGGCACCCTTTGGGCTCCTTTTGCTAATCTCGTGTTAGTAAAAGTTTGGTGAGAGACGATTCACGCTTTTTCAGACTCGTGGCTTTCAGATCATTTTCTGCTGTTCAGTTTGTGCTTGTGGGTTTGTATCTGGTCTTCAGTGCATGCAGCGAGTACAATTGACTTGTCATTGTGTTCGTGTTAGTTCGTTACTGATTTTCAGGTCGCTCTTCACAGGCCTTGCTGTTCTTCAGTGCGTTCTGTTACCTCGTTCTGAGCAAGCGACCGTTCTTTAGCTATGTTGCATATATGTACTCCTCGTAGAGTTCATGCTGTGCGGGGGCTTGGTGTTGGGGCCCTTACCTTGACACAAGTCCAGTCCATGAACAGGGTGGGGAGGAGTTCATGGACCAAGAATTGGTTGCTCCAGCGTGACCAGTTCTGTCACATGCCTTTGAGATCCATGAGAATAATTCTGATGATTTCAGGAACTTTCTCCGGATGACGGACCCCAAATTTCACCGTTTGTTGGCTTTGCTGACCCCTTATATCAGCAGGCAGGATACCTGCATGAGGCAAGCCATCACTCCGGAGCAGAGGCTAGTCACCACCCTGCGGTACTTGGCGACGGGGAGAAGCCTGCAGGACCTCAAGTTCTCGACAGGCATCTCCCCCTAGGCACCGGGGATCATTATCCCAGAGACCTGTTCTGCCATCATCCAGGTCCTGCAGAAGGAGTATATGAGGGTAAGATTTTTATCCTTTTACATCACATTTTATTGTATATAATGTTTGTTAATATATTGTATTTCTTTCCTCATTTCCTAATTACCATGATTGTAATATGCTGTGAATGTCCCCTTTATCCTCATGCATGCTGGATTTTTATGTATTTTTTTTATCCTTCATGCATATTTGCCTTCACTTACCTCCCCAGCATGCTCTCCTGGCCCTATATTCACCACAAGTAGTCACTTAACAACGTATTTTGTCAGCTCCATAGTAGTGCTTTACCCTAAACACCCCCTAAAATGTGTAAAATAGTGATTTTTGCTTTAAATTCAGACAGAGTGCCAGAGGCTTTTTTTTTTGGTGTTCCAAAATCATTTGGAACCCTCCCTCCCCCCAACTGCTAACTCAGCTGATACCAATCCTCTATCTGCTGACTTTGCCAAACCCATACACACTATACCCACCTCTTTTGTGGTCAGATTTATGGATGAATTTCCCAAAGCATGTAGTGCAAGCGCTTGCCTGAATACTTTCAAATGGTACTGTTTACATTTTTTGTATCCTATTATTATGTTGATAGGTAATAGCAGAATGTAAAAATGTGCTAAAATGTGTACAGTGTGTATTTATGTCTTTGTATTATGACACTTCTTACCTGTCCAGTGGGCTGCCAATAGTGTAATGTAAGGAGGGGCTGAACAAAGTAATACACATTATTTATGCATTCATCTCTCAATGAAGTGGAGAGGGTTACCTGTCCAAAACATCTCCCCCCCATAAAATTTTACAAATGGCCCATGAGAGGGGGGGGGGGAATCTGATAGGTGGACCTTATACCTTTGTCTTTAAATACTCCCTAAAATAAATGTTATACTGATGTTGGCCAAGAATGTTTGTGTCTAATCTTCTTCCCATGTTTATGTGCAAAATGATTAATTTATTTTTCTTGTTTGACTCCACAGTTTCCTTCCAACCCACAGGAATGGAAGACTATGGCCTCCCACTTTGCCCAGCGGTGGGACTTTCCTAACTGCAGAGGGGCAATTGATGGGAAACACGTCCACATCATCCCACCACCCAACTCGGGGTCATACTATTATAAATATTAGGGGTTCAATAGTATTGAGATGTTGGCGGTGGTGTCGGCTACTTATGAGTTCCTGTATGTGGACGTGGGGAAGAATGGCCGGATGACAGATGGTGGAGTCATTGCCCAGACGGAGTTCTACAGGCGTCTCCAGAATGGCAGCTTGGACTTGCCAGCTCCAGAAGACAATGTGTTGCGCATGAAGCGTTTGCGCTGGGGGACCATCTTATGCGGCCATTCCCTATGAGGACCCTCACCCCGAACCAGAGGTTTTTTAATTACTGGCTGGCCAGAGCCAGAAGAGTGGTGGAGAACATGTTTGGAATAATGGCCAGCTGGTTTCGGTCTATTTCTTACACCCATACACATGGCGGAGTATAAACTGAATCACATCATCCTGGCATGCTGTGTTCTCCACAACTTTTTACGGAGAAATTCTGTGAACTATGCTGCCTCAGTTGGGCCTGAGGCCGGAATTCATGTAAATGAACCAACCCTGACGATGCTTGAAGCTGGCCGTCCTGGCTTGCCCCCCCTGAGTGCCCGCGAGGTCCGTCTAAGATACCTTGAATACTTTGGGGGTAGGGGGGCCATCAATATGCCAGACAATGTCTGAGACATTTTTTAAATAAAAAAATAATTTTAACTACTAAAATATTTGCTGCCATTTACTGCTTGTGTTTCTTTTAGCTGACCCTGACTGAAATGTGGGTAGTTCTGAAAATGGCGTGATTGTGTAACATTAGAAAGCACTGTTGGGTGTTAATTACTAAAGGCAAAGACACTTTGCACTACAAGTGCACTTGAGACTGCACAGAAACTGCACTTGTAGTGCAAAGTGGATTTGCCCTTAGGAAATAACACCCATTGTCACAGAAAACACCAATTTTACCACAACAAAAGTTTGGGAGCATTGAAACAATAATCCACACATTCTTTATAATCAATCTATTTAATACCAGCACAATCACATGTGCATTTATCAAAGGTTTTTAAAACAAACCAACATGTTTGTTGTATAACAATGTTTTGGGTCACATTAATAAAAGTAGAAATGTCCATTTAAGGTAAAACAGGCATGTTTAAAACCAACAAGAAATACACAAATCTAGAACTTACAAAGTTCAACTTTTGTAGAAATTGAAGGCAATATCAGACATGAGTATTTATAAACTGTGTTTGATATTGCGTTCAGATGGGGTGAAGTCACCCTGGAAAAGCCAAAATTTGAAGATGCACACAAATTGCCAAATGTCAACATGTGCTAGCTGCCATCATGGGGGATCAAGGGACGTGTTTTGGGGGTGCAACCCCTTCCTCTCAGCTACTTTATTATTGAGGAAGTGGTTGCACCCCTAAAACGCCTACATTGATCTCCCGTGATGGCAGATAGCACATGTTGACACACTGTGTGCATCTTCAAAATGTGGCTTTTCTCGAATATGTCAAAAAATCTGAAAAAATTGTAGATTCAAAAAACCAAAAAAAGTAAGGGTTTGGAGGTGTTTTAAACTCTCCCTAAAACATCAATGATGTTCTTCATCTTGTTTTGAACATCATTGATGTTTTTCAGGATTTTTTCCAGGTCCCTATTACACCCCATGATCTCCCCGATCAGGATCTGTGCACTTTCACTGGTGAAATGACCTGGATGCACAACATCACGATCACCTAAAAATATAAAAACAAAAACACACCATGTATTATAAATATGCCGGCATCCATCTCTTACCTGAGCCTGTGGTCGCAGACACTCACTTGATGTGGTGACTATTTCCACCACTTCTCCCTCCTCCTCCTCTGCTTGTCTTTGGTGGATTTCCACTTCCTCATGAGGTGGTGGGTATGTGGTCTTATCAGATGATTGGTGTCCTCCGAGTCTTTTCTCCCCTATGTAAAAAAAAAAATAGGTATACTTAGCACACAGATATTTGATGGCAGAAATAGGAATATGAAACATTGCTTGGAAGTGGGGCACAATTGTCTGCTTTGGCAGAGTTCCAAGAGGAAGAAATATTTTTGTCACTTTGTCAAGCTAGAATACTTACCTGTTTTGTACAAGCTTCACAGATGGAGTCACCCCTATAGTAACCACTGGAGCACCTGTGTGGGACCCCCTAATAAAAAGGGTGTTCTGGTGTCCCACACAAGTGCTCCAGTGTCCAGATGTGTAAACAGCTGCTGAATGTCCTCTCCTTACACAGAATCTAGTTTGCATTACATTCTAGTTACAAATCCATCTAGACACCAAAATTATTTTAAGAGAAGTAGGCTAGCAAAAATGCATTCAAATGCATATGGCCAAAACAATGGTGTTTTCTAGGCTGAATGAACAATGTTTCTGACGAACGAACAATGTGCCCATGAACATGAAAGTTGCCATTTTAAACTGTACAACAGTAAAGGAAAGCACATGGAGCAGCACGAACGTAATAAAAAAACGAATAGGAACACAGGACAACTACTTACTTTTT
The DNA here is from genome assembly GCA_037952925.1 of Lithobates clamitans. Classification (NCBI taxonomy): domain Eukaryota; kingdom Metazoa; phylum Chordata; class Amphibia; order Anura; family Ranidae; genus Lithobates; species Lithobates clamitans. The sequence continues at coordinate 4,576,966 of JBBGZY010000633.1, forward strand.
TGCAGCACTCTCCTGATCCTTCTGTACTGCTCATGCTCCCTTAATTTGAGGTCCGACCACCGCTTCCTGAGTTGATCTTTCGAATGTCGTACCCCAAAATTCCGGTGCAGACTCTTGACAACTTTCGTCATGATCTTGGCCTTTCTGACATTGGGGTTGGGGTAAGGTCCATACTTCTCGTCATAGTCGGCCCTCTTCAGTATATCGACCATCTCCAACATCTCCCCAAAGGACATATTCGAGGCCTTAAATCATCTCCTCTGGGATCGGGACAGTTCTGGCTCCGGGCTTTCCTCCTCCTCCTCTTCGCTGCTGTAATTAGCACGCACCTGCTGTGTCTCTGCCATGTGCTCTTCCCCCACTGCGCCAAATGAGAAGGGGCGGGAAATAGACTAGAAAGAACGTCAGGGGCGGGTAAAGTTTCACGCATGCGCAGTGTATATAAAGCGCAACACGTGTGCGTAGTACGTACGATCTGTGAGCGGAGGAAGGAGTTTTCTAAGCACTGATCGTGATAATGAAGGTAACATTTAAACTTGGGCCTATACTGATTCTAGATTGAGGCCTATATTGGGACAAGATTAGGAGACTTTAACCTGACATTAGGGTTTGTCTTGTGTATTGCAGATAAAATGGATGGCTTCAATGATCTCAACTTCTGTGGCAGATCAAACACCCCCAATACAATAATAAACAGAAGAGGCAGGCAGCGCTGGAGAAACTGCTGGAGTTGGTAAAGCCGGTGGTCCCCACAGCAACCATCCCCTATTTAAAAGCCAAAATTGGTGGCCTGAGGAGCACTTATCTTAGGGAGTGCAAGAAGGTCATGGATTCCCAGAGATCAGGAGCTGCAGCAGATGACATTTATGTCCCCAGGCTGTGGTACTATGAGAGACTGCGTTTTTTGTCAGACCAGACTGAAGTCAGGGAATCTCTCTCAACCCTTCCTTCCACTCTTCCTTGCACCCTATCTTCCACCCCAGCTGAGGCTTCTGATGTCCAACCTGGGACTTCCAGCCAGGAAGAAGTGGAGGAGCCCAGCTGGAGCCAGGTATAGCATTTTTCTACAGATTTCTGGTCAATAAATAAATGATGTTTATTAGATGTTATTATTGATCACTAATTGCTCATTTAATAAAGTGTTTTACATATCAATAGACAGTAGTGGGCACAAATAATTGGGACAAGAATGAAAAATGCTGGGCTCAGAATGAAAGTCTGTTATATTTGTTAACATTCAATTTGCAACAGTCGTGAGATGAAAAGTGTGTGTGATTGATGAATAAAAAACTAAAACTATGTCCCTTTTTCATACACAGGAAGACCTCAGCCAGGAGGAGGCTGTGGAATGTGGCACACAGAAGGAGGCGGTGGAATGTGGCAGCCAGGAGGAGGCGGGGGTTAGTGGCAGCCAGGAGGAGGTGGGGCTAAGTGGCAGCCAGGAGAAGGCTGGGCCCAGTAGGAGCCTGACTGAATCGCAGGTCCCTCCCCTCCGCCTTCCAAACAAAAGACCCAGGAAGGGGAGTAACGTGCAGGATTCAGCACTCAGGCTGATTCAGGAGGCTTCTGTGTCCCTCAGAGCCTTCCCCACTCCTGAAGAGGCCTTTGCCTGCATGGCTGCCACAAAACTGCAGGGCATGCAGGAGGGTCAATGCCTCATGTGTGAAGACCATCTTTATGAAGCCTTAACTAAGGGGGTGAGGGGTGAAATCACACCCAATACCCACCTGTGTGAGTTGGACCATCCTCCTCCTCCTCCTCCTGCCACAACTCCACCACCACAGACACAGCATGGAAGGAAGCGTGGAAGGAAGACCAGAGAGTGATGACCTGGGTTCAGTCTGGTCTGACAAAAGATGCAGGCTCTTGAATGACCACAGCCTGGGGACATACATGTCATCTGCAGCTGTTCAGTATCTCTTGGACTTCTGGACCAGACTGCACTCCCTTAGATAAGGATTCCTTAGGCCATCAATTTTTGCTGGAAATAATTGATGTGTGCCCTGGGGGGCCAAAGTCTTCGCAAATTTCTGCTGTTTCTCCAGCGTTGCCTCCCTCTTTGTTTGGTTATGAGCCCTGTAACCTGGGGGACAGGTAGCAGGTACAAAAGCTCCCTGGGATGAGCAGTCTTTCAGGCACAGATACCAAATTCAGTGAAATAGTGACAAACAGTGCAGTGTTTATTTGTGATATATACAAGTCTATATACAGGTGCTGTACAGTGTTCCAAAAAAAACAAATAGGAACAAATATAGCCAAAACAAAACCTAGCCGTGTCTCGGCACTAACTAAACAATATTTACAGATCCTAACTACCAGGCTGAGCAAGCCTACAGCTTGCCAGCTTCCACATACCTTTTTGCTCTCCTACACAGAAGCAGTCTGAGTATCCCAGGCCAAGAACAAAGGCTGTCTGCTCAGGTGAGCTTAAATTAGCCCGGGGGAGAGGACCAAGACCTGAACTGGACCATGGATCAGAGATCCCTGAACCTGTATGAGAGGAGCCTGGGAGATGTATAAATCCCGAACAGGATTTTTCCTGGCTCTCTCTGGGACGCTCTGCTACATATCCTCCCCCCCTTGTTTCAACCCCAGGGTTGGAACACCTGTAGCCCAACAGGAGTGAACACGGGACAGGGCATCTACATTCCCCATCTCAACACCTGGCCTGTGTTTTACAGTGAATAAGTAATCCTGTAGAGCCAAAAACCACCGGTTCACCCGTCTATTAGTCTCCTTCTTTTGGGCCATCCATTTCAGAGGAGCATGGTCAGTTATTAACTCGAACTGGCGTCCTAACAAATAGTACCTGAGTGCGTCCACGGCCCACTTTATGGCTAAACACTCCTTTTCAATGACTGCATACCTTTGCTCATGGTCATTGAGCTTTCTGCTTAGGTACAGCACAGGGTGTTCTTCCCCATTGTGTACCTGTGATAGTACTGCCCCGATACCAACATCAGACGCATCCGTCTGAACCAAAAAATCTTTGCAGAAATCGGGGGAGTACAGTACTGGTTGTGCACAAAGAGCCTTCTTCAGGACTTGGAAAGATTCCTCTGCTACTGAGGACCATTTCACCATTACAGAGTCTTTCCCTTTCGTAAGGTCTGTCAGTGGGGCAGCTATAGTTGCAAAATTTGGGATAAATCTTCTATAATACCCTGCAATGCCAAGAAAGGCCCTGACCTGCTTCTTGTTTGCAGGACGTGGCCATTCCTGGATGGCTTCTATTTTATTCACTTGAGGTTTTATGACCCCACGCCCAATAGTGTAGCCCAAATACTTGGCTTCCTCTAGACCAATGGCACATTTCTTTGGATTTGCTGTAAAACCTTCTTTGAAGAGGGAATCAAGGACAGCCTGGACACGGGGCAAGTGAGACTCCCAGTCAGTGCTATGTACCACTATGTCATCTAGATATGCTGCTGCATATTGTCGGTGGGGTCTTAGAGTCCTGTCCATGGCCCTCTGAAATGTTGCGGGGGCATTTTGCAACCCAAAAGGCATTTTTTTATATTGAAAGGAACTCTCCGGGGTCACAAATGCAGTCTTCTCTTTGGCGCTACCAGTCAGGGGTATTTGCCAATAACCTTTTGTCAAGTCCAAAGTGGTCAGATAGCGAGCCTTGCCAAGTCGGTCTATAAGTTCACTCTGGGCATTGGGTACGTGTCAAACTTTGTCACTGCATTAAGCTTCCTGAAGTCATTACAGAACCTCCAAGTGCCATCCGGTTTTGGGACTAACACGATGGGGCTAGACCAGTCACTATTGGATTCCTCAATGACATCTAGCTCCAACATTCTTTTAACTTCCTCGCTGATGTCCTTTCTCCTCGCTTCAGGAATTTGGTATGGTTTGAGCTTGACACGGACCTCAGGCTCAGTAACAATATCATGCTGAACTGCTGAAGTCATGCCAGGTAACTCTGAAAATTTCTCTCTATTCCTTATCAGGAATTCTCTAGTTTCCTGCTTTTGGGAATATGACAGGGTGTCTGGAATCGTGACCTCAGGGATCAGAGGGGGCTCAGTACCCTTAGGCGTTACCGGGAGGGACCTCGCAGTTAACGCCAGTCTATCCTTCCAGGGTTTTAACAGGTTTATGTGGTAAATCTGTTCGGGCTTCCTTTTTCCTGGTTGATATATTTTGTAATTGACCTCCCCAACTCTTTCAATTACTTCAAAGGGACCCTGCCACTTAGCCAGGAACTTGCTCTCAACAGTGGGAACTAACACCAGGACCCTGTCACCAGGTGAGAAAACACGGAGTTGGGCCCCCCTGTTGTATATCCTCTGTTGGGCTGCTTGGGCCTGCAGTAAGTGTTCTTTTACCATCGGCATGATTGCTGCAATCCTGTCCTGCATTTGAGCGATATGCTCAATGACACTTTTATGGGGTGTCTGCTCCCCCTCCCAAGTTTCTTTGGCTATGTCCAAGAGTCCCCGAGGGTGTCTCCCATAAAGCAACTCAAATGGAGAGTACCCCGTGGAGGACTGGGGAACCTCCCTGATGGCAAACATCAAGTATGGTATCAGGAAGTCCCAGTTTTTCCCATCCTTGTCAACAACCTTTTTTAACATGCTCTTTAATGTCTTATTGAAGCGTTCCACCAAGCCATCCGTTTGAGGATGGTACACCAAGGTTCGCAATTGCGACACCTTAAATAAATTGCACAGCTCTCTAGTTATTCGGGACATAAACAGGGTGCCCTGGTCTGTAAGGACTTCTTTAGGGATTCCAACACGACTGAACACCATAAACAGCTCTTTGGCAATGTTCTTAGCAGACGCGGTGCGTAAGGGAATGGCCTCGGGGTAACGGGTAGCATAATCCATGATTACAAGGATATGCTGATGACCTCGGGCAGACTTGGGGAGTGGACCCACAAGGTCCATGGCAGTCCTCTCTTGGGACTTGGAAGTGTTGTAGTGGGGCTGACATCTGACACACAGGACAGGATTGACAATAATTCTCAATATCCTTCTGTATCCCGGGCCAATAAAACCTGCGCAACACCCTTTCAGTAGTTTTCTCAACCCCTAAATGACCTCCTAGCAAGTGCCCATGGGCAAGTTCCAACACCACCCGTCTGTATGGCTTAGGGACCACCAACTGTTCAACCACTTCATCATTTTTTTTTACATACACGATACAGTAAATCCTCATTGCTGCTAAAGTAAGGAAAACAGAGCCTGTCCCCTGATTCGACAGATACATCATTAATCACCATTACATTTTCCCAGGCCCTGGCAAGGGTTGGGTCTTTTCTCTGCTAGGTACCAAAATTTTCCTTGTGTACATTAAGGTCAGCAAACTCCAACGTAGGCTCAGATTTAGCAGATGGCTGTCCAGATCCACTGGTTGTGGGGACCTCCTCAGGCTCCTCTAGCTCTCCTGCCATAACTGAGAAAGGAAAACCTGGGGAGCCCAGAGAAGAGTCCCCTGAACCCATATTGTCAGTAGCGGCCAGGAGTTCTGGCTCTGTCACTGAGTCAGCTATTGCGACCGGGTCAGGACGATCCCACAGTTCCCAAAACTTAGGGAAGTCCCTACCAATGATGGCCTTGTGCACCAAGTGGGGCACAAGTCCGACCGGATGGGTCACCGTACCTAAGCCAGTTTTAAACTGAACAGTGGCTATAGGATACTCGCGGGTATCCCCATGTACACAGATCACAGCAACTTTTTTAGCATGCAAATTCACAGTGTCAACCATCTCAGCTGTAACCAAAGTCACTAGACTTCCAGAGTCTAGCAAGGCCGTAATAGGCTTATTATTAACAGTCATTTGGCACACGTGTTTTCCCATACTTGGTGCGGCAGCGCATGAAACAACAGCAAACATAGACTGCCTTCTAATAGACAGATCACACTGCATTGGTTCATCTGTCAATGGACAGTTTGCTGTAACATGTCCCAGTTCTTGGCAACGAAAACACCTGATGTTTCCTCAGTTCGGTTTGCTGACAGGCAGTAGCTTCCCTTGTTTGAGACGCCAAACTTCAGTCCTGGCACCAAAAATCCTCCCCCCTATTTCCTTGCCATGCTTACCACCCACTTCCCCTGGAACAGTCTTACCGGTTGCCTGGGGAGACCGTGGTTTTGGGCGGAAAGTCCGTGCGGCTGTAGGGGTGGTGACCAGGTTCTCTGCAGCAAAGTACCTTTCAACAAGTTCCACGAGATTGTCCCCCGAGTTGGGGTCTCCTTGACTCACCCACTTCTGCAGGGGAACTGGTAGTGACCTCAGGAACCGGTCCATGACCACACGCTCCACTATTTGTGGCCCAGACAGGGACTCCGGCTGTAGCCATTTTCTCACCAAGTGAATTAGGTCGAACATCTGCGATCTTGGGGGCCTCTCGTCTTGGAAGAACCAGCTGTGGACCCGCTGTGCTCAAACTGCCAAGGTGACACCAAGTCGTGCCAGGATTTCCCGCTTGACCTTTTCATAGTCTCCTGCTTCTGCTGACTCCAAATCATAGTAGGCCTTCTGCGATTCTCCAGACAGCAAGGGGGCGACCAGTCCTGCCCACTGGGTTTTGGGCCAACCTTCCCTCTCAGCGGTCCGTTCAAAGGTTAAGAGAAAGGCCTCTGGATCATCATCTGCAGTCATCTTGGAAAGAAAGCGACCCACATGGATGGCTGAGGGCTTGTCTCCAACAATATCACCTTTAGCAGGTGACCACTGTGCTAGCGTCTCCACAACCGCAGCCAGGGTTTTCCTATCCTCTTTTGCATCATTGGCTAGCTGTTCAAACAGCCTCTGCCATAGCTCCTGTACAGCACCAATCTGTTGGCACAGCGCCTTGGTTTGCTCCTGTGCGATAGCGTTTGTTTGCTGCTGTGTAGCGTTTGCTTGATGCAGTGCAGCGTTTGCTTGTTGCTGTGCAGCATTGGATTGTTGCTGTGCAGCATTGGATATCACCAATTGTTTTAGGATTTCCTCCATGTTTAGTCACTCTAGGTACTGGCCTTTTAATTAGTAATTTACTACAGCTGGTCGCAGTCTCCACCATATGTAACCTGGGGGACAGGTAGCAGGTACAAAAGCTCCCTGGGATGAGCAGTCTTTCAGGCACAGATACCAAATTCAGTGAAATAGTGACAAACAGTGAGGTGTTTATTTGTGATATATACAAGTCTATATACAGGTGCTGTACAGTGTTCCAAAAAAAACAAATAGGAACAAATATAGCCAAAACAAAACCTAGCCGTGTCTCGGCACTAACTAAACAATATTTACAGATCCTAACTACCAGGCTGAGAAAGCCTACAGCTTGCCAGCTTCCACATACCTTTTTGCTCTCCTACACAGAAGCAGTCTGAGCCTCGGTTCACACCAGAGGCGGCACGACTTGCAGGTCGCCTCACCGAGGCGACCTTCACACGACTGCCGGGGCGACTTGCAAGACGACTTCTGTATAGAAGTCTATGCAAGTCACCCCAAAGTAGTACAGGAACCTTTCTTCTAAGTCGGAGCGACTTGCGTCGCTCCGATTAGAACGGTTCCATTGTACAGAACGGGAGGCGACTTGTCAGGCGGCTAGGTCGCCTGACAAGTCGCCCCCGTGTGAACCAGCTCTGAGTATCCCAGGCCAAGAACAAAGGCTGTCTGCTCAGGTGAGCTTAAATTAGCCCGGGGGAGAGGACCAAGACCTGAACTGGACCATGGATCAGAGATCCCTGAACCTGTATGAGAGGAGCCTGGGAGATGTATAAATCCCGAACAGGATTTTTCCTGGCTCTCTCTGAGACGCTCTGCTACAGCCCTTAATAAATTTTTGTTTCAATTATACTTGCCTATGTGTGTTTTCTTTATAAAAGGACAGTTTTTTTGTGAGGAGGAAGGGACATTTCAAAAATACAATGTGAAATTAACAAGAGACACCAACACCAAGCAACCTCCTTGAGATTAAATAATACAAGATAATAATGGTGTTGTGGTAACTTGACACACAAAACACACCCAAAAATATTCTGGAGTTAAAAAAAAAAAGTTCAGGCTTGAAAAAAATACTAACCAAAAAAAAAATAAAAATAATACAATTTTTGAGTCAGATGTGACAAATACAAATATTATATTGATGAAATCAAAAGAAATAATAAAGAAAGAAGTTTGTGAGAACTCTGTGTGAATATGAGCAGCAAAACAACTTCATTCTTCTAGCATTATAAAGAAGAAGAGAGTGCGCTGCATTAAACAATTGAAATTGCAGCGTGACGAAAGTGCTCCATTCCGAACGCTAATTTTACCAGACCGAGCAGTTCCGTTTCAGAATTTATTCTGAGCATGCGTGGCACTTTGTGAGTCGGAATTGTCCACACACGGTCGGAATTGACGCGATCGGATTTTGTTGGAGGGAAATTTTATAGCCTGCTCTCAAACTTTGTGTGTCAGAAAATCCGATGGAAAAAATCTGATGGAGCCCACACACGGTCGGAATTTCCGACAACACGCTCCGATCGCACATTTTCCGTCGGAAAATCCGACCATGTGTACAGGGCATAATAGTAATATGCTTTTAAAAAAATATATATAGAGGAACCAGTAAATAAACTAATATTTACTGTACATATTCCTAAATTGCAGTAAATGAGAAAAAAACGTAGGCTCAATTTATCTTCAATTCAAAGCAGAAGCATTGAGGAGGTATTTGTCTAAGCAGCTCCGCTCACCAGGCTGCCAATCCTAGTAGTGACTCAGCACACAGCTCAGAACAAAGTGAGCAGAGTTTGTAAGGGAATTATATCAATGATTTTAGTGCTTCTTTTGAGAACTCTGAGGCTGGATTTCTCCTCAGTGACCGCAGCTTGGCCAAAGCTTCACTTTAAAACTGAGGTTTAAGGGGCGTGGCCTGGACAGCAATGTGAGAGGACGTGTGTGACCGGAGCTCCGCTTGTGGCGATCCTTCTACCCTTATCCTGCACCTAAAATCGGCCTGAAACTCACCCAAACTCTGTGTATCGGCGGCGCAGACATACCGGATCATGTCCCCTCCACAGAGAAACACCGCTGCCTCCTCTTATCTGGACAGATACCGGAGGACGGAGCGGGACACAGAGGAGGAAGATGGCGCCGCGCCAGCAACACACGCGGCACCCCCCTCAGATCCAACAGCAGACGGAACGGCTAAGGTACTGGAAGCTATCTCATTATGCCAGACTACACTAACGTCTAAAATTGAGGAAGTAAAGGTGGACATATCCCTAATTAGACATGATATGACTAAACTAAGGGAGAGGGTCACTGAAGCTGAGACCAGGATAGGGCGGGCGGAGGACATTTTACATCCTTTGCAGAATTCTTATGAGGACTTGCAGAGACAGATGCAGCAACTCGCACAGAAGCATGATGACCTTGAGAACCGGTCTCGTAGATCCAATCTGCGATTTATTGGCCTGCCTGAGGGCGCGGAGGGTGCAGACCCTGCCACCTTCCTTGAGAAAATCCTGATAAACGCATATGGCAGAGATAAATAATGATATTTGAAGCGCTTCACAATGTGCATGAAAATGAATATATAAGAATAAATATAAATAGTCAAATAAATCCAGCGGTGAGTAACACTATTCGGGCGCTTAATGTCCTCCACTGGATGCAGTCTGGTCCAGATAGGGCCCCAAGGATCATTCTGTCAATGGATGCCGAAAAGGCCTTTGACAGGGTGAATTGGGGCTTTATGAGAGAAATGTTGAAGGGAATAGGCCTGGGGGAGCGGATGATGGGATGGATAATGTCGATGTACGCGGGCCTTAAGGCAAGAATTAAAGTAAATGGAACGTTGTCAGAAAGCTTTAGTATCCAAAATGGTACGAGACAAGGTTGCCCATTATCACCCTTAATATTTTCAATAATATTAGAGCCATTCTTACGTAAAATCAGAAATAACAGAGAGATAAGTGGGACACAAATAGGACAGGTGGAACATAAGGTCGCAGCATATGCTGATGACCTACTCTTTTTTCTCTCGTCCCCCCAGACATCGTTAGCTGCACTTATGCTGGAGGTACAAAAGTTCGGCTCCTTATCTAATTTTAAAATCAATCTGGGGAAGTCAGTTATCCTTCCTATCCATGTCCCAATGGGACTGGAGATGACGCTGCGACATACGTATGCATTTGTCTGGGAGAGAGAGTCCCTGACGTATTTGGGGGTACGTATTAGTGTTGAAATGAAAAGACTATATGAAGTCAACTATGGCATACTACTGACGGAGATAGCGGAAGAGTTTAAAAAATGGAAAGGCCAATATCTAACTTGGTTTGGGAGGATTAATGCCATAAAAATGAGTATACTCCCTAGATTAATTTATATGTTGCATACAATACCAATTAAGGTACCGGGGTCTTTTTTCAGACAAGTGCGTAGGATGTTTGTGGCGTTCGTATGGAACGATAAAAGACCCAGATTAGCCCACGACCTTCTGAGAAGAAATAGGGCCGAGGGAGGATTGGGAATACCGGATATAGCCTTATATTACAAGGCTATGAGTCTAGTCCGGATCTTGAACTGGCACCATGATACCCATAAAAAACTTTGGGTTCAAGTAGAAAATGCAATGGCAGGGAGGAATTTAGCAGGAGCACCTTGGATTCAGAGCACGTCAAGAGGGTTGTCTCAATGGGTGTCACCATTAACCCAGAATACATTGGAAGTTTGGGACAAGTTGAATAAGAATGGGGATTACGCCCCCTGGATATCACCTCTGGCTCCTCTGGAGGGATTCACCTGGTTCCCCCCGGGGGAGGAGATGGGGTATCTGGGGGCTTGGGGTGGAGGTGGAGATTCCACCTGTGGCAGGTTTGCTCCGGAGGGAGTTTTGTTATCTCTGACAGAGATGGTGTCTAGATATGGGACAGTGCATATGGCAGAGTGGAAATACAATCAATTAGTGAGTTTCTTTAATAAAAGCAAATCATCAATAAGACCTATGAACTCTCTCACTATATTTGAGAAACAATGTGTGCAGAGATCTAGTCCCAGGAACGTGCTGTCGCAAATGTATAAAGGGATACTTAAGGGACAGGAAGGTACAACTCCATACTATATAAGGGAATGGGAGAAGGAATTGGGACAGGTATTGACTAACATTTAAATTAAAAGGATGATTACACTAACACATTCCTCATCCATCAGCTCAAAGGTACAAGAGATGGCGTACAAGTTCCTGTCAAGATGGTATAGGACCCCAGTCAAATTGGCACAAATGTTTCCAACCATAAGTGATAGATGCTGGAGGGGATGTGGGCAGAAAGGCACATTTCTCCATCTGTGGTGGACATGCCCAGTAATTAAAAGATTCTGGGAGTCGGTGTCTCCATGGATCAGGAAATTGACGGTGGGACACCTGGAATTTCAACCACTACATTATTTGTTCCATGGGATGCCGGGCTCTAATAGAAAATATCGGGAGGGCATAACACCCCACCTATTAAACGCAGCGAAAAAAATAATACCGACATTTTGGAAACAGATAAAGGGTCCCTCAATATTAGATTGGAGAAAGAAAGTGAGCTTAATAATGGAAGCGGAAAGATGGGTTCATATGCTAAAGGGCCAACAAAGGAAATTTGAAAAGAAATGGGCAGGCTGGAAGGAATGTTTAGTTGAGATGGAAAAAGAAGACGGAGATGATTAAAATGAGAAGGAGGTGGAAGTACAGCCCTTGTAAATATGTAAAATAAAAGAGACTGACCTATGGAAGGAAGAAAAGAGGAAAAAAAAGAAGAGGAAAGAAAGATGAAAGGAATATTGGAATTAGTTCGCTGGCCCAATATGTAGGGGAGGGTTTGGAGGGGGTGGGGTTGTGGTTCTCCTGTGTTTTTCCTTTCTCCCCTTTCCCTTCCTTTTTTTTTTTTTTTTTTTTAGGGGCTTTTTACACAAATTGAATAATTGATAAACAGGTGTTTTTTTTTTTTTTTTTTTTTACGATGGGTAAAGGGTAACAACACTTATAGTTTGGCCATGGAGGGCCTCCTCTCAAATTAAATATAATGACAACATGGTGTTTGGGGTGGGTTTTTTTTTTTTTTTTTTTTTTTTGTGTTTTCTGGTGTTTTGATGGGTAAAGGGCAATAACACTTACTAGACAGTTTGGCCAATGAGGGCCTCGTACACAAATACAAATTGATAAACACGCACACTTTTTTTTTCTTTTTTTTTTTCACTTATGTACACTTATGCACTTTTATGTCCCCCCCCCCCCCTTTTTTTTTTTTTTTTTTTTTTTACGATGGGTAAAGGGTAACAACACCTATAGTTTGGCCATGGAGGGCCTCTTCTCCAATTAAATATAATGACAACATGGTGTTTGGGGTGGGTTTTTTTTTTTTTGTTTTTTTTTTGTTTTTTTTGTTTTTTGGTGTTTTGATGGGTAAAGGGTAACAACACTTACTAGAATAGTTTGGCCAATGAGGGCCGCGTACACAAATACAAATTGATAAACATGCACACTTTTTTTTTTTTTTTTCTCTCTCTTTCTCACGAAGGGTAAGAGGTCTTCTTGCACAAAGAGAGGAGGGGAAAGGAGTAACTACAGGATTACCAAGTGGTTTGGAAAGGGAGGGAGGGATAAGATTTAAGCAAATGTGGTAGTAGAAATGTAATGTAATAAGGGTCTGGGGTGGGTGAGGAGGGGTTTTTCTTTTTTTTTTCTGTTTGTAACAATGTATGAAGATTGTTGTATTGTAAAATGGAAATAATAAAAAATTCTGATTATAAAAAAAAAAAATCCAGCGGTGAGTAAAAATTCCTAAAAAATCCAGCAATCAAAATAGTGTAAAATTATAAAAAAATTAGTGACACCAAATGTGTAAAAAATTCATATAAAAAATCCACATAAAAATAAATATATAGGGATGTGTTCAGAATGTTCAATTATACAGGTGTAGAATCCTGATTGGTATAGAGCTTTTGATCACTAGCAAAGCTGTTTAAAAACACTTGCTTAATTAAGGTGCTCATTGATAGTACCAATGTGTTTTTTGCTTCTATTCACAACCAATGTGAGAATCATAAACAGGCAGATAAGAGAAAAAAACAATCATTGTGCAATAGTTAGGATACCAAGGTACACAGGCAAACTTCAATCCACTCACGTGTGCCTTATAATGATAAGGCATATGCAGGTTTTACTATAGCAGTCAGCCGCCTTAGATAGGAGCAGATTCAGTGCAGTACACTGTGTGAAACTGCTGATCTGCACAGAGCGTCCTTGGCTCCTCCTACGCGTTACATCACAGTCACATGACTTTTTCAAGGCAGAGATACCTTCTCTACTACTTTTGTGGTGGAGCGCGCTCACCGCATGCCGGCACGCCGTCCACCTGAAGGAGCACCACCCCGTACCTTTATTGCAAAACTACTGAACTTTAAAGATCGTGACGCTGTACTTCGAATGGCCAGGCTCAAGGGCAACATTCCCTTTCAATCTGGATTCATATCAGCATTCCCGGATTTCTCTGCTGAGGTGCAGAGGCAGCGAGCACGTTTCACAGAGGTCAAACGTCGCCTACATACACACCACATTAAATATGCAATGCTGTTTCCAGCTCGCCTCCGCGTGGTTGGAGAAGATCGAGTGCACTTTTTTGAGGATCCTGCTATGGCCTCGGAATGGATAGATCAGCAAGATGCTGTAAGAAATCGCCCAGCATGACAGCCCTATCGCCCTAATACTGATGTAAGTGCCTTCTTCTATTCTACCAGGACGTTTTCCTACCTCACCTATTATACCCACCGTCCTTTACCATATAAGACCCGCCTACACAACACCACCGCATGATCAGGAATACTTTTGAATCTACAATGACTAAAGCCCAACACCTACATGCTACTTGGTCCCCCGGCCCAAAGTAGTTCTGATTGGACTTCCGTCACCATGACTTTCCAATTTTCAGAACGTCTGTTAGCCCAAATTCAGGGCCGCCAAATTAACCTCAATAGATGGTTTTTGCAGCGGACATGTTGCAATTGGTGACGACACATAGTCTGGAACATGGAACTTCTCGTCTCCCCCCATTGCTAAACCATCACACCCAGAAACGGGGGATGCTTCATGACCACACCATAACCCTGGACACCTCTCCTCATTTTTTCCATTTTTTCCTTTTTTCTTTTTCCCCCCTTTTTTTGGTGAAAATACTTTAAGTTTTGATGCCACAGCGGGGCATAGGCTCAGGTTAGTGTGACATACCCACGGTTATACCGCCACCGGCGTTGCCAAATAGGCTCCTGCTGGTGGGGGCACGTTCAAAAGTGCAATACTTTTTTCCTTGATTGCTATATGCGATTAATTTTTTGTCACTGCACTAGTTTTGGGATGCATACCCCAGTCAAGTTTGGGAGGCTGAGGGTAGGGAGGGGGGTAAAGGGCAATGTTAATTTAAGAAACATGTTTAATGTTATTTCATGTCTCAGGATGCTAATACATAGTCGTTTCCTTGCAAGGAAAGGGACAGAGTTATGTCTACCATGGTGCGGAATGCCCCCATAATATTTCACATTCCTCCTTCCATAATTTGCCAATAGAGCATTATGGCTAATGTAAAATTTCTCTCCTGGAACGTCCGGGGGCTCCGGGATAAAATCAAACGCACAGCGATATTTAATATACTCAAGTCATACAGAGCGGACATTATAGTCCTCGCAGAAACGCATGCCACAGGACAACTTCAACGAGCGTTGAAGCGCCCCTGGATTGGCTGGGCATTCCACTCCACCCACACTCCGTACTCCCGGGGAATTTCAATTCTCATAGCTAAAACTACCCCATTTGCAATAATATCAGTATGTACAGACCTACAGGGCAGGTATATTTTCCTACACTGCACACTTAATGGAATACAGTACTTATTAATGGCATTTTATATCCCTCCCCCATACAATTCCACCTTAATCACAGAGGGATTATTATATATGACACAACACCCCAACATCCAAAGTATTTTGTTAGGGGACTTCAATATGGTACTTAACCCCCGCAAAGACAGACTACAAACACATCCAAACACCCACCCCCCTGATACCACTAGATTTGGGCGCACACTAACGGAATTTTCACTAACTGACACTTGGAGATACAAATATCCCAATACCACGATATACTCCTGTTTTTCGGCGACACATTCTACTATGTCCCGGATCAATCTCATCCTAATATCAGACACCCTAATTCCCCTACTAACTGACTCAGATTACCACACAAGATCCCTTTCAGACCACGCCCCATGCTGGGCCACGTTAAAGCTAGCCCCGTATAGTGGCCCCCGCACCTGGCGCCTACACCCTTTTTGGCTGGCTACACTAAAGGACCAAGAGGACATTCACAGTGAATGGAAATACTACTTTAATACCAATAGGGACACAGCCCCCGTGGGTATGGTATGGGAAACATTTAAACTCCATGCACGCACTATGTTATCTTCCCGGATAAATAGAGCCAAAACCTCCTCCAAAGCTATCTTGTGCCAGGCCTCTGACAAATTGGATTTGATCACTAGGGAGTTCCAAAATGATCCTTCACAGGAAAGGGCGTCTGCACTCAAGCTCCTTGTAGACCAGTTACACTTTGAAAAAGCTAAACAAAAACTTTTTTTTGTGAAGCAACGGATTTTTGAACAAGGAGAACGCGCGGGCAAATTATTAGCATACCTTGCTCGTCAGGATATGAGTCCACCAGTGGTGGTTACACTCCTTGGGCCAAACTCTGTCACATACTCAGACCCTCAGACAGTGGCAAAAGCCTTTCAAACATACTTTATGGACCTATACTCCTCGAAAGTACAAGTCACTACACAAGAGACCCAGACCTTTCTTAAAGACATCCCCTTTCCTCAATTGTCAGAATCTCAAGTCACTGAGCTAGAGGCCCCCCTTAACTTGGATGAAAGTAGCAAAATAGCACTCGCCATAGCATCCCTGGCACCAGCAAAAGCCCCTGGAGGCAATGGTTTGCCACTCGACTTTTACGCAGCCTACTCGGAAATTCTTATCCCCGAATTATTACTGCTGTTTAACCATATATTTGAAACCGAGACCCTACCTGAATCCCTTCTTCAAGCAGTAATCATAGTGATTCCCAAACCAGGCAAGGACCCCCACCACCTAGAATCCTACCGCCCAATCTTGCTCCTCCAAGCAGACATTAAAATACTAGCCAAAATTTTGTCCATACGTCTTAACCAAAGTATTCTCTCCTTAATAAATTCGGATCAAACGGGGTTCATGCCTGGCATGAATACAGCCATGAACTTACGACGATTATACATGAACATTCAAGCTGATCATGAGAACGTAGGAGACAGGGCGGTGGTGGCGTTAGACGCCGCAAAAGCTTTTGATTCGGTGGAATGGGGATACCTGTGGGAATGCCTAAAGGGGTTCGGATTCGGGCCCAAGTTTATTAAATGGGTAAAATTACTATACTACTCCCCCTTGGCTAGAGTGGTAGTTAATGGGCACACATCCGACCCTTTCCCCCTGGGACGCGGAACCAGACAGGGATGCCCGTTGTCCCCTCTACTCTATGCCCTGGCTGTGGAACCCCTGGCCATTTCACTCAGGTTAAGCCCAAATGTACGAGGACTGACCAAGGGACCCCTAACAGAAAAACTGAGTTTATATGCTGACGATATGCTTCTATATCTAGAGGACACTGGCCCTTCTCTTCAAAGAGTTCTTGATATTATCGGGGAATTTGGGAAGCATTCAGGGCTAAAAATGAACTGGTCTAAATCACAGATTCTCCCCCTTGACCACTCACCCCCCTCCCATCATGCGGCCTTCCTTCCACTACAAAGAGTGGCCTCAATTAAATATCTGGGCGTGACTATTACAAGAGATCTCCGTGAATTTATAGTAAATAACATCAAACCACTCTTCCCCCTTCTAAAATCTCGCACACAATCCTGGGCCAGGCTTCCTCTAGGAGTAATGGGGAGAATTAATTTATTTAAAATGGTACTCCTGCCAAAACTTTTGTACATATTTTGGAACTCCCCAGTGCTAATCCCACTAGAGATCTTTAAAAAGATGGATCAAATCATCAACTCTTTCATATGGGGGTCTAACAGGCACAAACTTGCTTGGAACACGAATAAAAACCCAACCTCGTCAGGCGGAGCGGCCATACCAGATCTACACACCTATTATATAGCTGCACAGCTCTCACATTTCTATCATATTCACAAGACTGATGAACTTAGATATCAAACATTGGTATGTGAAAGACCAAATGATGATATGCACTCCCCACTACAAGTCCTATTTAGGAATGAGAGCAGGAGACGAACAAATAAGGTACGGCACCCACTGTTACACTGTTACACCAGCATTGCTATGTATGGGGAAAAGCGATCAAAATGTCCAGTACCGACTTTTTCCACTCACACACACCCTTATGGCACAATCCCCTTCTAAAAAAAAAAAAGAAAGAAAAAAAAAAAAAACTGAGGTTTAAAGTGCACCTGGACACTGTGCTAGCTATATTTTAAAGAGAAATAAGAGTGGCAATAAATTGTGCCCTTAAGGCACAGATTTCCCATTGATTTCATCACTTCCTCATAAGAGGAATGGGCTAATTCAGTTCAAGAACCTCTTTATCAGTTTACACCTTGATAAGAGTTAAGCAAATTGGTTTATCAAGTGGGCTGGGCAACATTCACTGATATTTGAGTAAAAGTGAATCTGCCTAAACTTGGTCTAGGTAAACTGATTAAGTCAATTTTAGGAAGAGCAAACAGATCCACGTAAGTTAATGTTTGTTGTGAACAGGAAAGTTTTGCTTGAGGATCAAGTATGACATAAAGGCATTTTTACATTAACTCCCCAGAATAAGCAGGTAAGTGACCATTGGCTCCCACTGCTATAAATCTGCCCAGGGAGGAGAAAGACAGCAGCAAGAGCTGCTTCCCGTGCGCACATTGCTGGATCAGGCTCAGGTAAGAATGGGGGGGGGGTCTGGAGGGGATTCTGCATCACAGTAGGTTTTTCACCTGAATGCATAGAATGCATTCAGATGAAAAACCTTAAGGCTTTAGAACCACTTTAAAACGAACGGTATTTGCACACCATACAAAACCCAACAACAAAGAGCTTAGTTTTTCTTATGGGTAAGCAGGCAAAGGGGGAAAGCTATAATAACATCTAACAAATTGCTAACTAGGGTACCTATGCAGTTGCCAAATTGCTTATAGATGAGACTGCTAAGACCAAATAACCAAAAAAAAAATCCTTATGGTTGGGGTAACAAAACAATGGCATCTGATGTAAATTTGTTAATAAACAAAGCCATGTCACATAACATGTATAATATTACAATGGTAATACAAAAATCCACCTCACATAAATACCAGGCATGATATGGCTTTACTAATAAGAATGTTATATA
Source organism: Lithobates clamitans (assembly GCA_037952925.1). Taxonomy (NCBI): domain Eukaryota; kingdom Metazoa; phylum Chordata; class Amphibia; order Anura; family Ranidae; genus Lithobates; species Lithobates clamitans. Next base: position 4,595,358 of record JBBGZY010000633.1, read on the forward strand.
CAATAAGGTTGATTTTCCTGTTTGTAACATGGAACATGATTTGGCATTGATGGAAGATTGGTCAAAGCTAGGGAAGAGCTCACAGTTCTGTCTGAATATAAGTGTGGATTGAATTTTGGTTGTTTGGGTGTTTATTCTAAAACTAGACTTTTACTTCATTCTGTGACATATACAGGCATATACAGTATCTCACAAAAGTGAGTACACCCCTCACAGAAGGGGGAGGAGCACAAGGTCTCTAACATCCACCAGCTCTGTGATGTCATCATGAAGGAGTGGAAGAGGACTCCAGTGACAACCTGTGAAGCCCTGGTGAACTCCATGTTCAAGAGGGTTAAGACAGTGCTGGAAAATAATGGTGGCAAAACAAAATATTGACACTTTGGGCCCAATTTGTATTTTCACTTAGGGGTGTACTCCCTTTTGTTCCCAGCGGTTTAGACATTAATGGCTGTGTGAGTTATTTTTGAGGGGACAGCAAATTTATAAATGCTGTACACACACTACTTTACATTGTAACAAAGTGTCATTTCTTCATTGTTGTCACATGAAAAGATATAATAAAATATTTACAAAAATGTCAGGGGTGGAATCACTTTTGTGAGATACTGTACATTTATAGGGATGAGCCTGCGGTTCAAGTCGAACATAAGTTCGACTCAAACATCAGGTGTTCGCCCGAATTCTGACCATTATGGGGTGACTGTGGAATGCCCCATAATGCACTGCAAGATCGCAGTGCACTGACAGCTACTGATTGGCCAAAGCATGCACCTGACCTGCATGCTTTGGCCAATCACAGCACGCTCTGCTGAGAGAGCCAATCATGGCTCAGGGGGCCAAGTCCACACCCCACACTATGTAAGGCTGCTTGTAATGAATGAGAGCAGCAAAATGAAATTTGTACAGGAAAAAATGTCATTTAAACCTGCTTGCGGCTGTAATGTTTTGTCGGATCATGGCAATATACATAAAAATCATTGAAAATAACGATGCGGGTTTCCCTCCAGTCCATTACCAGGCTCTGCAGGTCTGGTAATGATATTAAGGGGAACCCCGCGCCAAAATAAAAAAATGACGGGGTCCCCCCTAAAATCCATACTAGGTCCTTCTGGTCTGATATGGCTTTTAAGGGGAACTCTGCGCCAAACTAGAAAAAATGGCATGGGGTTCCCCCCAAAATCTATACCAGGCCCTTCAGGTCTGGTATGGATTTTAAGGGGAACCCTGCACTAAAATAAAACAAAAAAAATAGCGTGGGGGTCCCTCCAAAAATCCATACCAGGCCCTTATCCGAGCACGCAACCTGGCAGGCCACAGGAAAAGGGGGGACAAGAGAGCGCCCCCCTCCTGAACCATACCAGGCCACATGCCCTCAACATGGGGAGGGTGCTTTTGGGGTCTCTCCCAAAACACTTTGTCCCCCTGTTGATGGGGACAAGAGCCTCATCCCCACAACCCTTGCCCGGCGGTTGTGAGGGTCTGTGGGTGGGGGGCTTATCAGAATCTGGAAGCCCACTTTAACAAGTGGGCCCCCAGATCCCGGCCCTCATCCTATGTGAATTGGTATGAGGTGCATTGTACCCCTACTCATTCACCCAAAAAAGTGTCAAAAAAGTAAAAATGACAGGAGACAGTTTTGGACAATTCCTTTATTAAAAAATAAAAAATAACGCGTCCCGCGATGTAAATAAATCTTCAATCACTGTGCCGATGGACAATCGGTGCTGTGATTGAAGATGGATTTACATCGTGGGACACTTTTCTTTTTTAAAATAAAGGAAGTGTCCAAAACTGTCTCCTGTCATTTTTACTTTTTTGACACTTTGGTGAATGAGTAGGAGTACAATGTACCCGATACCCATTCACATGGGGAGGTGGGATCTGGGGGCCCCCTTGTTATAGTGGGATTCCAGATTCTGATAAGCCCACCCGTCTGCAGACCCCCACAACCACTGGGCAAGGGTTGTGGGAATGAGGTCCTTGTCCCCATCAATATGGGGACAAGGTTTTTTTTTTAATGATTTTTATCTCTATTGGTGGGATCCGACAATACATTTTCTTTAGAAATTAATTTTTGCTGTGGTACTGTTATGAACATGGGAAAGATGCACTACTTTACAGGCAGACTAAGGAGACCCCCAAGGCACAATATTTAAAGGAATATTTCATTTTTATTGTTTCACTTTCAACATTATTAAAATCACTGCTCCTGGAAAAACTGAAGTTTTTAAAACTTTTTTGCATTGATACATGTCCCCTGGGGCAGTACCCGGGTCCCCATACACTTTATGGCAATAACTTGCATATAATCCTTCAAAATGAGCACTTTTGGTTTTTCATGTTCGTGTCCCATAGACTTTAATGTTGTTTGCGTGTTTGCACAAATTTTTTGCCTGTTCGCATGTTCTGCTGCAAACCGAACTGGGGGATGTGTGGCTCATTCCTATGATTTAACCTCTCTGCATTTCAATTGCATTTCCCTGTTGTCACCCCTCTGGAATCTAGGAACTCAATAATCATAAATCTGAGCTGCAAGATGGAATATCTATGCAAAATGCTTGACAGCAGGGAGCACCGGCCAATCCGCCCACAGTGAGGATTTATTTAGCTATAGTCTGTCTTTCATTTTTTGTTTTGTTGCCCTAATAAAGTTCAAACCACAGGACATTTTAATATATAAACCACAAAAGAGCTCTGACAAGTGTGGTAGCCTTTAGGGTTAATTCACACCATCCACTGCTGATGAACTGATCTCATTTTTTTAACAAACTTTATTGAAATGGCACACATATTTTATTAAGTTCAAATGACTACTGTGCTGTGCAAAGCAGCAGATTACTTGCACTGTGCTGCCTTAGAAAAAGGACTGCATGGAGTCCTTTTTTTCAGTGCACACTGCCTGCACATACAGTGATATGAACAGGGCACACTCGTGGCAAAGCTTTTTGCCATGTCATGAGGTGGGACCGCACTAAAGTAACCTCTAGACCAGGCCATGTGTTGCTATTCAGCACTGTACATGTGTTGCTATTCAGCACTGTACTGCCAACTGCTCGATCATGCAACACTGTACAAATGAAATTTATATATTAAAAATAAATAAATAAATATAAAGTAGACGATATATATATATATACGGTATATACACACATATATATATATGTGTGTGTATATACCGTATATATATGTGTATATATATATATTGTCTACTTTCATTTATAAAACATATCCAATAAAATCTCATTTCTGCTACAGGTCTTTCTGGTTTGAGTGAAAGTTATAGCGTCTACAAACTTTGGCATATACTGTATATTTAAAATTTGAACAATCCTAATGTACTGATGACCTATCTCATTTCTTGTGGCCCTTAAAATGAGTCATCCCGAATCATAGTCATAGTTCGAATATTGAACACGGTGTAAGCTCTAATATATATATATATATATATATATATATATATATATATATATATATATATATATAATTTTTTTGTGAGATACACAATTTCATTACAGATGCTACCTAATGGTTTTAGTATCCATATACATGTAATATGAGACTTTGCCTTGAAACGAAAGTGAAGAAATCACTGTGTATTTGTTTGTGTTTGACTGTGTCCATGTGACGTGATTTGCTATTGGGAGTATCACACCAAAAATTACATTTTTGTTGAGGGGGATGCCTGAAATATGTCATCAATATAGTGATGCCAAGTTCCTGAATGTTTTTGAAATAATTTATTTGTCACATACCTGGTTGGAGGCCGAAATGCCGAGAGGGCTCCCCTTACGGCTGAGTGCAGTACACCCCTGAAGTTGGGTACAGAGGGTGTAGTGCCCAGAGAAGCACAGGTTGCCAGATGGATTCCATAGAGAAGAGCTGGTGGGCACCAAAAGGACACCGGGTAATACAGGAAACACAGCTGGGCTAAAGTCTATAAGAATCCTCGGTAATACTTGGCAAGGTGTGCACAAGGAACTGTAGTGGAAGCCAGGCCAGGGGTCAAACACAGTAGGTCCGGCAAGAGGAAGAGGCAGGTTGCAGAAACAGGGACAAGCCAAAGGTCTGGTATCAGGAAGCAGGCATGAACAGGTACTGTAGCAAAGTCCGTAATACAAGCCGGGATCAGGTACTGGAGAGGACAACAAGTCGGTAAATTAAGCCAGGGGGTCAAACCCGGAGAACAGATCAGACAGGTCAGGAACAATCCGGGTCACAACAGGAATCCAAATAGTAATTGCACAGAGGCTCAGGAACACAGGAAGACTGACAAACCAGCAACTGCAGACACTAGCAGACTTCCTTATGTAGGCCCATGTGACCTGCTGGTAGAGATACTGGGTCCTAAAGTCCTTCTCCTGCCAGAGATGCTGGGTCCTAAAGTCCTTCTCCTGCCATAAGTGCTGGTAGAGATGCTGGGTCCTAGAACCCTTCTCCTGCTGTTGGTTCCTTGACATCTGGCACTATTGCCAGTTCTCCTATGGCCATTTCCCTGACAGTGCCGCCCCCAAGGGGCAGCCTCTGGATGCCCCAATGGGCCAATGCTTCAGGATGTGCTGTGAAAGTCCTGCACAAGTCTAGGAGCATGCACATTGTTTGCAGGCTCCCAGGAATTGTCTTCGGTAGGGTACCCCCTCCATTTGATTAGATACTGGACCTGCTTACCCCTCCTCCGGCAATCCATAATGGCTTCGACCTCAAATTCTGTTTCCCCTTCTACCAATATTGGAGGTGGAGGTGGAGGTGGCTCTTCTCTTCCAGGGAAGGAACTGGGTACAGCTGGTTTAAGCAGGGAGATGTGGAACAATTGATAGATCTTGTAAGTATTGGGTAGTGCAAGCTCAAAAGCCACCAGATTTATCTCTCTTTTGATTTCAAAGGGACCGATAAATTTGGGTCCAAGCTTCCAGGAGGGACATGAGAGCTTGAGGTTTACTGAACAAAGCCATACCTTGTCCCCAATCTTAAAGACAGGATTCCCTCTTCTTCTTTTATCATGGAATTTTTTATAGTCCTCTTGGGCTTTTCGCATGGCCTCCTGAAGCATCTTGTAGTTGGATTGAATGAACCTTAATCAATGCTGGACAGCGGGAGCAGATGTTTCAGATATAGTATGTGAAAGAAAGGAGGGATGGAATCCATAGTTCGCCCAGAAAGGGGACTGGTTGCTGCATGCAAAGAGTTATTATATGCAAACTCAGCACTGGGAAGAAGGAAGATCCAGTCATCCTGCGAGCAAGTACAGAAACATTGAAGGTACTGTTCTAAGATCTGGTTAGTCCTCTCTGTTTGATCATTGCTCTGAGGGTGGTAAGCTGAGGAAAGACACACTTCTATTGATAGAGACTTGCAGAGATCCCTCAAGAACTTGGAGGTGAACTGTACCCTTCTATCGGAGACAATACTATCTGGTAATCCATGTAATCTGATAATCTCTTTAATGAACATGTTTGCTGTGTCTGAAGGGGAGGGTGTGCCAATCATCAGAAGAAAGTGTGCCATTTTGGAAAGGCGGTCTACCACCACCATGATGATGGTGCATCCCCCAGAGGGGGACAGGTCTACTATAAAGTCCATGGATATTTCTTTCCAGGGTGGTTTAGGAATGGGTAATGGCCTCAAAAGTCCCCATGGCTTGGCATTGGAACCCTTGTTGCGCTGACAAATGGTGCAAGAGTTCACATACTTTCTGCAGTCCTGTCTTAGGCTGGCCCACCATAATGAGCGCTGAACAAGTTCAGTGGTTCTTTGTATCCCAAAAGGCCCGGCAAGTTTATGGTCATGTGACATTTTTAGAACTTGGAGTCTGACTGGCTGGGGAACAAAAATTTTATCCTGGTGCCACAAAAATCCATCTTGGTTTCTCAGTGAGGACACTTCTGATCCAGAGCACTGGGTTGAGGCTTGCTTGATTAAGGTCTTTAAGTCAGGTTGAATAAGCAAAAAATTCTGGGTGGATAGGATCGTACTTGGCTCTGTCGTTTCAGGGGTGTCCGGAAACATTCGGGAGAGTGCATCTGCTTTCCCATTCTTGGAACCTGGCCGATATGTAAGATGGAAATTGAACCTGGAGAAGAACAAAGCCCAGCGGCTTGCCGGGGTCTTAAACGTTTGGCTGTCCTGAGGTACTCCAGGTTCTTATGGTCTGTAAAAATCATAATGGGATGAGCGGCACCTTCAATAAGTACCTCCATTCTTCTAAGGCAGATTTAATGGCCAGAAGTTCTCTATCTCCCACATCATAATTTCTCTCTGGTGGGCTCATCTTTCGAGAGAAAAAGGCTACGGGGTGAAGAAGAGCCTTAGGCACCTGCCGTTGGGACAGGATTGCCCCTGTAGCTACTTCAGAGGCGTCCACTTCCAACACATAAGGCAGGGTCGGATCTGGGTGCCGTAGGATTGGTGCAGAAGTGAACAGATTCTTTAATTTGTCAAAGGCCATCTGGGCTTCTGGAGACCACTGGAACCGGACCTTCTGGTGGGTCAACTGAGTGATGGGTGCTATTATGGTGGAGAAATCCTTCACAAACCTCCTGTAGAAGTTGGAGAACCCCACTAAGCGCTGAACACCTTTCTTGTCCGAAGGAGCTGGCCAGTCTAGTATTGCTTCCACCTTCTTTGGGTCCATTGTAATTCCTTCTGTGGAGATGATGAGACCCAAGAATTGAATAGATGTTTTTTCAAATTCACATTTGTCTGCCTTGACATATAGTCCATGTTTTCTCAAGGTTGAGAGCACCTTTTTTACGTGAATTCGATGAAGCTCCAAAGAGGCAGAGAAGATGAGGATATCATCGAGGTATACGATTACAAAGTAATCAAGGAACTCACGAAAAATGTCGTTCACTAGATGCTGGAACGTTGCTGGGGCGTTGCATAACCCGAATGGCATCACGAGGTATTCGAAGCGGCTGAACCGCGTCCGAAATGCTGTTTTCCACTCATCACCCTGGCGTATTTATAAGCACCCCTCAGATCCAATTTAGTGAAAATCCGGGAGGTTCGGAACCTTTGAAAGAGTTCAGGAATGAGAGGCAGTGGGTATCTGTTCTTTACAGTGAGCTTATTGATTTCTCTGTAATCTACACACGGCCGCAATGTGCCATCCTTCTTCTCCACGAAGAATATACCCGCCCCAGCAGGAGAAGAAGAGGGTCAGATAAACCCCTTTTCAAGGTTCTCGTGAATATATACTCGTAGGGTCTCCAGCTCGTTTTCAGATAGGGGGAAGATTCATCCAAACGGGATCTCGGCCCCCGGGAGCAGTTCAATTGGACAGTCATAAAGCCGGTGAGGTGGGAGGACATCAGCCTTTTTCTTGTCGAAGATGTCTATAAACTCATGATAAGCTAGAGGAACATGCTGGAGATTACTGAGAGCAGGTTGCACTGCCAGACAGCTAACAGGCTTACTGGAGCTGGGAGTAAAGCAATGCTGCTGTCAGAGAACTCACACAGCAAGCACCCGTCTCCATGCAGCAGCTGCCAATCCTCGTTCTGCTAATGCCAAGGTGCATGCACGGAACCATAGCCAGAGGCAAATGAGATCCAGGGTGGGCATGCACAATGGCACCTCTATGCGAATGCGCATGCGCGCTAACGCACGTCTGCAAGTGCCAAAGCGCTAATATGCTAACGCGCATGCGCCAATGTGCCAAAGTGCTAATGTGCTAACGTGCATGTGCTAATGTGCTAAGTTGCTAATGTGCATGCGTGTACGTACGTACGCTGGCGCCAATTCTGGCACACAGCACCCTATATAAACAGAGAGTCTGCCTAGCATCAGTGCTGGATTGTTTTCAGCTTGTTCCTGTGTTCCTGTTGTTACTCTGCCTGATTGACCTTGTTCCTGAAAACCCGGCTATCTTCTGACCATTCTCTTGGATCTCCCCTGCATGCTGAACCTGCCTCTACTTGCAATACTGACCTTGGCTTGAACTTATGTGTCACGTCAATACTCACCGAGGCCGAGATGCCGAGAGCAGCTTGCCCTTATGACCACGCGCACCCGAACCCCCGAGAGTGAGACAGGGGATCGGAAGCACGCGGAGGCACGGGTCCCGGTAAGGCTGTGGGAAGACTCAGGATGGCTTGGATGGCGGGAAGTCTCCTGGAAGAGTGCCTGGAAGTGCAAGAGCAAAGGTTAGGAGGTGTAAGACTGGTGGTTAGGAAGTCCTTATGACTGAGGGAATCAAGGGGGTGGCAGCCCCGTGGGGAGTATGGTTGAAGACACAGGCGGAGGTCAGGAGATCCAACAGGTCTGGAGTGATCCTTAAACAGGCAGAAGGTCAAGGTATCTGGCAAGCAGAGAGTGGTCGTTGTTCAGGCAGAGGGTCAGGGTATCCAGCAAGCAGAGAGTGGTCGTTATTCAGGCAGAGGGTCAGGGTATCCAGCAAGCAGAGAGTGGTCGTTATTCAAGCAGAGGGTCAAGGTATCCAGCAAGCAGAGAGTGGTCGTAGGTACAGGCAGAAGGTCGGTTTCACAAGAGACAGGAAGCAGGAGTACAAACACAGGCAGGGTAAAGCTGACGACAAACCAGCAACCCGACTGGGTGCTGGTGTCGTCTAAAGTAACCTCCCAGTGAGCGCGTCATCATGACGCGCTACCGGGCACCCGCACGGGCGACGGCGCGCACGCGTGGGCCGCCGTGCACCCGCGCGCGCCACACCATCAGGCCGCGAACGGGTGCACGTCTCAACAACAACCCCCTGCGCATGCGCCCCGCAGCCCGGCGAACGGAGGCGACTTGTCCTTCGTGACATTATGATTACGGCTCTGCCTCCTGATTCTGTACCCTGCTGCCCATCTGTTGCCAACCCCTGCCTGTTCCTGACTACGGTTTTGCCTTCTGACTTGGTACCCCGCTGCCAGCCTGTTGCCGACTCCTGCCTGTTCCTGATTCTGCAGTTGATCCTGATCTGGCTCCCGCTGAACAAGTTTGGTGATCAGTTTCCCCATCTCCTCAGCAGAGGTTCCTATATCTCCAAGTTCCAACCTCTTGCCTGCAGGCACCTGCACCCTTTAATTGCCCTCGAACTCCCTGTACCCACCACCAGGGGTGCTTGGACCGGAACCGTGCAAGAGGCCACCCTCATCATTTCGGGCTCCGCTGTAAGGTACGTGACAGCTGCAGGCAATAGACTGAAGAAAGAGAGATTTCCTTCTTGGCCCAGTTGATTTGCGGGTTATGTGCCTGCTGCCATGGAATTCCCAGGATGATGGGAAACATGGGGGAACATAGGACATCAAAGCAGACAAATTCTTCATGGCCAGTATCTGTAGTAGTGAAGATGGGCATGGTTTCCTGGGTGACAAGTCCAGAACTGGGCAGGGAACCATCGGCCAAAAAAACCTCAAGTCTTTGCTTTTTTTAATAGAGGGGCACACTAAGTTTTTTAGCCAGAGATAAGTCCATAAAACAGCTACATGCCCCGGAATCAATGATTAGTTGTAGCCGGATCTCCCTTTCTGCCACTTGTAAGGAGATGGGAAGAACAAGGTAAGAATGGCAGGATCCAGAGACTTGGAGATATGTGGAACTTGGTGGGTAGATCTTACTGGGTCTTATGGGGCAGCTGCGTAAAAAATGTCTGGCCCCTCCGCAGTATAGGCAGAGTTTGGCCTGCTGGCGGCGTTTTCTCTCCTCAAGCGTAAGGGAGGAACGGGCCAGGCCAATTTGCTCTGGTTCCTTTTCTGGGATTGCAGGGCAAACAGACGTGGGTGCAACAGCAGGAGAAAACTTGGGTAGCATCTGTGTAGGCTAGAAGGATTGAGCACGTTCCGACCGCCGCTCCCGCAGGCGCCTGTCAAGCTGAATGGCTAGGTGAATAAGTCCGTCAAGAGTGTCGGGAATAGCAATTCGAGCCAGTTCATCCTTAAGGACCTCAGACAGTCCTTGGCGGTACTGGAACCTGAGGGCTGCCTCATTCCAGCTTGTGTCGGTGGACCACCTGCAGAAATCCACGGTATAATCTTCCACTGGGCGTTTTCCTTGCCGTAGGGCAACTAAGACAGATTCAGTGGAGGCCGCACGCTGGGGGTCATCGTACAACAGAGTCATGGCCTCAAAGAAAGTGTCCATAGTATTCAAAGCAGAGTCTTTTTGATCCAGCAGGTTATGAGCCCAGGTTTGGGGTTCCTCAGATAATAAAGAAATTATAAATCCTACTTTCACAAACTCAGAAGCAAAAGTTCTAGGTTGGAGGGCCAGGTACAGTAGGCAGGCATTCTTGAAGGCCCTGAACTTTTTCCGGTCAGCCGTGTTAGAGGAGGAAGAACTGGAGTCCACAAAGGCTGGAGCAACAGGCAAATGCTGCAGCCGATCCTCCAACCGGAAGTAGCCATCCAGGAGCTTCTGAATGGCTTGCGTAAGCCTGGTGACTTGTTGACACATCATCTTGAGCGGGGAAGCACCTCCGTCGGCCTCGGTCATGGCTGGTTTGTACTGTCACGTATCTGGCTAGAGGCCGAAATGCCGAGAAGGCTCCCCTTGTGGCTGAGTACAGTACACCCCTGGTGGACACCAAAAGGACACCGGGTAATACAGGAAACACAGCTGGGCTAAAGTCTATAAGAATCCTCGGAAATACTTGGCAAGGTGTGCACAAGGAACAGTAGTGGAAGCCAGGCCAGGGGTCAAACACAGTAGATCCGGCAAGAGGAAGAGGCAGGTTGCAGAAACAGGGACAAGCCAAAGGTCTGGTATCAGGAAGCAGGCAGGAACAGATACTGTAGCAAAGTCCGTAATACAAGCTGGGATCAGGTACTGGAGAGGACAACAAGTCGATAAATCAAGCCAGGGGGTCAAACCAGGAGAACAGATCAGACAGGTCAGGAACAAGCTGGGTCACAACAGGAATCCAAATAGTAATTACACAGAGGCTCAAGAACACAGGAAGATTGACAAACCAGCAACTGCAGACACTAGCAGACTTCCTTATGTAGGCCCATGTGACCTGCTGGTAGAGATACTGGGTCCTAAAGTCCTTCTCCTGCCAGAGATGCTGGGTCCTAAAGTCCTTCTCCTGCCATAAGTGCTGGTAGAGATGCTGGGTCCTAGAGCCCTTCTCCTGCTGTTGGTTCCTTGACAACTGGCACTATTGCCAGTTCTCCTACGTCCATTTCCCTGACAATATTATTATAAGTGTATTATACATATATTCATAAGGGTGCAGGCGCGTAAGAAAAAGTGTAATATATATACACGCACTCACTTGCCACTTTATTAGATTCAACAAGGTGTTGGAAACGATCCTCAGAGATTTTGGTCTACATTGAAATGATGCGCATCTCGGGGGCAGGAGGCGGAGCCTAGCAGAGCAGACATGCATTGTTAGAGCTCCAAACCGCTGAGCAGAGAAGAGAAGGACAAAGCGGAGCCTGCAGGCTCAAAAGGTATCCATTTGAACCTTTTTGCCCCAGGGAACAAACTGTGAAAGTTTGGGCAGGAAATATGGTACTGGGAGGAAACCGTGGCAGAAATAAAAATCACCTCACAAAGAGCTCACAGGCACTCACTGCAGCTGAAGCAGCTCCAGTCACCTCACAAGATACAGCATCAGGGCGCTCTCACAGACAGAAAATGTCACAGCAAGACTCTCCATTTGAGTCAGATACAGAACAAATCCTCTCACAAACTTCTCCACAAGCCTCCTCAGTATCCCCAGAAATATTATTACAATTTGAAAAGATGCTTCATAAGGCTTTAAAACAAACCTCAGACCAAATAACAAAAAGCCTAACCAAAGAAATAAGAGAGCTGGGAAACCGCACCGCAGCCTTAGAAATAAAAATGGATGAAATTGAAATTACAACCCAAGAAAATATAACAGAATTGGAACAATTAAAAGAAGAGAATTTAATACTTCAAACTAAGCTCGAAGATTACGAAAATAGAGCCAGACGTTCAAACTTGCGCATAAGGGGAATACCTGAAACTGTGACAGACCTGCAATCTACTATTACTGCTCTATTACAAGAACTAAAGCCAGATATCCCTATTGAACGTTTAGAACTGGACAGAGTACACAGAGCCCTCACAGCCAAAAAGAAAGATGGACCCCCACGTGATATAATCACAAAATTTCATTATTACAGAACGAAAGAACAAATACTAATTGCTGCAAGAGAAAAAAAGGAACTTAATTTTCAAGGACACAATTATCAAATTTTTGCTGACCTATCCCAACTTACTATTACTAAAAGACGATCCATGAAACCCCAACTAATGGAACTGCAACGCCACAACATTATGTATCAATGGGGTATCCCCTTTTCAGTCAGATTTAACTACCAAGGTACAATTTACAGAAGCAGATCAGTAGATGAACTACAACAAACCCTTTTAAAATTAAATCTGACAGAACCCACAAGCAGCAACTCTCCCACACGCAGAAGAATGGCGTCATCTTCACCTTCAGGCAGCACCCAGAAAATTTCAGAACAAAATGGGAATCATCATTCTCACAAAAGAGGCCGTTATGCCACATCATCCATGGACCAAGAAGATTCAATGGACTGACATCCTAATTCCTGATATCTCTTCATTTATTATACTAAGAGATGGTTCTCTTTAAAAAACCTATATTTATAACTGAATGTAACTGCATTCTGATAGTCACACATTGTGTGGGATCATGTTACATTCCAGTTATATTTCTTATTACTTCTGATTCATATAGCCTTAGAATATATAAGTGAAATAGGGAAATTCTTGTTCAGTTATATATTATCAGGTAATAACAATAGATTTATTACTTTTTAGGACAAATATGTTCAATAATCCAGAAGTAATGGAAGCCTTTTCTTTCTTTTCTTAAAACAAATATATTATTACCTAACTAGTTCCTAGAATTATGTTTTTGTTTATTCTAATCTGAAGCAATACAACCTCAATTTTATGAGTTAACATATCTAAACAGTTGCATATGAATAAAATATGTAATTGTTTACTCTAAAAGGGTTAAAATCCCAAAATAATTCAAACTATCTTCATCAATACCAAAGTTATTAACAGTACCTTTCTAACTGAATTATTTAGCCTAGGGCAAGACTAACCATATACAACCACCCTGGAATAAATAATTTCAACAAAAACTATATTCTGCACTCCATTTAATGAAACATCATTTTGATGTCTTTTGACATAGCACTTCTCTCTTGTAAGCGGAAGATCCGTGTACCCCCATTAGCCCTCCTCATTCTCCCAATCATATTATGTGGGAGTGTGACGAAGGCACTTATTCCCCTGAGAGAGATATTTACTCTCTTTCACGGGTAAATTGTGATTACTTGCAAAAAATAATTTATACAATGTATCATTTAATCTCATATGTTTTTTGTTTACTCTTTACTCCAGAATTCACTGGTTTCTTTTCTATCTATCCATCTCTTTAGTCCACACAGGTTGATCTGCGCAGTCAGCTCTGCATAACAAAAAGTAAGTTAAAACTATTTGATCTATTGCCATGGCACCACTGAATATACTTTCCCTGAATGTTCAGGGAATAAATGTCCCTCAAAAAAGGACCAAAGCCTTCCGTACTTTCCATAACAAGAAGGCTCACATAGTATGCCTCCAAGAAACACACTTCACCAAAGATTCTACTCCAAAATATATTTCTCCTTTTTATCAACAAATTTACACGGCTTCTGCCTGTACCAAGCAAAGGGGAACTCTAATTGCATTTCACCGATCCACACCATTCACCTTATCATCAGAAATTAAAGACCCAGAAGGTAGATACCTGATACTCATGGGTTATATAATGGATACAGCAATCACGGTGATTTCCTACTACGCTCCTAACAAACAACCTACACCATTCCTCTCACATATATTACAAGTGATTAATACACACAAAATAGGAACAGTGATAATGTGTGGGGATTCAAACCAGGTCCTCCTCCCATTTCTAGATAAATCACCTTTTACACCATCCAAAATAACCTCTAGATTACCTTTTTCTCAACTTCTTTCCAAATACAATCTGGTAGATTCGTGGAGAGAAAGTAACCCAATGAAAAAGAAATTCACTTATTTCTCGCACCCTCATCAAACCTTCACCAGAATAGATCATATTTTTCTAACAATAGGAATGATACCAGAAATTATTGCATCAGATATAATTCCGATTCCGTTGTCTGACCATAATGCAGTATACACTACTATAGCCTCAGCCATACCAAAAGCGCATGACCCAACGTGGTACTTACCGGACATAATGCTCAAACACCCACTACATCAGATGGCCATTGAACAAGCTTTAAAGGAATACATATCAATTAATAATACAACAGACATCTCCCCAATAACACTGTGGGAAGCTCATAAGCCTGTCTTGCGTGGTACAATACAAAGACAAATGGCACTATTTAAACGGGAACGCAAAAATCTAGCAAAAAAACTAGAACTCAATTTTAATGCAGCCTACATATCATTTCAAGATAACCCATCTCAGAGTACAAAATCTCATCTGGAAAAATCTAGATTGGAATACGATCTATTTCTCACTGAGTCAGTTGATAAATCCCTCAAACGCTCCAAACACAATTTCTACATGAATACAAACAAACCAGGTACATATTTGGCTCGGGCATTAAATTCAACTAACAAATCTTTCAAACCAATACGTTTGAAATTATCAAAAAATGTTTACACTTGTAATCCAGTTAAAATAGTCCATAAATTTCACTCACATCTCGCAACTTTATACAAGACAAACAATGAATTTAATCCTACAGAAGCTGAATCCTTCTTCTCAAAAATAAACTTACCTGAGTTATCTCAGAATCAAAAAAGCAGTTTGGATGAGCCTATAACTATAGATGAAGTTGCTAACGCCATAAAAGACCTAAAACTTAACAAAAGACCAGGCCCAGACGGCTACTCGGCTTTATACTATAAAACATTCTCAGAAATACTCTCTCCCATTCTCACTGAAACTTTTAACAAACTTCTAGATGGACATTCTTTTCGGCAAGAAACACTAATGGTAATTGTTTGTATGATCCCAAAACCCCTTTCTGATGATACTTCCTGTGTGAATTATCGGCCTATCTCTCTGTTAAACCTCGATATTAAATTATTAGCAAAAATAATAGCAAAACGCCTCAATAGCATTATAGGAAAATTAATACATAGAGATCAAGTAGGCTTCATGCCAAATAGACAGGCAGGCGATAATATACGCAGGGCAGTGTTATTGGCACATATTGCTAAAAAACGGAAAATCCCTTTATGTTTTCTATCTCTCGATATTAAGAGGGCATTTGACACAGTATCCTGGTAATATATGCAATATTCATTACAAAAATGGGGTTTTGGACCCCACTTTTTAACATGGATCAAAGCATTATATAATAAACCCAATGCCTATATAAAATATGCTGGATACAAATTTGAAGCCTTTAATATCGAAAGAGGTACCCGACAGGGTTGCCCATTATCTCCCTTATTATTTGCCCTTATACTCGAACCCATGGCCCAATACATCAGAACAAACCAAACTATAACTGGCATTGAAGTAGGAGGTATTACACACAAATGATGTATATTTGCAGACGATATATTACTTTTTCTATCATCACCACAGGTCTCTGGTCCTAACTTAATACCAGCTCTTGATGGATTTGCAGCCCTATCCGGCCTTATGATTAATCCTAAGAAATGCCTAGTGCTTAATATTTCACTTACAAACATGGAATTGATCCCGGCTAAGGCTGCACTCCCATTCACATGGGCAGAAAAATCAATCCCATATCTTGGAATTCATTTAACAGCATCTCATTCTGACTTATTCTCTTTTCCAATATTTTTATTCAAGATTTTACAAAAGATATAAGATTAAAGTTTTACATGTTTTGTTTAAGGTGTAAGAACCAATAACAAGACGTTTATACAAAATAATCAAAGAAAAAATAAAAGGAACAAAATGAAAGAGATAGGGAGGTTACACAACAGATAAATCCATATGGTTATTAATTCTTTATTGTGTTTCATGCATAGCTTGAGGAGTCTCAGGAGGAGAATTCTCACTCCCAAGCTCCTCAACTTGGTGTAACCTGTAAATGATCCTCCTATAACAGCCCTAGGGCTTCGATCAACCCTATACTCTTTAGTGCTTATTATATTTAGTAAAGTAACAAGAAAGAAAAAGATAGGAAAGTGAGAAGTAGAGGGTAGAGAGAAGAAGGGGAGGGGGAGGTGCACTCCTGTCTTAGAGCGAGGAATTTTTAAGTATCCCATCGCATTATGTATTCGAGATATATTTTATCCAAGGGTCCCATATTCTTTCAAACAAATGCATTTTGTCATTTAAGATAGCAGACAGACGTTCATTAACCATAATCCATGACAGTTTAGATTTTATGAGATAAAAGGGGATCGTTGGCATGTGTTTCGATGCTCCATCTACTGGGTGTCCCAACAGTGCCTGCAAGGGTGACTTGATTAAGTTCACTTGGGTTAATGAATATATAAAGTTGTATGTACGGATCCAAAATCTACGCACTTTTGGGCAGGACCACCATGTGTGTATCATGGTGCCTTCGCTGTTGCATCCTCTAAAGCACTGCGGGGAGGCCCCCGGAACAAAAGCTGCCACTTTCACTGGGACCATATACCATCTCACCAGAACTTT
Source organism: Lithobates clamitans (assembly GCA_037952925.1). Classification (NCBI taxonomy): domain Eukaryota; kingdom Metazoa; phylum Chordata; class Amphibia; order Anura; family Ranidae; genus Lithobates; species Lithobates clamitans. The sequence goes on from JBBGZY010000633.1 coordinate 4,612,000, forward strand.
GTAGTTTGCCTCTATCAAAGAGGTATTAATATATGATTTGGAAGCCTGGAGAGACATTTTGTGCCATTCTTCAACTGTTAGGCTGATACCTGTATCTTGCTCCCATTTTTCCATATAAAACAATTTCTGAGAGGATGATGATAAAATACCATATATCAATGACATGTGGCCCGAGTGTTTGTCTATGGTTCTGCAGAAATTTTCCATTTGGGTGGATTTAGTTAAATCTGAACTACAGTTCAGTGTAGTTAAGAAGTGCGCTATCTGTATATTTCTGTATTCGGTAGTTGGTACTTTTCCCGCAGAACCTGTTTAGACATAACCCCTCTGTGGTCGCATAGATCAGCTATCCGTAGCAATCCCTTGTTGGTCCACCATTTAAATTCGTGGGGACGGAGACCCGGGGCGAACATAGGATTATTTAGCAATGGGGCCAATGGAGTATGAGGAGATTTAAACTTATAAGTAGTTGCTAGTCTATCCCACAGATCTAATGAAAAGGACAGTGTCGGGCACATTATTGTCGGTCTGTCCTTCGGTTTCATCCACATTAGGTGGCTGATCTCCTTATTGGGAAATAACGCTGTTTCCATTATCATCCAAAGTGGGTTTGATTGTCGGGTATGGAATCGTGTTAGCTGAGCTAATTGTGCTGCATGATAATATTTTATCAGGTCTGGTACTCCCAGTCCACCTTGTAATTTGGGGGTGTATAATGTTCGTCTATTCACCCTGGGTCTCTTGTTCCCCCAGATAAATTCCAGGAGTTTATTCTGGAACCTCGCTAGGTCTGCTCTATCTATTGCTATGGGAAGAGTCCTGAACAGGTATAACACCTTCGGAAGAATAGTCATTTTTACTGAGTACAGTCGACCGAACCAGGATGGAGGGTTGTTTGACCATCTTTTGAGATCCTCCAATAGTTTTTTAAACAAGGGGGGGTAATTATATTTGTATAATGTGGCTAGTGATGGGGTAAGGAAGATACCTAGATATGGAAGAGCTGTATCTTTCCACTGGAATGTATATGAATTTCGTAAAGCACGGATTATGTGCGTTGGTAACAGTACATTAAGGGCTTGGGATTTCGAATGATTCACTTTTAGGTCTGAGATTGACGTGAAATGTGTTAGTAATATGTGCAAGGTGGGTAGTGTGGTGATCGGGGAGCAGAGGAGCAGCAGCAGGTCATCTGCAAACAATGCGCACTTATGTTCCCTGTCGCCACTCTTCACTCCCAGTATGTCTGGGTGGGCTCGTATCTTTATAGCTAATGGTTCTAATGCTAGAATGAACAACAAGGGGGATAGTGGACATCCCTGCCTGGTTCCTCTGTGTATGTCTATTGGCTGAGACCGGAAACCCTTGACAACTAGATGCGCTGTGGGAGTATGATAAATGTTTTCTAGTGTCTTCAGGAAATTCGGGCCAAACCCATAGCGTTTCATTATGAAAAATAGATAGTCCCATGATATGGAGTCAAAGGCCTTGTGTAAGTCCAGGGAGACCAAAAGTGCTCCCCTCTGGCCCCCCCCATCCCACCCTGAGTTCAGGGCAGATATTATATTGATAATTCTTCTAGTTTGGTCTGAGGCCTGGCGATTGGGAACGAATCCCACCTGGTCTGGGTGAATATATTTGGATATAAACGAATTCATTCGAGTGGCCAAAACTTTTGTCATTATCTTTAAGTCTAAATTAATTAGTGATATTGGGCGGTAATTTGCACAGTCTCCATGATCTATATTTGGTTTGGGTATGATATGAATATAGGCATTATTTTCATGTGTTGGAAGTGGGTTTCCTTTTCTTATTTCATTAAAAAAAGAGCATAAATGGGGAACTAATATTTCAGTGTATTTTCTGTAGTAATGTCCAGAAAAACCATCGGGACCCGGTGCTTTGGAAGGGTTTATGTGTTTAATAGCTGCGGCCACTTCCCTTGCTGTGAACTCCGCCTCCATTAGCTCTGTGTGGTCCCGTTCCAATGTGGGTAATGTAATGTCACTGAGGAATTCCTCTGCTTTGGTTGCCTGTAGAGGTGTAGGGGTATCATACAATTTAGAGTAAAAAGAAAAAAATTCTTGTAGTATTAACTGTGGGTTCTGCGTAATCTGACCATTATGTAAACGTAATTTAGGTAGGGCTGGTGTGTATGGTCTAGGGGTTAGTTTCAGAGCTAGAAGTTTGTTGGGTTTATCCCCCATGGTATAGTATCTATGTCTGGACCATCTTATATTTTTTTCCGCTTTTGTGGTAAGGCTCAGATTTAGGGCTGTGCGAGCTGTATCAATCTGATCTCTAAGATCAATGGCTTGATTAGTCTTTTGTTCTTGTGTGAGGCGTTGAAGTTCTTCCGTTTGTTTTTTTATCGTGAGTTCGCGCTCTCGTTTTGCTCTAGAGGCAAGCTGAATCAGCTTACCACGGATGGTGGCCTTGTGTGCCGCCCATGTTATCATAGGGGACGGGGATGAGGGAAGATTGTTTCGGAAATACTCCTTAAGAGCTAGCTCTGTTTCCTTCGCAATAATGGGATCATTCAATAAGGATTTGTTTAATCGCCACGACGACGGTTCTGATTTTGACCATAGATCGACAAGAGTGATTTGTATTGAAGAATGCTCTGACCAAGCCATGGGGATGATTTTGGTCGATGAAATAAATGAAAGTAGCGGGGAGAGTGTAAATAAATGGTCTATTCGGGAGTATGTTTTGTGAACATGGGAATAAAATGTAAAGTCTCTGGACGTGGGGTGGGCATTTCTCCATATGTCAATCAAATCATAACTATGGAGCAGGCGGGCAATCTCTCCACTTTGTTTCGGGGTGTGTTTTAGGAACGTTTTGCTCGGGTTGGATTTATCTAGGATTTGATCTAAAGAAGTGTTGCTATCTCCGCCTAGGATCACGTGTCCCTCCACATGTGGCATTATTGTTGTTAACATTGTGTGTAGGAACTGTTTTTGTCCTGTGTTAGGGGCGTAGTAGGAGAGCAGTGTAACTACCTTATCATGTATTTTCCCCTTAGCCATAATATAACGTCCTTCTTTATCCCGAATGATGTTAGTGGGTGAAAATGGTATATGTTTTGCTATGCAGATTGCTACTCCCCGTTTTTTGTCTGGTCCATTTGACACAAAAAACGTGGGGTATCGTGTATGTAAGTATTTAGGGGCAGATGTTTTTGAGAAATGTGTCTCTTGAAGTAGTAAGATATCAATTCTCATTTTATGGTATTGTTGGAAGGCTTTGGTTCGTTTAACCGGGGAGTTCAAACCCTGTACATTATGTGTTAATATAGTGAATTTAGTAGAGGATCTATCGGTCATAAGTGTTCGGTAAACCGTACTCACGTTTTAGAGATCTTCTCCGATGTGTATAAGGGACCCGTTTCTGTATCAGGAGTGCACCAAGAGAGAGAGAGGTTAGGAGGAAAAAAAGAGAAGAAATAGAGTTAGAGACATATTGCGCTTCATTCTTTAAACTTTAACCATAACAATTCAACAGTACCATTAGGTAAAAAATAACCATCGCACTATTTGGCAGTACGATCTCGGGGATTTTCAACCCCATTATATTGTAAAGTTGCCTCCACTTGGGAAGTAGAGGCAAGTTCACTAGGAGTGGCATGCGTTACTGCCCCGACCTTCCTTGTGCTGTAACTGAGAGGGACTGAAAATAAAAAAAAAAAAAAAAAAAAAAAGAAAGGGGGGGGCAAAAATTTGGAGGGGGGAAGGAAAGTTCCAAAATGAAGAGCAGTGATAAAAAATTAGGTATAGGAGGGGGGGGTCAGGAATCAAACGTAACTCGTAAAAAAAAAAAAAAAAAAAAAAGGGGGGGGGGAAAGGAAAGAGGGCCGGTTTTCTATCATAGTGTTCTCCTGATTAGGCATTAAGGCAGTCTGTAGTCAACAGGTAGGAATTCTTCAGTAGATTTAGATCAACGTCTGGCAGGATTTGCCTGAGCGGTGTGGGTGATGCTCTATGAAGATTTTGTTGGGCGTTCAGGTGAAAGGGTGCAATTTCCTTGTAGTAGATCTTCTCTGTTGAGACCACATGGGGGAGACCGGACGACCATCATTATTTGGGGAGTCGGGGTGATGTGAATCTCTATTGATTATTCCCAATTCTAGAAGTAACTCCTTCCTGACTGGAAACTTGCGAATGAGTGCGACTTCCCTCTGTACGTAAAGGACAGTCTGAATGGAAAAGACCAGCGATACTTGATCTGATGATTAATCAGGTGTGTCAGCAGGGGTTTCAGTTGTCTTCTCTTCTGGATCGTCGTCTGTGATATATCGGCAAAGATCTGTACTTTACTTCCTTGTAGCGAAATATCATCCTTGTTTCTTGCTTCCAACATTATTTTTTCTTTAACCCGATAAAAGTGAGGTTTGACTATCACATCGCGGGGCAATCCATCAGGTCTGGGAGCCGTGAGGGCTCTATGGACTCTATCTAGTTCCAGCTGGTGTGGTGCAATGTCAGGTATTAGATCCTTCATCAGAGCATGAACAACTCCTTCCATGTCAGTTATTGATTCGGGAAGACCGCGCACGCGAAAATTATATCTTCTCGACCTATTTTCCAGGTCCTCAATTTTCGCATTGGCTTGATCCAATTGGTCTTGTAGTGATGATATCATTCTGGAATTTTGGTTAACTCTTTTTACAGTACCATCCATTTTGGATTCTATGGTGTCTAGCCTCTCTCCTATGGTTTGGAAATCATCTTTTATCCCAGTAGTTATAATTGTGCAAGCTTTGGAAAGTTCCTGTTGAAGGAGGGTAGAAAATCTAGCAAGTAGGACGGCATCTCCGGAGTAAGCAGTGGGCTCTGATGTTTGAGGTTGTACTGAGCTATTTTGGCTCAGTGCTATCTCTGCTATTTCTGCCATGTGTCTGTCTGTAGATGAGGCAGGAGAGTTATTAAACTGCACCGCTCTGTCTGGGGAAACTGACAGGGGGGACATATCCAAACAGGCTTGTCTGGGGGTCAGTGGTTCTTCCTGAGACTGGGATGAGAAGGGGTCTCGTCCCAAACCATCCATGGATGTTTCTGGATGCGGGTGGGTGTATTGCTGTGGCGCCATCTGTGTGATGGAAGGCCTTAGCTGTTGTGCTGGAGCGCCAATCTTCCCCCGGGCCCTCTGGTGTAATGGAGGCGCTAGCTGTGGGGAATGTTGCTGGGATCGGGGGATATCCCATCCCTCCTCCTCCGACCCTTGCACCTTACCGGGCTCTGGTGTCTGTCCCTCCGCGCGGTATTCGGCTCCATGTACTCCCTTCTGTTTTGCCGCCGCCATCTTAGGCTGAGGAGACTGCTGCTGGGCCCGAGTGGAGCGGGGCTGTTGTGGCTGTTTTTCCCCTTTTTTGGAGCTCCCCACGGTCCCCCGCCTCATGGTCCGCTCCCGGGATATGTGCTGGCTGTCCGGTGGTGATCCGGGCGTCCCGTTTAGCTGTTTATAGCTTCCTTCAGGTCGGGGCTTGCGGAGCTCGGTCACAGCATGTCCTGCTCCGGCGCCGCGGGCATGCTCACATTCTAACTTATTCTCAACCAATTATCCTCCTGTATTAAGACAGATCACAAATCTAATAAAACAATGGTCGCAACTTTCTTTATCCTGGATAGGGAAAATTAATGCAATCAAAATGACTATTCTACCCAAATTGCTTTATCTATTCAGAGTCCTCCCTATTCCAATTCCTTCCTATTTTTTGAGAATAGTACAAAAAAGAGCAACTTCGTTTATATGGGGCTCTTCTAAACCATGTATACCTATACACACACTACATCTTCCCAAAAATAAAGGAGGCCTGGGATACCCTAATTTTACTAACTACTACAGAGCAGCACATTTGGCCAGTCTGTCCAAATACCATGCAAAACAGGAAATCCCACTATGGGTATTTATAGAGGCTTCAGAAAATGACCCTCTATTAATATCAAATTTATTATGGCTTGATCCTAAAGACCGCTTTAAAATTCATAATCCCATAACTAAGCACTTCTTATATCTCTGGGATAAACTAAAAACCAAATATCAGTTACAATCTCCACACAATCCTCTCCTTTCTTTTATCAGAAATCCGGCCTTTTATTCGTCATGGATCTACCCAAATTCTTTTAAAGCTTGGACAACATCAGGCATTCAGACACTAAATGACTTCATAGCATCTAAATCATTCCTTTCATTCCCATCGCTTAGAGAAAAATATGATCTACCAAACTCTGAGATATTTAGATATCTCCAAATCAAAAATTTCTATACACCATTCCTAAAGGGGGATACACCATTATCCCAATTATCCATTTTTGAATCAATCTGTACAAAAGATCCATTTGCTAAAGGTACAATTTTATCACTTTATAATCAATTATATGGAGTAGCAAATCTTAATAGACCCTCTTACGTTCAGAGGTGGGAGGAGGACCTGGGACGAACTTTAGAAGACATGGACTGGTCTAACATATGGCTCACATCTAAGTGATCTTCACCCAACATCTTAGCACTGGAGACAAATTATAAAGTCCTAACTCGCTGGTACCTTGTACCCGTAAGAGTGGCAAAATATCCACCTAATACCTCAGCTCTTTGTTTTCGAGGATGCCCAGAAATAGGCACATATTTACACATATGGTGGACGTGCCCAGTAATCCAAACCTTCTGGAAGGATGTTTTCGTGATTGCATCTAAAATATTTAAAAAGATAATACAACCAGATCCATATTTAACTTTACTTAATCTAAAACCGGAATGGTTAACACTCTCTCAATTCAAACTTATGATCCAACTAATAACGGCTGCAAAACAAACAGTGGCCAAGGCATGGAAATCTCCTACATTGGTACTAGCAGAAACAATTCACAGAATGAATAATACAATGTCCCATGCTAAGATGGTATCCATCGATCAAAATCAAATTCCAAGATTTGAAAAACTTTGGCACCCTTGGATAAAACAACAGTTCCTGTCAAATTTCAATGACTCTGTCCTGTTGCCATGGTAACAGATTAAATGACTTACAGAGACACCCATTCTAAGGCTTCAAAGAGAACTAAAAAGAATAATAAACTGACGAGCGGGACAACCTTGTGGACCATACCTCTGCCTTTCTACCCTTTTTCTTCTTTCTCTTTCCTTTTCTCCACCTTACGATTAAAGCTCATTATCAGAATTTATTTGACCTATATACACTCTACTTGTAAACAATATGTATAGTAGGTATAAATCATTTAAATACCTACAAAAGTAACTAAGGAAATGATATATATCTTTAATTTAGGTTTACGTGAACCCAATGTTTAATATTTGAAATTTCATGATATTTACCTATATAAACCCTACTGTAAAACAATGAGCTTACTTTATAGATCCTTGTAAACTTACTTTATGTATCTTTATAACATTGTATACTCAATAAACTTCTTTTGACAAGGAAATGATGCGCATCTCCTGTTCCACAACATATGTTTTGTGACATGGTGCATTATCCTGCTGGAAATAGCCATCAGAAGATGGGTACACTGTAGTCATAAAGGGATGGATATGGTCAGCAACAATACTCAGGCAGGTAGTGGCATTTAAACGATGCTCAGTTGGTACTAAGGGGCCCAAAGTGTTCCAAGAAAATATCCCCCACACCATTGCACTACAACCACCAGCCTGAACCATTGATACAAGGCAGGTTGGATCCTCATCAGACCAGGCAACATTTTTCCAATCTTCTATTGTCCAATGTTGGTGAGCCTGTGTGAATTGTAGCCTCAGTTTCCTGTCCTTAGCTGACAGGAGTGGCACCCCGTCTTCATCGAGGTTCAATGTGTTGTGTATTCAGAGATGGTATTCTGCATACCTTGGTTGTAACGAGTGGTTATTTGAGTTATTTTTGCCTTTCTATCATCTCAAACCAGTCTGCCCATTCTCCTCTGACATCAACAAGGCGTTTTCATCCACACAACTTCTGCTCACTGGAAAGTTTCTATTTTTTTGGACCGTTCTCTGTAAAACCTAGAAATGGTTGTGCTTGAAAATCTCAGTAGATCAGCAGTTTTTTTAAACACTCAGACTAGCCCGTCTGGCACCTACAACCATGCCACATTCAAAGTCACTTACATCCACTTTCTTCCCCATTCTGATGCTCGGTTTGAACTTCAGCAAGTCATCTTGACCGCGTCTAGATGACTTAATGCCATGTGAGTGGCTGATTATCAATTTGTGTTACTAAGCAATTGAACAGGTGTACCTAATAAAGTGACCAGTGAGTGTACACAGTATATCTTCAAATTATTTAAGAAACTGGCAGCAATAAAACAAGTAAAAAAAAAGTAGTAAAACACATTGTCTGAAAACAATGTAGGATAAAGGGACCTACTACTACTACTACTACTACTACTGCCAAACAAAAACAGTATTTTTTTACTTGTTATTTTGGTAGATAAATATAGGTAGGTATCTGAAATAAATATAGAAGGTTCCTAAACTAAATATATTATAATTTGTCTTTTTAGCTAAAAAGGGGTGCATTAAAACAATGTAGGAAACATAGACCAAATTAATATTTGAGAATAGGAACTGGATAAGCTACTTGTGTATGAATATGTGTGGAGGGTTAAAGCTGAAATCCATGAATTCAAGTGTTTGTAAAAGCTGAATTTTTTTTACCTTAATGCAATCTCTGAGTGCATCCCACTCCAGCTTATACTTACTTACCTGAGCCTGATTTTGATCCAGCAATGTTCACAAGAGCAGCTCTCCCTCCTCATATGCTCAGACATAGCAAAGGGAGCCATTGGATCCAGCTGCTGTCAATCACAGCCGATGAGGAGGGAGTGGGGGGGGGAATGAGCCTTGCTTTGTGTGTCAAAGGACACACAGAATGCGACTTGGAAGTGAGCCACACAAGTCCCCCAATAGCAGGGGCTTGCTGTGGGGGGGGGGAGCCAGGAGCACCGGCAGAGACTCAAGAAGAGGAGGATCGGTGTTGCTCTGTGTATAACAATTGCACAGAGCTGGTAAGTTTAACATGTTTGTTATTTTAAAGGAAAAGTAAATGTTTGCATTCACTTTTAGCCGCTTTGTAAAATGTGTAGGCATACTATATAGGCATTTACTAAACCTGGAGCAGCCAGAATCTGGAACTGCTGTGCATGGTCAATCAGCTTCTAGATTTCCATTTCAAAGTTTAACTGAGCAAATTAAAGTTAGAAGATGATTGGTTACTATTAGGGATGAGCTTCGAGTTCGAGTCGAACTCATGTTCTACTCGAACATTGGCTGTTCGCAAGTTCGCCGAACAGCGAACAATTTGGGGTGTTCGCGGCAAATTCGAATGCCGCGGAACACCCTTTAAAAGTCTATGGGAGAAATCAAAAGTGCTAATTTTAAAGGCTTATATGCAAGTTATTGTCATAAAAAGTGTTTGGGGACCCGGGTCCTGCCCCAGGGGATATGGATCAATGCAAAAAAAAGTTTTAAAAACGGACGTTTTTTCAGGAGCAGTGATTTTATTAATGCTTAAAGTCAAACAATAAAAGTGTAATATCCCTTTAAATTTCGTACCTGGGGGGTGTCTATAGTATGCCTGTAAAGGGGCGCATGTTTCCCGTGTTTAGAACAGTCTGACAACAAAATGACATTTGGAAGGAAAAAACTCATTTAAAACTACCCGCGGCTATTGCATTGCCGACAATACACATAGAAGTTCATTGATAAAAACGGCATGGGAATTCCCCACAGGGAAACCCCGAACCAAAAAAAAAATGATGTGGGGGTCCCCCTAAATTCCATACAAGGCCCTTCAGGTCTGGTATGGATATTAAGGGGAACCCCAGCCAAAATTTTAAAAAAAAATTGACGCGGGGTTCCCCCTAAATTCCATACCAGACCCTTCAGGTCTGGTATGGATTTTAAGGGGAACCCCGCGCCAAAAAAAAAAAACAAAACGGCATGGGGTCCCCCCAAAAATCCATACCAGACCCTTATCCGAGCACGCAACCTGGCAGGCCGCAGGAAAAGAGGGGGGGACGAGAGTGCGGCCCCCCCCCTCCTGAACCGTACCAGGCCACATGCCCTCAACATTGGGAGGGTGCTTTGGGGTAGCCCCCCAAAACACCTTGTCCCCATGTTGATGAAGACAAGGGCCTCATCCCCACAACCCTGGCCGGTGGTTGTGGGGGTCTGCGGGCGGGGGGCTTATCGGAATCTGGAAGCCCCCTTTAACAAGGGGACCCCCAGATCCCGGCCCCCCCCCTGTGTGAAATGGTAAGGGGGTACTTACCCCTACCATTTCACTAAAAAACTGTCAAAAATGTTAAAAATGACAAGAGACAGTTTTTGACAATTCCTTTATTTAAATGCTTCTTCTTTCTTCCTTCATCTTCTTCTTCTTCTGGTTCTTCTGGCTCTTCTGGTTCTTCCTCCGGCGTTCTCGTCCAGCATCTTCTCCGCGGTGTCTTCTATCTTCTTCTCCTCGGGCCGCTCCGCACCCATGGCATGGGGGGGGAGGCTCCCGCTCTTCTCTTCATCTTCTTCTCTTCTTCATCTTCTTCTTCATCTTCTTCTTCTTCTTCATCTCTTCTTCCTTCTTCTCTTCTTCATGTCTTCTCCGGGCCGCTCCGCAGCCATGCTGTGGCATGGAGGGAGGCTCCCGCTGTGTGACGGCGTCTCTTCGTCTGACGGTTCTTAAATAACGGGGGGCGGGGCCACCCGGTGACCCCGCCCCCCTCTGACGCACGGTGACATGACGGGACTTCCCTGTGGCATTCCCCGTGACGTCACAGGGAAGTCCCGTCAAGTCACCGTGCATCAGAGGGGGGCGGGGTCACCGGATGGCCCCGCCCCCCCTTATTTAAGAACCGTCAGACGAAGAGACGCCGTCACACAGCGGGAGCCTCCCTCCATGCCACAGCATGGCTGCGGAGCGGCCCGGAGAAGACATGAAGAAGAGAAGAAGGAAGAAGAGATGAAGAAGAAGAAGAAGATGAAGAAGAAGATGAAGAAGAGAAGAAGATGAAGAGCGGGAGCCTTCCCCCCCCATGCCATGGGTGCGGAGCGGCCCGAGGAGAAGAAGATAGAAGACGCCGCGGAGAAGATGCTGGACGAGAACGCCGGAGGAAGAACCAGAAGAGCCAGAAGAACCAGAAGAAGAAGAAGATGAAGGAAGAAAGAAGAAGCATTTAAATAAAGGAATTGTCAAAAACTGTCTCTTGTCATTTTTAAATTTTTTGACAGTTTTTTAGTGAAATGGTAGGGGTAAGTACCCCCTTACCATTTCACACAGGGGGGGGGCCGGGATCTGGGGGTCCCCTTGTTAAAGGGGGCTTCCAGATTCCGATAAGCCCCCCGCCCGCAGACCCCCACAACCACCGGCCAGGGTTGTGGGGATGAGGCCCTTGTCTTCATCAACATGGGGACAAGGTGTTTTGGGGGCTACCCCAAAGCACCCTCCCAATGTTGAGGGCATGTGGCCTGGTACGGTTCAGGAGGGGGGGGGGCCGCACTCTCGTCCCCCCCTCTTTTCCTGCGGCCTGCCAGGTTGCGTGCTCGGATAAGGGTCTGGTATGGATTTTTGGGGGGACCCCACGCCGTTTTTTTTTTTTTTTTTTGGCGCGGGGTTCCCCTTAAAATCCATACCAGACCTGAAGGGTCTGGTATGGAATTTAGGGGGAACCCCACGTCAATTTTTTTTTTAAATTTTGGCTGGGGTTCCCCTTAATATCCATACCAGACCTGAAGGGCCTTGTATGGAATTTAGGGGGACTCCCACATCATTTTTTTTTAAAATTTTGGTTCGGGGTTGCCCTGTGGGGAATTCCCATGCCGTTTTTATCAATGAACTTCTATGTGTATTGTCGGCAATGCAATAGCCGCGGTAGTTTTAAATGTGTTTTTTCCTTCAAAATGTCATTTTGCTGTCAGACTGTTCTAAACACGGGAAACATGCGCCCCTTTACAGGCATACTATAGACACCCCCCAGGTATGAAATTTAAAGGGATATTACACTTTTATTGTTTGACTTTAAGCATTATTAAAATCACTGCTCCTGAAAAAACGGCCGTTTTTAAAACTTTTTTTTGCATTGATTCATGTCCCCTGGGGGAGGACCCGGGTCCCCAAACACTTTTATTGACAATAACTTGCATATTAGCCTTTAAAATTAGCACTTTTGATTATTCATGTTCGTGTCCCATAGACTTTAACGGCGTTCGCGTGTTCAAACAAATTTTTTTCCTGTTCGCATGTTCTGGTGCGAACCGAACAGGGGGGTGTTCGGCTCATCCCTAGTTACTATATACAGTTGCTCCAGATTCTGGCTACTCCAGTTTTAGTAAACTTCCCCCCCACAAGTTAGATCCAATGAGGTGGATTGTTATCACTACATTCCTGATGAAAATATATGCTACTTTCTCACACACAGTAGCTCTGACCGCCCCTCCACTCTGCTCTCCTTCACAGAAACCTTTGTACTTTTGAGTTCATATAAAACAAAGTGTTCTGTGATTGTGCTGGAGGGGGGGGGGACACAGCATCTGCATGCAACTCTGCAAATGAAGGAACTGAGACCAGAAGGTCCAGCATTGGAGCTCTATAAATATAGTGATAAATATGCTCCCGGCACTCCATAAAACTGCCAGATGTAAATGAAAGAGATACGTTCACAAGGTGTCATGCAACCAATTGGACTTAACTCATATTATGCCTGGAAAGTTTACAAAGTGGCTGAATTCCTGGTGTTCATCTTTAGCTAACTTATATTTTACTTCTACTACACAGGGACTTGGTATTTTGAGTGGATCCGTATGCATAAGGTGTTAAGATTTTCATTAGTTGTTTATAATACAAAAAGTTCTGTGGAAAAGATCATCAAAACATAGCAAACAAATTTTATCATACCTGTGCCAGACAATATTCTGAGAAGTTTATTAGCTTCAAATGTGCAAAAGAGTGTCATTTTCTAGGCAATGTACTCAATAGTCTGACCCTAAGATGAAATTGTAGAATATAACTTTTTAAGCTTGAGTTCTGAACATAGAAATGGCAAAAAGCACATGAAGCATGCAGTGCATCAACAGACTCTGCAAAATAACATGCCTACATGAATAAAACCATACTATCCTCCCACACTTTCTCTCTAGTCCATAATACACTAACTGGGAAATACCCATACTATCCATTCTATTTAAGGACTACCTTAAAGAGGGAGGAAAGCTGTTTTCTGGGTTAGAGGAAATGCACAAATATCACTGCTATGGGCTACTCATTATTTCTTCATTTGTATGGAACCAAGTGGCCACGCCTGTCATATGAACTCTAACTTACAAGGATAGATTTGCTCATATCTACCCACAGATACTACAACAGAACAAAACAAAAACAGATTTTCTTGGCTATCAACAGCACTTTCAGAGGAAATCATCAGTTCTTCAATTTCTGGTCAATTCCAGGTGAAAGTAATTAATGAAGGCATTGGCAGTGAATGTCCTGGCACCAACAGTACACAGGGCTGTTTACCTAATTAAAGAATCAGAGCCATACTCATTAACCATTATGAGACTGATTTAGTAAAATTGACATGTGGTCTGTTTTGTAAGTTATATCTTTGCACCCCTGAGTTTCCAAAGTTGTTCACACCCAACTATATGAGGACGTGTTGAAGGATCCTGAGCCCACCCGATGCCACAGCAGTGTAAAGGTGAACAAAGAGATCCACTTTATTAAATATATTTTTTTCAGAAGTGTTATAGGTTTCTTTACAAATACTTTATATATCTATAATAATATAGATGTAATAGTATAAAAATACTGATTTTTTATTATTATTAGATAATTCTCTGTCTCAATAATAACTTAAGGGGCTTATGAATTATGGTCAAAGGTTTTTCACAGTTGAAGGACACATTCTTAGTGTTATTATGTCCTCTAAAAAGTATACATCTTTTTTTTAAAACTGCATGTATAATTTTATTTAACAAAATTAGATAGTAAGAGTTTTGTATGAGATAACTATATTACCCTAGTGTAATTTAGCCAATGTTTCTGAAGTTAGTGCATGTGGCTTTGTAATAAAAAGTGTCAGTTAAATGAAAATACAGCCCAGGTAATTACATTTAATTGAATCTTGTCACTTTAAATCCTCTTTGTTTTTGAGGGTTTCTACAGAATTACAGGTTCTAGTTTGCTAATTTCTTTATTGCAAGCTGTGCCTCAAACATGACTGGCCTATTATAAAGTGGTGGATTGTGTATACAAAGGTCTTTGAACTATGAATGTAATAACAAATATTGAGAAAGCTAACTTAGTGAGAGCAGGATAAAATATATCTTATTCTTCATGGACAGACTAAACAGACAACCGGATGTTATATAATTTATTATTGGCTTGAGTTTTCCTCTGCTTGATTTATAAAAAATCAACAATAAACTTTATGTGGATCTCCAGTTAATATAATCATATATTTAAAAAAAACATATTGAGTGTAGGCTCATTTAATATGAAATGTTATTTTCATAACAAATGTGCCTGACTTATGGGCATACTGGTATAAAGGTATTCTGTCATTTTATTCCATTTTAAAATATTAAAATTATTTTGCAGTTTGGTTGATTTGTGCTTATATAATAGAGAAGTAGTACACAGAGGTTTGCAAAGTATGTTTGATTATCAGTCCATGCTTCAGCCATATAATAATAGTACACATACAGACTATATGCTTGAAGAAATTTTGTTTACCAAAAAGTGGCATCACCAGGACTGTAAAAGACCTGACGCAATGGCCATGTTGAACTTATCAGTATGCATGGATTAAAGGGGTAGACCTACATTAAAGGGGTAGAGTCTATTCACTGTATACACTGCACTTATATATGTCACAGTCCTTGAAAAATATTCCTCAATTACTGTGCCAGAAGCTCATTGACACACTTACCTCCTAAAAGTAAACATCTTTAAAATAATCAAAGACTACCTATCAACCAGAAAATATTGGAAAAATGAAAACTTTGGTCATCAGTATGTATGGTACAACAAACATTAAAAACGTGCAGCAGTTAGGATTGTATAATGTTCAGCACACCCTACAAAGTGCAATTATCAGGGCAATGTAATGTTACAAATAGCTTACAGTGCACTGATTAGGAATATGTCTGCTGTATGCAGTATGTCAGGGATATTAACTATGCAGAGTGGTCATTGTATTTTCCCTTATATTGGTGGTCAGTGGAGAAGTGTGCCCTTATTTTGATGGTCAGTTAACGACCTCTTAGTTGAAGTTAGTGTAGTGCCCCTTTACATTGGTAGTCAGTGTAGTGCCCCCTGGACAGTGGTGAGGTGTCCTTTATGTTAGTGGTCAGTGGTGTAATACCACCTTACATTGTGGTCAGTGATGAAGTGCCCCCTCTCTTTGGTGATCAGTAGAAGCTCAATTCAATACTTGCAAGTTGGCTGAGTGTTGCTAGACCAAGAAGATTGAGCGAGATAACCAGTTGCTGTGATCTAACAATGCAACAAAGTAGCTGAAAGGAACTACATACAACTTTAGAAAAATATTAAAATAACATTAGTTAGTGTATTTGATGGAGACTTAAAGGAAAGGAACATTGATTCTATTTATATCTTTCTTATTTGTTTTTTTGTGGTCAGAAATAGAAAAATAACAATATTGCATATTCATATTAAGTCATCTTCTATCTAGCCAGCATGTTGAGCTCAAGTCTCCTTTTTCACATCTTTAGCATGGTTAGCTTTCAGCTGTGCTAAATGAAGGCAGTTGTTTACAGAATGTAAAAAAGTCATGGCAATGATTCATTCCTTGTCTAATAGTCGTAAGTTTCAATCAAACAAATAGGGCTGCAAAGCAAGCTGTTCTGTGCTGTCTCTTCAGATAAATTAGAATACTATGGGAACCCTATGTTTATTTGTAAAATACCAGCATGTTACATCCACTTTGTTACCAGGCAAATTTTTCAGTTTTCAGTGATTTAGTCAAATTATGTTTTACATATTGTTTTAGACAAAGTATTTCTTTTGGTGTTTTTATTAACCACTGTTATTTTTTCTATTTTTTACTATATAAAGGTAAAAAGACAGAAGATATCAAATAATCTTTCTTCATAAGTGTATGTATGAAGGTTTCCTTAGATTTCTATCTAACTGGGAGACTGTCCTTCCGGCCATTCCCGCTTCATCACCAAATACACAGGACCCTTGTTAAAGTAGGTTATATCTAAAATCTCTTCTTCTCTTCTGTGTCAGATGAAGTCATTTCAGAAATTGGAAGCTCTTTTTGTGCTTCCTAAAAGGTCCCAGGTTGCCCATTCCTCCTAGGGGCATCTCATGGTAAAGTCTATAGTATAGCATAAAGTATAGTTACAACTATTTAGGCAGCATATTCTTTGGAAGGTCTTTCCCCTCCTCAGGTGACGGGAGCTCATTCCACCAGGGCAGTCCCAGCATCTTGGGCAACTTGGTCTAAAGTTTTGGCAGATATTGGATGTAAGACAGTGAGCTGGAGTACTCCTAACACCTTTTTCCAGCATTCCAAGTTAGGACATAGCCTTGAGTCAGAAAAGCTTCATAGGAGCATCTGTTTTATCTTCTGAATTAGTGCATTAATAAATTGTTTTGCAGCAGCACCTGGTGCGTGTCTTCTACCCACCTTAGGATTAGGCTAGTTATTTTCCATTGTGTTTCTGGCATGAGGCAGAGCCAGGAAAGGGAAAATAACAGTAAGTACCATATTTATCGGCATATAACACGCTTTGGTGTATAACACACCCCAATTTAAGAGGGAAGTTTCAGGGAAAAAACTTTTTTAAAAAAAGAAACCACTTTGAAGCAAAAAAAATGTACTGTATATGCTGTGTATATAATATATATATATTGTGGCAGTAGGACCCTGTGCTACCTGGAAGATTGCTGGTTTACGCCAGATTTTGGAGGGAGAGGCACGCTGATTGCACAGCTGTGTGCTGGGCTATTTAATTGTGACCTAGCTATGGCTCAGGTTTCCACCCAACAGACAGGAAGTCTGTGCATGGGAGTCAGGTGGACTCCCATTACTCTGAGAGGATTCAGAGGCTGCAGGAGGCAGCTAGAGCATGCATGTCTGCAGGAGGCAGATGTACTTGGTGACAGAGCAGCAAGTAGTAAGCAGCAGGAGTAAGCTAGGAGAGAGCTTCACTCTAGGAAACTCTCTTGGGTCTGAGGAGCAGACCTAAGGCCTAGGCTAAAGGCCGGAATCAGCCATATGGCAAGAATGTACGCCAGGAGGCTAAAGTATTGAGTGTGCAAGATACGGTAATGGTGGAACCCCCTGCGAGGGCTACTGATGTCTTTGTGAACTTTTCCGTGCTTTTAAATGAAAGTGGGCTACCAGGCCATTAAAAATGCAGTTTTGTACTGGAGTACTCACTGATAATGCACCTACCATTTGAGTCTGATACCCCAATCTTACACGTGGTGGAGATATTGCTTCGGGCAGATTTGGAATTCCAAGTTCCTTGCATACCAAAAACAGTGAGTAGCAAGAAACTGTGTTCTACAGCAATGCTGTGAGGAGCAGCTAATGTGAACTAGTGGAGTCTGCATGTGAAAGTGTGCTGTTTGCAAGTCTTAAAGAGACAGTACGCCAAATTTTCCTGTGTTAAAAGCAACTGTGTTAAAAAGAGTTGTGTGCCTGACTGCAGAGATGGGGCGGTCAAAGCGCAAAAAGGAAGCAATGTTTGCTGAGATGAGAGACAGAACCTTGTGGCTGGAGGGGTTGTTACCGACAGAACAAGCCCCAGACTGGTGCAAGATGCATTTGGCAGCACTGGAGCAAAGGAAAAAGGAAAGCAAGCCGTCCTTTAGTGCAAAGAGTGAGCAGATGGGTGCGGTTGTCCATGGCAACAAAGCAGAAATCCATACAGCTGACTTCATACAGCCTATGCTGCCTTCTGAACATGTTATAGACTTTTTGGATGATTTTGCGATGATTGCTTCCTACAGAGAATGGCCTAAGAGTCGCTGGGTTGAGTTGGTGCAACCTTTTTTGATGGAGGAGTACCAAGAGGTGTACCGCTGGATGTATCATAACCGAGATGACTACGACAATTTCCTAGGAGCAATCCAATCTAGAGAGCACTGGAAAAGATCAACAGGGAGAAAGTGGTCTCCTATGGCAACCGGAGAAAGTCTGTTTGCAGAAAGGAGGAGCTACAGCAGAGATGTGGCTCAAATTCTGAGTGAAGAGGTTTGTGCAAAAGTGTCTGTTGTCACCCCTGGCAACCGTGAAGGAAATTTTGTTCAGCCTGCAGGGGGTGATGGAGAGCACAAGAAATCAGTGGTTTCAAGTTATGGCTGCTTGTGTGTAGTGGTCAGCCCAGAGAAGAGGGCACAGTATCCAGCATCCTGCAAGGGGTATGACCATGTGTGTAAGTCTGCTGTTACCCCTGGCAACAGGAAACCTGTTTGGCCTGCAAGGGATGTTGGAAAATCCAAGAAGGAGGCAATGTTGCCCCGTGTCCATGTGGGGGCATTAGCTTGTGAGAGCACAGCAAAGAAGGGACAACGCCCTCAATTGAAGCTTTCCACACCTGTCAACTGGAATGGTAAGACTGTTACAAATGTGGGAGAGACTGGTTATGGGACTATTCCCTGTGGAGTGGGAATAAGTCCAGTGAGAAAAATTGCTTTCAGAGAAAGAAAAAGAGTTTCCTAGAGTGAAGCTCTCCCCTAGATTACTCCTGCTGCTTACTACTTGCTGCTCTGTCACCAAGTATACTACCTGATGCAAAGTGTTGCATCAGGTAGTGAGAGGGGTCAGTCCCTGACAGATTTCATGGAAGTGGGTCCCCAACAGTCCCAGGAGAGTAGGTCTGTGGGAGGGAAAAGGAGGATCCCATGGCCAGAAGGTGGAAGGGATAGAGAGATTATTGGGAGCCCACGGTTCAGGAAGAAGTGCTGGTGGAAGCACACCCGGAAGAAGATGCGGGTGGAGTGCCCCTTTAGAGAAAAGGTTGGGCAGATTAGGACTCCTGCTGCTGATAGTTGGCACAGAGGTGCCAAGGTAAAGTGCTGGTGGAAACATACCCGGAAAAAGAAATGGGCCTACGCAGCTAATGGCTGGCACAGAGGTGTCCCATTCTTAGTGACGGGTTTATGTGTTCCTCCCTCCGGTTCGAAACAAGGGGGGAGGCTATGTGGCAGTAGGACCCTGTGCTACCTGGAAGATTGCTGGTTTACGACAGATTTTGGAGAGGGAGGCACGCTGATTGCACAGCTGTGTGCTGGGCTATTTAATTGTGACCTAGCTATGGCTCAGGGTTCCACCCAACAGACAGGAAGTCTGTGCATGGGAATCAGGTGGACTCCCATTCCTCTGAGAGGATTCAGAGGCTGCAGGAGGCAGCCAGAGCATGCATGTCTGCAGGAGGCAGATGTACTTGGTGACAGAGCAGCAAGTAGTAAGCAGCAGGAGTAATCTAGGAGAGAGCTTCACTCTAGGAAACTCTGATTTTTGGCTTACCTAACACATTTTTGGAGACCCTGAAGTGCCAGGATAGTAGTAATACCTGCAAAATGACCCCATTTTGGAAAGCAGACAGCCCTAAGTATTTGCTAAGAAGCATAGCGAGTCTTTTGAAATTAAATTACACATATGATTTCCTGAATACTTATCACATTTTAAGAGCTCCTAAAGTGCTGGCTGTGAACTGGTACTGGTATGGTCTGTACTCAGGCATTGGTACTGGATGCTATTAGGCAACTGGCTGTAAAAAGGCACTGGTGCCAGCTGTAATCAGGTACTGGTACTGGCTGTAATTGACACTGGTGATGGCTGCAATCTGGCACTCACACTAGCTATAATCGTGCACTGGAACTGACTGTAATCAGGCATTGGCACCAGCTGTAATCAGGCACTGGCACCAGCTATAATCAGGTACTGGTACTGGCTATAATCAGTCACTCAAATTGTCTGTAATCAGACACTGATACTGACTGTAATCAGGCACTTGTGCTGGTTGTATTCAGGCCCTGGTACTGACTCTAATCAGAAAGAAAACAGATATGTGTCAACATTAACCTAACTGTCGATAGTATAAGGTCATTAGGAAAACACCCAGAATTGCCATCTTAGGGTCTGGTAAAAATGTTATACAGCATAGCTCTTGAACTGCATCAAAAATACTGGTCCAGTATCTACAGAGCTTTGGGCAATGCTGTCAGAGCATCTTGGACAGCAAGGTGAATGAATTCTGCCCTATGAATATAATTTCTAGGGCGTATAATAGACCCTATAAAATAAAAAAGGTTGAGTGAATTTCTGAGACGAGTAGATAGATACACTAGGTACTGCCTCTAGTGCCATTATCTATTGATCATCACCAAATTCTCAAATAACAATAAGCCAAACACTGACTAAAGTAAAATTGGCCCCATTAAATATTCTCTTTAACCTAATGACGTAGCAGAGAGGAATTTCCTTCCCATAATAGGCACATTTTCAGGGTAATCTTTCTATTAACTGTTATAATTTATTCTTAGTGCTTTGAGCATGGTTAGGAATCCACAATTTTTTTTATAACAGATTATGTGCTGAAATAAAAAAAAACAGAAGCAATATTAAACAAACATTTGCGTTACATATTATATGTATATCAATGTGGGATGAAGACACAACTACCTTTTTCCTGTGCAGGAGCCATTGTAAGCAACTCCTCAAAATACAAATTCAGTATTACTATAGTTCTCCTCCTGAGGAGAGGAAAGACCTTCCAAAGAATATGCCTAAATGGTCCTTACTGTACGTTATGCTATACTATAGACTTTACTATGAGATGACCCTAGGAGGAGGAGGAATGGGCAAGCCCATCCTTGGACCTCTAGGAAGCACAAAAAGAGTGTCCGATTTCTTAAATAGCTCAGTCTGACACAAGTAAGTTTGAAGAAGAGCCTTCACTCTGACAACCAACATGCGTACTTGGTGATGAAGTGGGGATGGCCAGTTGAAATGGAAATCCAAGGAACTGGCCTTCTAGCCTTGTGAAAAAGCCAACCAGGATTTGAAGACACAGCCATAGCACCACAGCAAAGTATAGCTTCAAGCTGTTCTGAAGAGAGATGCTCATAATAAAAAAAGAACTACAAAAAATACCTTTCTTTTCTTATTAGCAACATAAACAAAGAAAAACGGGGGCGTGGCCTGGACGGGAACCGAGATGGCTGCTTAAACAGGAGGCTCCCGCACTCGGAGGACGAAAAACGCCTTACTTGGGGTCTTAAAACCACTTACCCATGATGGGCATGTCCAACAGAAGCACCTCGACACCCCGTGCACAAAAAAATCTGGGCACGCAGATCAGCGGTAATATCCCCGAGATATTCCGGACCAGACAAGCCGCTCAACTCGAGGCTTCACAGGCCGCGCAGGCCTCCCACGCTTCACAGGCCTCATCCCCGGACTCAATTAGAAGCACCGCGGATCCGATTATGGACGAAGACGGTCCCGGAACCCCTCTCCCAAGCCTACTTGACCTGCAAAGAGACCTCCAAAGAGTCGCCCTGGACATCAAACACACCACGATGTCGGCGATCTCAGATCTCAAGGTGGACATTCACTCTATGAACGATCGGATCGCAGAAGTGGAAGAAAACGCCCGTACACAAGCCACCGCTATCAGGCAAGTACAGAAAACATATGATTCACATCTACCGCATTTATTTGAGCTCCATAGACAAGTGGAGGACCTGGACAATAGGGGACACAGGCATAACGTGAGAGTGAGGGGGGTCCCTGAGGGAGTCGACCAAGCCGCACTACAACACACAGTGTGCTCCATTTTTAATGATTTGTTTGGGGCGGCCAGCAGACTCCCCCATAGAAATGGAACGCATACACCGCGCATTGAGACCCCCTCCTCGGGATAATGAACCACCCAGGGACATTGTCTGCTGTATCGTCAACTTCCCCTTAAAGGAGGAGATTCTTAAAAAAGCAAGAGATAGAGGCCGCATACTACTCAATGGTACTGAAGTGAAATTATTTCAGGACTTATCTCAAATTACTCTACAGAACAGACGCACCCTGCGCCCCCTGCTGGAAGTGCTTTGTTCGCACAATATCCAATACAGATGGAAATTCCCATTCTGCCTGTCGGCATCCACTAGGGGTCGCACAGCTTTTCTTAGAACCCCAGAAGATCTATCCGCCTTCTGCGAACAAATGGACATTCCTCAGATGGATATACCTGAGTGGCATGCTTTCTACTTCCCTACGGATCCATGGAAGCCAGTCGCATACAACTCATCTCCCAAGGCCCAAAGACAACGCTCCAGACGCCGTAGACTGGACCCCACATCACCTGGAGATCGCCAATCCCGCCGAGACCTCCCAGCCCGCAGTCCAGGCCTGGCAAACACTCCTCGTCGGAACTACTAGAAGACACCACCCTTGTACTGACCATACTGCTTTTACACAGTGAATCTAATGCCGCGTACACACGGTCGGACTTTTCGTCTACAAAAGTCCAACGGACGCTGACGGACTAAAGCTGGCTGGTAATCCGATCATGTGTGGGCTTCTTCGGACTTTCAACGTACTTTTTTAGCCTCAAATCCGACGTACTTTAGATTTGAAACATGCTTCAAATCTTTACGTCGTAACTACGACGGACCCCGAAGTCCGCTCGTCTGTATGCTAGTCCTACGGACAAAAAAACGACGCATGCTCATAAGCAAAAACTAAACGGAAGCACTCGGTCTAGTAAAACTAGTGTTCGTATTGTAGGTAGCACATTCATCACGCTGCAAAATCTGTGATCGTTGAATGCAGCGCATTTTATTTCTTCTTTACGAATGCTCTAAAGAACGAAGGTGTTTTGCTGTTCATAATCAGAGTTCTCCCAAACTGATTTCTGAATTCTTTTTCTCTTTGATCTCATGAATGATATAGTATGCTTTTTATAAACAATGTTTCCATACTAATAATACTTTTTCCCTTATTTTTTTTTTTTTTTTTAGGTTTGTAAAGTTACCACAAAGAACCCATTATTCTTTTTTATTTTTTTTCTAGTGATTATTTTTTATTTTTTAGATAAAGTTAACCCAAAGCACCGTTTTTGTTTATGTATATTTTTTATTTTCAAGACTTACCACTTGAACATTCTTAACATTAGTAATGTATTTTTGTTGTGTTTTTTTAAAACTCAATGAGATTGTTGTCCCTTGTTAATTTAACATTGTGTGTAAAATCAATGATTTAAAAGAAAACACATAAAGTCTTTTGCTAAACTCAAAAAAGATCCATTTATTCATGGTCAAAATAAAATAAAGAGGAAGTCAACGCTGGAAAAAGTCGGTGTACAAGAAAATTGGGATCTTGAGGAGTCCATATAAGAGGGAGCACAATCTGGTCCAAGAATCCCAGAGATCAACAGCACCAGCAGATGATCTAGATGTCCCCAGACTGTGGTCCTACAACAGCCTGCGTCTTCTGTCAGACCAGACTGAACCCAGGTCATCACTTTCTTCTCTTCCCTGCAGCCTTTCCTCCACGCTGCCCTGCAGCCTTCCCTGCAGCCTTCCCTGCAGCCTTCCCTGTAGCCTTCCCTGTAGCCTTCTTTTGAGGCTGTGGCTCTGGTGTTTCAGTTGTGGCAGGAGGAGGAGGAGGAGGAGGAGGAGGAGGAGGAGGAGGGGGGGGGCTGCCTCATGTAGTTGTGTGTTTTTGGTTAGCGTGCCCTGCAGCCCCTTATGGATTGTTTCCCCAAATAGGCGCTCACAAATGAGGCGCTGCTCCCAATCCATCTGAAGAAGCCTGCTGGCTAAGTAGCAGCCATAGGCTTCTTCCGCTTCGGGGGGGCTTGTTAAAAAACGGGTGGCCTGTTGCATGAGGCGCAGGGACGCGTCCTGTGTGACCATCCCCTTCCTGGCCCTTTTTTTGGGAAGGTGGAGGGGAGGCACTTGGGATTGGGTGAGGCTCCTACTGGGCCCAGCCACCTCACTTGGCCCAGCCACCTCACTTGGCCCAGCCACCTCACTTGGCCCAGCCACCTCACTGGGAGCAGCCACCTCCTGCCTGACACTGGGCCCAGCCTCCTCCAGGATGATGGTGAATCCGGCCTCCTCCAGGCTGTCCATGGGCCCGGTCCCTCCTGCCTGCCACTTTCCCCACATTCCTCCTGGATGGACTCATCCTGTGTATAAAAAAAGGACAATAGTTTTAGTTTCTTTTTTTGGGTTCATCAATGACACACAGTTTGCTTCTCATGACTAGCAAATTCAATGTGAATACATCTCTTTAATAAAAGAGTCTAATCAGACACCCTAATTATTTCAAGCAGGTGCCAAACATATTTAGTCACTACTATCATTTGATATGTATACACAATTTGGAGTGCTAAATTATTTGAGACAATTATAACATCCAGTTAACATCATTAATATTAGTACAGTAAATATTTGTTAAAATAATTTACCTGACTCCAGATGGTCATATCCGGTTCATCCAGGATGGAAGACCCAGCTTGCTCCTCATCAGCCTCTGCTGGGGTGGAGGGAAGGGTGGAGGGAAGGGTGGAGGGAAGGGTGGGAGGGAAGGGTGGAGGGGAAGGGTTGAAAGTGATGCCCTGGCTTCATTCTGGTCATCAAGAAAACGGAGTTGATTGTAGTACCACAGCCTGGGTACATAAACATCATCTGCTGATGCTCCTGATCTCCTTGATTCCTGGATCTTCCTATGCTCCCTTTTATACATGTTCCTCAAGACCCCAATTTTCTTGAGCACTGTCTCCATTGTTGCTCCCGGGATGGTCTCCTGGACAAAGGACAGAAGTCTCTCCAGCGTTGACTTCCTCACATGCTTGGCATAATACTGAGGGTGTTTCACCTCCCACAAATTCCTCATCTCTCGATACTTTGAAATAAAAG